>NNCF01126253.1:1119180-1172482 GCA_002313205.1 Laupala kohalensis | reverse complement strand
TTTGTTTTTTAATGAGTTGATGATTCTCATGACTTCACTGGCGTTAGTTTCGGAAGTGAACATAGAATTGGGTACGTGGATGGATATTGGAGGACATTGATTTGGATATATTGAGTTTGTTATTTTACCTACTTCTGAGAAGTAAGAATTAAACAAATTTGCGATGTCTTGAGAATTTGATACGATTTTGCCATCGTTTAGTAGAGAAATATTTTCTTCGCAATTTTCAGAAGTTGACGATAAATACATAGAATCATCAGTAGATATTTTTACACTGTGTACAACATGGTATGTGTATGCAACTATGCACATAACATAAACCTAACTGCTTTTGGTACAAACCTGGTTGGTAGCATTTTGTCTTTATTAAAATTAATTTTGATTATCCGAATTTTTTATTATCTGAATCATCCCTGACAACATTAGTTTGAATACTTAGTAAATAAATAGACACTCTATTGCCCTTTTAAAACTTGCATTATTATCTTGAAAAAAGAAAATTATTTCAGTAGACATGACAATCATAATACAGTTATGCGACAGTCGAAGCAGAATGAGAAACAGAATAAAAAGTCTTTGACGCTTATGGCAGTCAGGACTATTACCAATAGTGATTTCGCAAATCATAGACATCGAGTGAATAAATTTTTTGCTGTTTACTGGTAGGTTGATCTATGTCTTCTACTTTTTCTGTACCACAATCAAGTGTAAGAAGAGCACATAGGACAGGACGTAACTTGACAATGTAAATTAAGTTATTGATCTGTGAAATGCAGATCCCCTTGGATGTCTGCCTCACATTGCAGGGTTTTGCAACCCATAATTTTCTTGTATCTGAAAATTGTGTTGTTTTTATACTTCATAATGTTAGTTTTGTCAATAAAGTAATGCTCCTTGTTCATACTATGAATGATGTTTCAATTATTACACAATAAACTATTTAATTCTATTCAATTGCTTATTCATGGATAAAGCTTCAAATTTTGAAGAGATCTTTTTATTACACTGCCATATTCCTCCAAAATATGGATACTCGCTACATAATTTATATGCTCTCCTTTGTTTATTACTTCCTTAATGTTCAGTATAGCAATTGAGCAGATGACTATGTATTTCAGCGACTCAAGTATCTTACCACTCCCTGGAGAGATCACCAGATGGCAGCGGTGAATGGAGTGCAAGCTGACTCGACGCAGATTCGTCTAGCATCATGTCCTGNTGGAGTGCAAGCTGACTCGACGCAGATTCGTCTAGCATCATGTCCTGCTGCTGATGATGTTTAATTAATTTTCTTTTTAAAATCATATTACTATTAGAGTTCCAATGACAAATGAGATTTTGACTCATTTATTTTTTCAAAAGTGTTTATTTATTTAATGAGGCAAATAAAAGTTTGTTTGTTAAATTTATACAAATATAATTTTTATAAATATTTTTTGGAAGTGAACTTTTTAAGATCTATTTAAAACAAGTAATAGACTTACTCTTAACAATTTTTTTAATTGTGCAATGCGAATTCAGTGAACTTGAATGAGTGGTTCAAGTTCCCAATCAGAATTATAATCCACCTGTCCCCATAATTTGTGTATGTTGTAAATTGTCCCTCTGGTGTGACTACTAATGAATATATATAGATGGTAGCTTTAATGTATAGTACCATTAAAGCTTTAATGTATAGTAGCTTTAATTATTAATAACATGAATCCTACAGATGTAAGTATCAGCATGTAATCATTCTTGCCAACATTTAACTGCCTATTTGTTATTTTTTTAATTGGGGCTTTAGAGCTTGCCAACATCATGGTCATTAGAGCCCTTACCTATTTCCTAAGTAAATTTGCTTATTTGATTGATATGATTAATGGAAAATTTTAATTGATACCATTCATTTTATATAGCAATTCAATTATTAAAATGTAAAATTGATTAAATCCAGTTCCTGTGTCATTAAAATATCGACCATGAATAGTAATCCTATCATTTAGTGAAATATTGCAGGACCTCAAATATTCAAATTTACTCATGCATTACTCCAGTTAACAGAAACAACCTGAGAATAATTTTCACAATTTTATGAAATTTTAGAGAAACATTGAGGCCTAAAACTGCTTTGAGGGTTAAAGGAGATGATATCACAGATATATTTATTTTTTATAATGGAGGGTCACAATAAAACCTCAATGACTGATGTTCTTTATTTATTTTCCGGTCAAAGCTGAAAATACGTTTTGATAAGTATAAATCCTTTACATATAGTGTATAATATATTGATCTGAAGAAATCTTGACAACATTTTTGTTTCTTTAATTTATAGTGGCCCTAACTAGATCATTGGTGTTCTAGGTATGAAATATATTTGTAAAATAACAAGAAAATCCAAGTCAAATTTTACAACTTACTCAAATGACAGTTCAATATCTTTATTCATAAGATATGTTTCCCTCTTTAATCGTAAAGTAAATTCTTTAATTTCATTTTTGTATTCAATTATTATTTTATTTCTGTCTCTCGGTAATTTAGTTTCAAAGCAAGCATATTTATCCTTGATGTACGTATTTATAATCATCCTTAATGATTAGATGCTCTCAGTAGGTCTAATATAAAAATCACAAATATATGAAAATTTCAAAGATATTAAGGTTTAAGAAAAAAAGTAATTGGCTTTACTCAGAGGACACTAGTTCATAGTTTGAAATGTATATATGCATATAATATATTGTATATAACTAGAAGAGATTATGTTAACTGATTGATGATAACTGATCACTTTATGATGGAATTTGAACCAAAGACTATCCTTCATTCATTATTTAATTTTTTTTTTTAATTTGAACAATAATATAGGATAATATAAATGGAAAATTTTAAAATACTAGACATATTCTTAGAAACACATATTTATTCTGTTATTTTATGGAACAAAAATAGGAATCGTAATAAGAGTTATTTTGCTCCCAGACAACCATTACTTTTATTTTTATGTAAATGTTTTTCATATCATTGAAAAGGTATTTGTAGAATTTCTTTTCTTCTAAAACAAAAATCTTCTCTTAAAATTTTATTTATGATTAACAATATAACAAAGTGACAAATTTAGATGTTACAGCATCAGTGCATTCATTTTCCTTCAATTTGATCACTTTTTCATATTTATTATTCAGAAACAATAGTGGATTTATTAGCCTTTGAGCCAACAAAAACATGAAACATGTCTTTTGAAAATAAAATTATTTTATACCACTAATTACTTCTAATATATTGAAAAAATTCAGTTATTATCAAGATTCAAAAAAACAATGCTTATTAAGGAGACAAGCTTTTAGATAGTATTAATTTATTTGTTAAAGATGTAAAGTTCAACGTTACATCTTGTGATGTAACTATTTAGGAACATGAATGTCAACAATGTTTTCATCAAGGTAAAATTAGGCATAATTGAACTAATGCAGGCTCTAAGGAATGTGTAAATTGAAATGTATCATTCAAATTTGTGCAATATTACACATTACTCATAGAATAGTTAAATGTTAATAAATTACTCTCCATACAATTAGTACACATAGTTAATTAGGAATATTTCTTTCATTTTCTAAACATTTTTGGATCCATCTTAGGCTAACCATAATCAAATCTAATCCTGGAAAAAATATTTAGTTTTTTTTTACTAAGAAATGTGATAATACAATCTTCAAAATAATTGCAGACATAGTATTTATAATATTGTAGATGATAAAGTGTTTTTATGTGAGTTATATATGATACAATTGTCTTAGTGTGAAACATTAGTTTTGTACAGTTTTATATGATACTCGAAAATTACCATTACAGCCATTGGTGATTATCGAGAGAGCTACATATGTACTTATAGAGTTATACACAATCATAATAGTATTGTTGAAATAAAATAGCAATATATACTTTAAAAATAAGATGAATGTAGAGAATTATAGGGTGAATCAAATAATGTAGAAGTATAGAGATTGATTTTAAATATTAGTGAAATTGAGTTTCATGTTTTTGTAAGTTAACCTTAGAACAAATAATAAAAATAAAATACAGTTTATTTGAGCGCTGATAATTCTTTAATATGTAAATTAGGAGGTCAATGTTAATTAAAATATAACAGGAAATGTAAACTATTGCATTGTATAAATCTGTTTTGCCTAGTTAACATCCTGCTGCCATTCACCAAATAATTGCTTGTTAAAAATTTGTATGTAAAATATTATTAAAATAGATATTGTTAATGCTGCTAGATTGCAAATATTGCTATTAGTTATAAGACACTAGAGAACTGAATTGTAGAAAATTTATTGAATTATTTTTGTTCAGAAATAATGCATAATGTAATTGAATATTTAATTAGGCAAAACTTTCAAGTTTACAGAAATATTAACAATATTTTAATGCAATTGACCATTTGAAATGTATTACTTAACTCTGTATCCCAAGTCTTATAGTTTTGTGAACATATTTGCTTTAATTGTTAAATGAAAGTGAAACTTTTTACAATAAACTGTTGAGTGTTCATTACATAATCTAACCCTTTTTAACAGCTATGTTAATTTAATTTACACATATATAAGATAATCATTTGTAAATTACACATTGTAAATTATGATAAAAACATTCACTAATGGGTTCCAATAACAAATAATAATGCAGACATACCATATTAAATCGTATGTCTTGATTTTCTTCTAGGGCATAGCTAGAAGGTTCAATAAAATATTTTATTTTAATAGTGGTTGGAAAATTTTCCACTAACCTAAGAAAATTACTTTTTCAATATTAATTTTTAATTATTGTATTATAAATACAATATTAATTTGAATGTTTCTTGTTTATTCTGTAGCTTTCTTCCCTGTAAGCTCTATAAAATTTCAACCTGCTGCTCCTACCATTGTAAAATAGGATAGTGCCCTCGTTAATTCTCTTCAAACTGCCATGATTCCTTTTTGGAATCCAGATGATGGTGCACATCCAGATAAGGGTGTTCTCAGGGTTTTTTTCTTTCTGTGCATTATAAGTTCCTTTTATAGTCTTTCCAATTTATTGATTCTATGGATACATGGTAAAGAGTGATTGCCGTCTTGAAAATTGAAATAATTGTACATAATACTTTGAAAATTTATCGATTGTATATAGAAACATTTAGCAAACTTCAAGTACAGGGGACTAGAGACATGTCTAGAATCCTAAGGACGAGGTTTTATGTTTGATTCTTCTGTCAAATTCCCTTGCACTTATTGCAGCATACGCTGCAGTTTGAAGACCGCGGGAGTTAGTAGTTTCTAGATTACCCGAAGACAGCGCTAACCGCAGCTTGGGTGCGGCAAGTAATGTCGGCGCCGCGCTATGTCAGGCGGGAAAGCGGCCGCTTATATTATGCGCCGCGTGCAGCGGCAGACAGACCACGCTTCAGTAACGGACCATCCATCGGAACCAGATCTCGCCGCAACTTTCGTCACGACGGAACTTCGACTCGGCTCTACTAGAGCAACTCTCTACTGGATTTATGGAACTGCGACCATCGGCTATTATATTTTGGAATTTGTATGTGTATGGCTACTGGAAAATAAAAGTTGTTTTGTTACTAACGAGTGGCAGTTATTGACGACATAACACTTAATAGCTGAGGGTGTGCGAACCAATCCATGATACATGAGTTTAATTTCTAAAACCATGGAAAATTTGCCAGTTGCAGGAGCACATTTTCTCATTATTTCTATATTCAGTGATTACCTTACGTTGGCAACATAAATTATGGGACAAGGAGAGGGTGTAAGAAATCGGATTATTAAGTATTGTGTTTATATTATATGTTTATTATACATTTCTTTCACTCCTTTTCCCTTGTTTTGAAGAGGTCGGAGATGGAGGATGAGATAATGCCTTTTTTGATTTGGCAGGAGAACTTCAATGGTGCAGAATGCCCTTCCTGATGCACCTCTCAGTGGCGGGTGATACATGAATGGCATGAGAGCAAATAATGATGAGTGAATATATTGGTGGAATGATAAGCAGGGGAAATGGAAGTACTCCGAGAAAACCTGCCGCGAACCCTACTTCATACTCCTTCGCGAATTCCAATTGAATAAGACAGGGTTTGATCTGCCTCACCAGAGGTAAAAGGGGATTACGCTAGCCACTATGCCTCAGGTTTCAATATTGTGTAATGTACAATAACGTTAATGGAGGGGTGTGATTCAAATGAATGGCTTTCTTGTAATATTACCCAGTGAAAGATTCTAGTAAAACCAACATTTGTCGACAAATACTCTTGAATTTTGCCCGCAAAATCAATTTGCACATATTTAGAGAATTATTCAAATACATTTCAGTCAATTAAATTAATAATCTGACTCTAAAATTCAGAACATGCATTTGACAAACTTATTTCATGAGAATGAGATGTACCAGAGACACTATGAACTTTGAAGATGGTAAATGTTCGACTAACCATCTGAGGACGTCACACTGCAGACCGCCATGCACGTTATCTTATCAGCAAAATTAATGACTGACTTGCAAGTTTAAAGACATTATTATTTTGTACTAGTTCCCAATACATGATAAGGGATCCAGAATTATTCCTATAAATTTATGTATATATTCATCTTATATATAAAGGAGAGTGTTTGTATGTATGTATGTAATTTGTTTACTTTTTTGCTGTCATAGAAACACAACAAAAGAATTTTCTTACTTAACCGACACTTGGTAATTTAGAATTATAAACAAAAACAATTGAACATCATTGCTTAACAATGCCTCCAAAAAAACGTAAAGCTATTGAAAGTAATGAAGAAAGATATAAAAGATTAGCAACGATACGTGAAAGAGTTGCAAGATCTAGAAATTCAGAAACAGCAGGACACCGTGAAGCCAGACTCCAAGAAATGAGAAACAGGGCTGCAAAAACCAGAGCCTCTGAAACACAACAACAACGTGAGGCCAGGCTTAATGATCTACGAAACCGAGCTGCAACATCCAGAGCCTCTGAACCACAACAACAACGAGAGGTCAGGCTGCAACAAATCAGAGATAGAACGAGACGTTCACGAACTGATGAATACTCCGATTTACAGTGTGAAGCATTATTCTATGACCCTCACATAGATTACGCACATCACGCCAGTATCAACATAGGAAAAATGGATTTAATTTGCCGCAATTGCCAAGCCAAAAAGTTTAAATCAGAACCTCCCGGTCTTTGCTGCAATAATGGTAAATTAAAACTTAACCAACTGGACCCATTACCACAAGAACTCTTAAAATATACAACTGGTGATACACCACAGTCAAGACATTTTCTGAGTAATATCCGAAAATACAACTCATGTTTTCAAATGACCTCATTTGGAGCCACATCTGTTATTAATCAGCCTGGATTTCAATCCACTTTCACAGTACAAGGGCAGATATACCATAAAGCAGGATCGTTGTTGCCGTTGCCTAATCAGCAACCAAAATTTTTACAATTATATTTTATTGGAAACGACCAAGTTGAGACCGACCAAAGATGCGCCAACAATTCAGGAACAAGACGTGAGATTGTATCTGATTTACAACAAATGTTCCATGCACACAATATTTACATAAAAACGTTTGAAACTTCAATTGATCATATGCCCACAGATGCATATAAAATTATTATAAAAGCAGATCGAAAACCAGCAGGAGAGCATGAACGGCGCTTCAACGCTCCTGTAGTGGATGAAGTTGCAGTTGTGATATCGGGTAATGAATTTGAAAAGCGAGATATCGTGCTTCAATTACGTAGTGGATCATTGCAGCGAATTTGCGAAACGCACAGGTCGTATGATGCTCTACAATATCCTATTTTATTTCCTTATGGTGAAGATGGGTATCATTTCAATCTGAGGCAAGTTAATCCAACAACAGGTATTCCAACAAGTGCAAAGGTATCTGCTATGGATTATTATGCTTACCGTCTAATGATACGAGGTACTAAACACAACCACGTGATAAATTGCAGACAATTATTCCATCAATTTATCGTGGATATGTATGTAAAGATTGAAAGTGAACGTCTTCAGTTTATTCGTTCGAATCAAAAAAAATTAAGAGTGGACCAATATATTCACCTAAGAGATGCGGTAGCAAATGACGGAAATATTGAGAATCTGGGCACTTTGGTTATTTTGCCAGCGACGTTTACGGGCAGTCCTAGACACATGCATGAGTACACACAAGATGCAATGACCTATGTAAGGACATACGGGAGACCAGATTTGTTTATTACGTTTACCTGCAACCCGATTTGGTCAGAGATTAAAGAAATGCTAATCAACGGTCAGTCATCCAGTGATCGCCACGATTTAATTGCGAGAGTTTTTAAACAAAAGCAACAAAAATTCATTAATATTATAACAAAAGGTCACATCTTTGGAGAGGTGAGATGCTGGATGTACACCATTGAATGGCAGAAACGAGGTTTACCACATTCACATAATTTATTTTGGTTGAAAAGGAAGATTCAACCAACAGAAATCGACGCTATTATATCTGCTGAACTTCCTAACCAAGAAGAAGATCCTGATTTATACGCTGTGGTAACTAAAAATATGATCCATGGACCATGTGGAAATATAAATCGGAACTCGCCATGTATGAAAGATGGGAAATGCACCAAAAACTATCCTCGAAAATTAATTAAAGATACACAAACAGGAAACGACGGCTATCCTTTATATAGACGGCGAGCTCCAGAAAATGGAGGTTTTACGGCAATACTGAAGACGCGAAGCAACGTGGAAATAGACGTGGATAACAGTTGGATTGTACCATATTCTCCATTATTATCAAAAATGTTTAACGCACATATTAACGTAGAATACTGCAATAGTGTCAAATCTATTAAGTATATCTGCAAATATGTTAATAAAGGTTCTGATATGGCAGTTTTTGGTGTAGGCAATGAAGACACCAACAATGAAGTAAAGCGTTATCAGTTGGGAAGATACGTCAGTAGCAACGAAGCTGTTTGGCGAATCTTCGGATTTTCAATTCATGAACGGTATCCTACTGTGGTTCACCTTAGCATTCATTTAGAAAACGGTCAACGAGTATACTTCTCAACTGATAGTGCCGCAAGAGTGATTGATCAGCCGCCAAACACAACTTTAACAGCATTTTTCCAACTATGCCAGCAGGATACTTTTGCAAGAACACTATTGTATTCAGAATTGCCGAGATATTATACGTGGAATACATCAAGGAAAGTCTTTTGTAGAAGAAAAATGGGCAACTTTGATCCTGAGCATAATATTTATTCATGTGACGCATTGGGCCGAGTCTACACAGTCCATCCTAATAACGCCGAATGTTATTTTTTAAGAATGCCTCTACATACCATTAGAGCACCTCGCTCATTTGCAGAATTAAGAACGGTAAACGGAGAAATATGTGAGACATTCAGAGAAGCTTGCAAGAATGTAGGGTTGCTAGAAGGAGATCAACACTGGGATGACTCATTGCGAGAGGCCAGTTTGATTTCTCTTCCAGGACAAATCCGAATTTTGTTTGCCATCATAATAACCTCCTGTAATCCATCTAACCCAAAAACATTATGGGAAAAATATAAAGAATCAATGAGTGAGGATATACTGGCTAAAGTTCGAAGTGAAAATCCTACATTGGATATTACGTTTAACTCCGACATTTTTAATAAAACTTTGATTATTTTGGAGGAAAAGTGTATCACCATGGTTAACAAGACTTTAGTGGAACTCGGTCTTTTTGCACCTGTACAACATCAAGAGGGTGTATTTTATCCAGATTATATACGTGAAACTAGCTACAATGTCTTAGACTTAGAAGCATACATCGCGGATAAAAAGCCAATGAAGATCAGAAATTCCAAAGAAAGCCAATGAAGATCAGAAGCCAAAGTAGATAAACAAGAAGGAGGAATCATTTTTCTTGATGCTGCTGGTGGCACGGGAAAAACATTTTTAATTAATTTAGTTCTCGCTGAAATCAGGGTTCATGGAGAAATTGCTCTAGCCGTTGCATCTTCAGGTATTGCAGCGACATTAATGGAAGGAGGAAGAACAGCCCACTCTGCCCTTAAGTTGCCACTTAATATTTCCCGACAAGAAAATCCCACATGTCATATAAATAAAACAAGCGGCCAGGCACAAGTTCTTATAGAATGTAAATTGATAGTATGGGATGAGTGTACGATGGCTCATAAAAAATCTCTTGAGGCCCTCAACGCAACACTTAAAGATCTTAGAGGAAACTGCAGTTTAATGGGAGGAGCTCTGGTACTCCTGTGTGGAGACTTCCGTCAAACTCTGCCTGTCATTCCAAAATCGACTCCAGCCGATGAAATTTATGCCTGTTTAAAACATTCTGTTCTATGGAATCATGTCCAAGAAATTAGCCTTAAACAAAACATGCGAATCCTCTTAAGAGATGGGAATGCTCAAAATTTTGCAAATAAACTTTTGGAGATTGGAGAAGATAGATTAGTTATTGAAGCATCTGGTATGATAAAATTGTCATCAGATTTATGTGTATCGGTGAAAACTGTCCGCGATATGATACAAGCAGTCTATCCTAACGTTAATCAAAATTATAAAAATTTAGAATGGTTGCGAGAAAGAGCCATTCTTGCTCCTAAGAACGATGATGTTAATGTAATTAACAAGGAGATACTAGCCATGCTGCCAGGAGACGTGATTGAATATAAATCGGTTGATACCGTAGTGGATGCTGACGAAGCCGTCAATTATCCAACGGAATTCCTAAATTCACTTGATCCAGCTGGATTGCCACAACATCGCCTTATACTTAAAGTAGGATCTCCAATCATTTTATTGCGAAATTTAGATCCACCAAAACTCTGCAATGGGACACGATTGTGTGTGACAAAATTAATGAAAAATATAATCCAGGCAGTCATTTTAACTGGAAAAGGAAAAGGTGAAATAATTTTTATTCCACGGATACCTCTAATCCCAACTGATCTTCCCTTCAACTTTAAAAGATTACAGTTTCCAGTCCGGCTAGCTTTTTCAATTACCATTAATAAATCACAGGGACAGTCTTTAAAGTTTTGTGGTGTTGATCTAAGATCGCCATGTTTTAGACACGGGCAACTTTATGTTGCTTGCTCCAGAGTAGGTTCGCCTAAAAATTTATATATTCTTTCTCCTGGATATGAAACAAAAAATGTAGTTTATAAACAGGTGTTAAATAAAGAAGATTCTTAAATTTGTATGAAGTAGTGTATTATTGTGCTTTATAATTTGTTGTTTTGATTTATGTAGTATATTTATATTATTGTTTCTCCCTAACCCGTGCAAAGCCGGGTATTCAGCTAGTTGTAAATAAGACAGAATAAATAAACTTATTATTATGTTATATTAAATAACATAATATTAAATTATATTATGTTACGTTATGTTAATGTTACGTCACGTCAGGTCACGTCACGTTACAATATATTATATCCCCAACCTAAATCCAACAATACTAAGAAGTCATATCTGGTGGAAAAAATCTCTTAATATATGGAAACAAATGAATTATTAATTCTTTACTTAAGAACTAATCGTTTTTTACCTTCTAGCGAACCTCTGTAGTAAAGTGTGAAGTTTATCATTTGAAACATTTTTAAGAGGGTAGAAGGAAAGTAAGAAAAGCGCCAGAATACTAGTGCTCTATGAAAAAAGATCCTTAAAAATGCCCTGCATCATGTTACAACAAAATTACTAATAAAAATCTATTTTTACTTTAAAAAAGAACAAGGTAGATGGAGAACTGCCAATATTCCCACATCTGTGACCACGGATCTCGCGGGGGCCTTTCGTTGCCGGGATAAAGTATTTCATTTCTTCGGAGTTTAACATATGGGTACCAGCAGAAGTTTAATTGTTGTCTCCCTCAATAAACTTTCTCGTTCTTTTCTGGTCATTCTTTTGTACCCCCTACCACGCACGCAATACACACTTAAATTCCCAATAACCGTCACTTTTTTTCCATTTATTTATCACCAAGAGGTTTCCTTGTCTTCAACAAGAGTCATTACAAGCATCAAATTTAATACATCTCATATAATACTGAAGTTTCCTTTTGGGTTTTTAATCTGTAAAAGTGTCCCTAATAGTCCCTAACTGTATTACAAATTGATGAAAAATATCGAATACCTCTTAAATTTAACGTACCAATTTTCTTGTAAATTTTTTAAGTATTGTGCCCTCTCCTCTCCGTAGAGCTCATAGTATGTGGGCAGCAGTTTCCTCTCCTCTTTGGCATACACAAGTCTCTTTATCAATTTTTCCTATTCTTCGGAGGTATGTTCTAAAATTTCCATGTCCTGTTATAAACTCTTTAAATATATTGCTAGTCTGGAACCATTTTCTGTTTTTCCTCACAAACTGGGCGTTTTTAATATACGCTATGTCTACCCTCAAATGACTTAGTCCAGCGTATCTGCCAAGCGTTTATTAAAGCTGATGTAATTTGGCTTCTCACATTCTTGTCTTCTTTTCTTAATTCCTGTCCATTTATATTTATTGTTCCTGTCATCTTCAATAATTTTCAAAACTTTACCTTCCGTAGATGTAGGTCAATAGACATCACCCCAGTTAAGGCATCGGTGGAAACTGTACGGTAACACCCACTTAACCACAACAAGCATATTCGTTTTTCTATACTTAGTAAATCGTTTTTCTACGTTCTACCGTACAACTCGATGGCCCCACACAGAACTTCCATAACACATTATTGGTCGTATCGCTCCTTTGTATAAAACGAGCAGATCTTTGTCCTCGATGTTGAATCTGTCATATCCTATACGTTGCAGAGCGTAGTAAACCCTCTTCACTTTTTTCTCCACATAATCAAAATGTTGGTTGAAGAATAACCTTTCGTAGATATGTACACCTAAAAATGTTGTGAATCTTACTATTTTTAATTTACATCCATCAATTCGTATTATTGGCTCCCTTCTTCCAGCATTAGTTGAACCTCTAAACCATATTGCTGTAGTTTTCTCTTTTGAGATTTCCAAATATAACTCTTGACATTTTTGTAACATTTCACTAGTATTTTATTTGTTCTGCTTTCTACTTGTTCCCGACTATTTCCTTCTGCTGGTATCGCAATATCGTCTGCATACGCTACGTATCCGATATTCTCCTCTTCCAGCAACATTATTAAATCGTATATAATAACTGGTCCACTGCGAGATCCTTGAGGGCAACCGCGTGTAACTTTTTGAATTTCTCTCGTCCCTCCCATTTCCAAAAATATGTAACGTCCTTTAAAGTAGGATTTATACGTTCTTATACAGGCAGGTAGTCCCATCTTCATATTATCTAAAGCTAACTGACACTCCACACTGTCGAATGCTGCTTTTATATCGATAAAAACACACATGCAATATTTTAATTGGCGCTCGCTTATTTGTGTCACTAAACTTTGTTACGCCTCTTCCGTACCTCTACCTCGTCTAAAGCCATAGTGACCTTGAGCCAATTTTTGTTGGTGTTCTAGAAAATAACATATATTTCTGTTAATATTCTATCCAAAATCTTCCCAACAGTGGGAAGGAGACATATTGGTCTATACGAATTAGGTGACCTGGGGTCCTTGTCTTCTCTTTTTAAAAATAGTTTTCATTGTGCTATTTTCCAACATTCGGGGAAATAAGCCTCTTCTAGACATTTATTGAATAAAATCAAAAATGTTTTGCACAAACTTTTCCCTCCCTCTTTAATGATCTCGTATGTTATGAGATCAAAACCAGGTACCTTGTGATTTCCCAGGTTCTGCACTATTTCTTCCACTTTTTGGATTTGGATTTCCTCATACCCAGTTGTACATTCCTCTTCCTTAATGCCACCAAAATCACCTAATTCCGTTTCTTTTATTAAGTTTTGTAAAAGCAACTGACATGTTCCCTCCCATTCCGTTATTTCTACTGTATTTTATCTCAAGGTTTGTATCATGTCCCGCCGACGCAGTTTTTGAACTCCTATTACCTACGGTAAACCCCAGATTCTTCTTTGCAAGGTATCTTCCACATATGTTTTCCAGCTTTCCCCCTTAGCTGTAAAAATTCTTCTTTTATATCTTCTCCTTGCATCCTTATACTTCTTTTCAAAATAAGTCACCGAATAACGTGTCTTTCTTGCAGACTGCATGTCCCTTTTACTTCTCTGTACTTCTTTTTTCTAACCACCATCTTGGCACCACCATCGTTGACCTCTTTTATATGTAATATGGTTGTGATACGTACATTCAAAACAGATTTTTAATAATGTTAATTGTATCCTGTCAACCATATCATCCACACTTTCTCTTCTTTGTCGCCATTCATCTCACATTCCATTTCAAAATTTTTCATCTTTCCCTCAAATTTCTTCCAGTTGATTGACCTATTGTTCAAACTTCTCTCCTCCTCGACTTCCTCTGCATGTAATTTCGCAGTTATGCTTATGAGAATTCCCTTATGGTCACTTTCTGCTCCGAAACCTATTTCCCAATTCTCAACTTTCACCTTTGTTAAATAGTTGCTTAAAATGAGATCTATAATTGAATTTCCGTTCTCACTTACAAATGTATATTCTCCGAAAATATTATAAATATGTAAATCATTTATTAAAATGAGTTCCTCTATTTTCTGCCCTCGTGTATTTGTCAACTGGTCTCCCCATAATTTTGATCTCCCACTGCCATCGAGACAAAACAAAATTTCACTTCTCTGGTAGTCTTTTAAAATATCTTCCATTATTCGTATATACTCGGATGTATTCCTATTAAATTTGAAATACAAGTTAACAATTACCAATTGTATGTTCCCTTTTGAATATAAAATGACTTGCACTGTTTTACTCAAGTATTTCTCGCCGTCACAGTACTCAATGGGAATAATCATACATCGCAAACGAGCAAAATATTAATAAATTAATAATATAATTGTAACATAGTTGCAAGTGACGGCGGGATTGATGTTAACCTTGAGTGTATCCGATGTAACAAGGTGTATCTGAGAAACCGTAACATTCACCTGCACGCATAAAATCGGTCACAGATGTTCTCGTGTTTGGCGCAGACACGTACTGGACACGTATGAAGATCTCGTGCGGTGTTCACATTGTTGGAACGGGCAATCCACCTGCGGGAACGATAGTTTTACCCCATCTGGTATCATTATCCACCGAGAGAAAAGCGTTCAGGATCTCAAATTTTTTAAAATTGTTTTTATCAGAGTACTTTAAAATTTACTTATCTGATTCTTACATTTTCATTCAGAATGTGTGTCTCCTTTCTAAATAATTATTCAATTACTCGGGGAACGCTGAAAAAAAAATTAAGTTGAAATATTTATCGGTTTGAAAATGAATTCGAGAAATATATTCAAGTTTACCAACAGTGCATTTTATGTTGTTAACTGTTGAATAGTTGCTGTCACTGTCATACACATGTCATGAGTCAAGTGCTACTAAAGTGTCGAAATGTTCCGGCCTATTTCGGCCTCGATTCAGAGATAGGGTCCTAACCAAAGATCACTTGCCGTAAGCGCTGAAGAGGCGGGCAGAAGAGAGAACAGAGATTTGTCCTCACAGTATAGGATTTGTGCCGGATTCATATCTGGTGCTTTGGAGCTGACAGCTGCCGAAATGACATCGTTAGCTTTGGCTTCTTTTGGGAGAAAATGTTTGTCGTTTTATTTTGTGAGACCCGTGGGAAGGGTCTCTCAGGACTTTTCCGTAAGTAAAGTGTATTACCTTGGTACACTTTAATCACCTAAAAATCATGTAAAACTCTTCACAATATGAAGTACATTATCTTACACCGAATTCAATAATGAAGATATCCAAGTATCTCCTCCGGGGATAGCATTGCATGACATACATTTCATAACAAATTATGTGGAACTCTGTGAAATCTCTTGTTAAGTGCAGCGTTAATGCTTTCTCCAAGAAAGACCGTGAGGTGAAGTATAGTGATGTATCCCATGCATTTTTGCAACTTATCATTTCATTATGATTCTGTAACAATATTTTCTCTCTTCTATGAGTCATATGAATTTTCCCTTCCAGTCTGTTACAGAAACTGTGCATGTCAAGCCAAAATTTCCAAGAAAAGTACGAATTGTGGAAGTTGGCCCAAGAGATGGTTTACAAAATGAACCAGAAATTGTTCCAACATCTGTGAAAATTGAATTGATCAATAGATTATCCAAATCTGGTTTCCGAACCATTGAAGCTACGAGTTTTGTATCACCAAAATGGGTACCACAAATGTCGGATCATGCAGAAGTGTTGAAAGGAATTACTAAGTTTCCTGATGTTACTTATCCTGTTCTTGTACCTAACGTGAAAGGCTTAGAAGCAGCGGTATGTGAAACATTTTGAATTTTTAGGAATCATTTGGTCATTTTTGAGGAATCAGGAGATTAATGCCATTTTGCTTAATGTTTATTTGAATCAATATTCCTCTCTCAACATTCCTCTTTCACAAAGTGGGAAGTTTTTTTTTATACACTTTATCAATCATTGACTTATCAGTGCACAACAGGGTATATCAATTTAAAGTAAAATTATAATTTTTTAACATTACAAAATGATTTGCTATCAATACTTGAATAGCTTGGCTTAACAGAATATTAAATAAATATTTTGATATTTGGAAATTAGGCTTTCAAACTCTTGAAAAAAAATGAGTGTCTTTGTTATAAATTAATTACATGTGGTATTTTTTATATTGCAGATTCAAGCTGGAGCTAAGGAAATTGCCGTGTTTGGAGCTGCGTCTGAAACATTTAGCATAAAGAACATAAATTGTTCAATGGAAGAAAGTGAAGAACGATTTAAGAGAGTAGCGGGAGCTGCCACCTTGCATGGAGTTAAAGTGAGAGGATATGTGTCCTGTGTTTGTGGATGTCCATATGAGGGACCTGTTGATCCTAAAGTTGTCGCTAAGGTTTGTTGTACAACTGTATTACAATGGCACCATGAATTTCATTTTTAAAATTTCCTTTTCATACTTCGCCAATAATAATAAAATACTGTTTATCATGTAATGGATACTCCCTTTCAAGATAGTATTCATTTAGAAAATTCTCCATGTGTTTTGACAATTTTCTTGTCATTATTCTCATTTATTCATTCATTCATTCATTTACCAAGCTACAAAGTAACATAATAAAATACAACATGAAAAATATTACACAGTATTTCTGTTGAGGCACTTAAAGAATTTGTGCCAACTAGCATATGTAAAAAGCAAAAATATAAGCAAAAACTAAGCGCAGATCGAAAGTGGTCTTGATTTTTATTTTACTGAAACATGTTGGCTATTTATATGTCCTGTCAAAATATTAGCGACAATGGCACACTGGAAGGCACTGAAAAAAAATGTAAAACTTATTCTTTTTGCACAGCAAAGAGCAATTTTTGTGGGTCTTGTACAACCCTGAACTACAAAGCCGCGACAGCTGAATCATGTGGCTGGGCTTTGATTCGTCTGATTTCTTCATTCAAGGAAGAAAAGCAAATGCAAACAAGCAATGCTGTTACCCGCGCATTTAAGAAAAGGGGGAGCTGATTCAGACAAGTCGAATAGTAAAACTCAGCAATTTGAGCTAACTACATTATTAATGTTCAAATTTCTTTTCTCTTTATTTGTAGAAGAATTAAAGTAAAATATTAGATCTATAATTGTTTGTAATTTTATTTGAGTGATATATCACACTTTATTTCACTTTTTAATTTTTGGCAGATAAAACAGGAGCACATTAACTAGTACCACAAAATATTCACCTGTTTTTAAATATTATTTAATGCATGTTAATATTGATTTCTAGGATTTCTTTACCCGTGAATTTTCTTGTAGAAATTGCATATTCCTTGCACACCTGAAGTATTTCAATAAAGAAAAAAGTAAATTTCTTATATTTAAGCTATTTATTCTACAAACTTTTTACAAAAATGCCCTGTATTAATAAGAGTGTTCAAGACACAAATTCATCTTACTCCATGCACATCGAATGAACGAAGATATTTCGCAGGGTTGCTCATCACAAACGCTACGTGAAATGTTCATGCAAAATTGCACGGTTGTAAGAAACTCATCGGGATGTTTATCTGTCCATTGTGCAGAAAACCAGGCATACTGATCATATTTCTGATTTTAGGGAAGGAAATTGATTGTGAATAAAATATTTCAACTTTTTCGGTGGAACACTTTATATCCAATGTCATTTTCACCAATAATTTTAGTCAGTAACTTTTCTATACAGTGCCTTCCATTGCCGAAAGAACTCTCTGTCAAGGGGTTGACTTGTTGTACCGGGAGGCAACTTTAAAATGTCAACTGTTTTTTCATGTTCTGATTCCGGACCACCAGTGTTGCTATGTCATGACCAGGAATCAAGCTATGCAGGGTATAACAGGTATGATAGTGTAAGTATGAGTTAATGCAGAGACTGACTGGATGAAACACTCCATTAGTTTTTCCCCTCTCAAAGAAAGCGTTCATCAAGAATGCATTTCAAATCCAAACTGATCTGTATTGTACACTCCTATTTCATTGAAATGTTTAATTTGTTCTCTCGCAAGTTCAAGAATGTTGCTGATTAACTCATCTTTTGCCACTTCATCCTGCAAATGTTTCACAGAAGTAATTTTAGTAACTTTCCTACTGACAATTTTATGACTCCTTTTGAAACGATATATCCAGCTTGGTGAAACCTGGAAGTCATTTATCTTTAGACTTTGTGCTAATGATAGAGCCCAATTTCTTAAATTTCCATCTCTTACTATACAGCGTCTCCCTCTAACCTGAGAAAACTGCAGGTAAAGTCTGTCATTTACTGGTTTCAATTTTGGGGGGGGGGCATTTGGTGATTGATTCAATTCCTTTCTTATCTATACAGTTTGCACTCTGATTTCATGAAATGGTATTTGTTTTGCACTGTACTCAAACATAAACGCTTTTTGCCACCCTTCATTCATCCAGAATTTTACCGCATTTTGTCGATTTTCTAAAGGAACAATACATTTATTCTTTTTTGGGGACTTGGCATATACTCTTTATGTGTGTTTTTGGTTTCATTTGATATTCCTAACAGAATATCTGTTTCCCCTTCACACTCACTATCAAAGACGTCAAAGGTTTCTTTAATTTCAGAAAACTTGACTACATCATTCCTATTGCTCGTCAAAGAGATGTACCAACATATCACACTTGAGAATATCTTGCGAAGAAAATTTTCATACGTTGATTGTACACCACGTCCCTCATAGTGTGTAATGGCAAGACGCAAAACATTTACTGGATTCCACGTCTGTGAAAAGATGATGACAAAGTAATAATGTACAATTTTTATTCTGCAGCAAATAATATTTTAATGCGGAACATGAAATAGGCAGAAATGTGCAATGCAAATGCATTTTTTAATTTACTTTGCATAATGATTCATCTAACCAATGCAATAACAAAACGTGATTTCTAATTTTGCCAAAGACATCAGTTTAATTAATGTTTTCAACAACTTCTTAAAGAAATAATATAATTAAACAAATGTATTTTAATGAAACACAAAATTTTAGTCGTCAATATAAAGTGTCTGTATTTCATTCTAGCCACGTTACTTGACATTTATCGAAATAACTTATTTCAATTCAATTCTTACTTTCTGTTTAGTGCATGAATGTTGAAATACTTTTTGAAATATTGTTTTATTTCTTCATTCACTTCATTCACAACCAAACTTCTCTCAATGTAAATAATTTTAAGTAGAAATGCAAATATCTGAAAACTGATGAAACAAAAATTTTTAGTGTTTAGATAAGAGTGTTAATATATATTAAAGTGAACTATTAACAAAATATGTTTGGTTTTGCTTACTTCAATTTTTTTTTTAGGTTGCAGTAAGATACTGCTGATACTTTAAATAATAAAATAAAAACAAAACAAAACAAAGAATAATGAAATAAAAGCATATTTTAATACGAAACAAAGAAATAAAAAATTAAAATTAAGGTCTCACAAATGTATAAAAGATGCTACAGGTATTCGTGATTTCTTTTATTAACAAGTTTCATATCGATTAAGGATACTGACGTGATATCTCGGCATGCAATTCAGTTTGTGGTAGCAGTCAGTGACCTTCTATTACAGCAACAGTTTTGGCCAGTAGAGGACAGGGTTGTCTTTCTCCATGATTGTCCGAAGTATGAGAGGAAAGAAGACGCCAAAAATTGGCGAACTTCTCAATTTTTTTTCAGTGCTTTCCAGATTGTCATCGTTGCTAATATTTTGACAGGACGTATGTTTCAGCCAACATGTTTCAGTACAAAAAAAAATCAGGACCACTTGTGACCTGCGCTTGTTGAAAGGTCCCTTGTAAAACTACATACAACAATAGATCTTCATTAATTATTAGCAGCTATTTTTTCAGTTAAACTTTTTGTCACTAGTATTTAATTCTAAAAGTTTTTAATTCTAAAGGTAGTATATTGAAGATCTTTTTTGCATTTTATGCATCTTTTTTTGCCTACTTCATGACTGAACTTTGGAAAATTAATTGACTTATTTTTGTTATACGTTGCCAGTTTATAATTAGTGTTTCAAAGTATTACAATGATATAAAAGAGTCCTCAAAGTGTATACCCTGTTAAAACTTAGTAAATTGTTGTTTTAGTGTCCAAAAATTTATAAAAGTAAATAAAGGGGGTCATAAATTATTGGAATGATTTGTCGGCCACACACTCCACTTCTTTATCCAACACATACTAGTTTTGGAAGCTGTTGCTTCCATGGCGACTAATCATTTAATTTATTGTATTGGCTCCACTGTGAATTCCTGAAGTAATTTGTGTCAATGGATATCATGTTTGTTGGACAATATGAATTTCTCTCTGGCATTAGTCCATTCTCTGGGACTTTTCAGGTACATATCCCTAGTTATTAGGGTAGTGTCATGAGCAAATAGAAATTCCCACTAAAAATATTGGAAATGTACATGACTATGTAATAATTATATATTTGGGATCGCTGTTATAATTATGTTTTAGACTGCTGCATCCCTGTATGAAATTGGTTGTTATGAGGTTTCTCTTGGAGACACAATTGGTGTAGGAACCCCAGGCTCTATAAGGACCGTGTTGGAGGAAGTTTCGAAGTTCGTACCTATCCAACATTTGGCTGTACATTGTCACGATACATATGGTCAAGCTCTTGCAAATATTTTAACAGCTCTAGAGGTGTGTTGTTAGACTGCTATGTAGTAACATTATTACATTTTAGTAATGAGTAATGATTATGTTGTCATTTATGCTCAGCGTCCATATTAGAGCTGTTGAAAAACAATACATAATTTGTTTCAAATTTATATAGAAGATTTAAATATAAATTTCACCAATGTTCACCAATGAAAAATATATTAAGAAATGTATTCAGAAAATAGGTTTTTAATTTAAAAAAAAATCAATTTGAAACTTTTTTGTGAGAAATGACTTTAATATACAATTTGTAATAATCATATATGAATGAACTTGCTGAACAGGCAATAGCTATTTTTCACTAGTAATGCACTATAGAGGAAAAAAAAGGTCATTTATTTTCAATATTAATATATTAATACTAATAAAATAAATAATTGATAAAAATATATGATATATTTGTTGAATAAAAGTTACAAAACAACTGGTTGTGTTATAAATAGTTTTTCACTTTAAGTTCAATATAACATTTTAAATGAGTGTTTTAACTTAATTATTACAGTACAATACATTTTTTAACAATAATTACAGTAAATTAGAAATCTCGGTACACACTTCAAACAATGAACTGAAGATGTTAATTTTTTGCACCTCCATTTTGCATGAATGACTATTAATGGAGGACCTTAATGAATTGCTTATTGATAGGATTATAAGAGCTCTTGAGCTGTAAGGAAACAATTTTTTTTAAATTCAAATTGTTATATAAAAATCAAAATAATCCATTAATCTTTGTTATGATGTTAGCAAAATATGATTATAAATTTGACATTTCTGACTGGAAATATATACATTTTTTTGTTTATGTATGTATGGATGAATTTATTAGCAAATAACAGAAAATATGTATGCATTAGTGGATAAACACATACCTAATTACTTTTCAATAATATATATTGTGTTAAATTGTTTAAAAGAATTTATGCAATCATAGAGAAGTAAATCATAAAACTATAATCTCAAAAATTTGGATCATTTCTTAATTTAAGATTTGCTTTATATCACTTCTGTTATCAAACAAGGAACTAAAACTTTATTTTGTAAGAATCTATTTCTTGAACTGTCTGAAACCACTTTTATTCCTTCCAGTTCGGTGTCTCTGTTGTTGATTCATCTGTTTCTGGATTGGGAGGATGTCCGTATGCTAGAGGAGCTTCTGGAAATGTAGCCACTGAGGATCTGGTTTACATGTTACATGGCATGGGAATAGAAACTGGTATAAATTTTGAGAACCTATTGGAAACTGGGCAATTCATATGCAGTGCACTGAACCGTCCATCAGGATCTAAAGTAAACAGAGCTATGAGCAAGTTGTAACTTTTCTCCCACAATAATGTCAATGTGAAATGTCTCTGTATTGCTGTTTCTCTGAGTGAACAGGCTGTGTTGTAATTGTACAGTCCAGAAAGTTCATGAACTGATAATGAATTGGTTCAAATTTTTATAGATGCTGGTATGGATAATCATCTTTATGATCGAAGGTATCTAATTTTTTAATGTATAATATGGTAGGGAATATCATTGGAAGTTTATTATTGAAATGTTAATTATCCTCAAGTTGGAAGATGTATTTAAAATGGTATGCTTAATGAGTGGGGATGAAGGAGTATGAAAAAAGACATGTAAATATAAATGTTCATTGTTACTTGTTTGGTATTCAAAATTTTCTTTGTAAATTTTGTACTTTTAAATTCTATCATTGACTGGGCTGAAAATAAAATAGTTCATGAACTTCCAGACTGTCCTGATGTATATGAAGAGTACAAATTTTTCTGAATTGTACACTTTCATCTCAAGTTGTTTGTAAAATATATATTTTTTTCCTGTTGGTTAATTTTTTTGAATCAAAACAGTTTTATTTTGTTAATAAGAATGTTATTTTTATACCATTACCCTCACAGTAGCTATTGTATTTTTAAAAGATTGAACAACTTTTTGGATGATAAATCCAAGACTGATATTTTCATTGCATTTTATTTTGATGCTGTAGGCATCTTATATCTGAAAAGTAATGTGATAAATCTATTTTGTATCACAGTAGATGATGTTAAGAATATGGGTGAAATGCAAATAAATATAATAATAAGTGATCTTGAACAGTGCTGTCCAACTTATCTTGACCCGCAGGCCATTTTCTACTCACTTTTGATCGATCAGACTGGCACAGGTTGAGGTTTGGCAAAATGTCCAACTAATAAAACAAATGGGTCCTATTTATTTATTTATAATGCAATATTATGATTCTAATCAAATTTATTTTATTTTTACCTGGAAAACTTAAATAGTATGTTTCTTTATTTTCAAAAAGTATTATTCATATTTATTATTATAATACAATGTTTTCATATTGTAATGTATGACGGGCAATTCTGAACACTATTTTCTATTTTCTTTCACCAGACACACCCCATCAAATATTAATTCTGATAGCATAGATTTAAAACGCAAAGTTGTGCCTCCCAACATTTGATGTAAAAGGTTCTAACTCTTGGGCAGATAAGAAAAGGTTTCACGGGCCACTAGATGGACAGTGCTGACCTAAAATATATTCATTTTCATAGCATTCCATTACTGTGATTATTACCAGGAGTACTTCAAACATGGAAAATATTTTGTGATTATATGTTGTAAATAAAATTTGTTATTGTTACATTGTAATATTTTTTTTCTTTTCAAGTGTTGAAATTTTCTTCTGGGAACTCAGGTTTTCCAATACGGTTGATAATAATTCATTTTCTCCCTAACAGGGTTGATAATTAACAAGTCTTTAAAAACCGATGGATGATATCTCATTTTAATTCTTGCCATTGTCCTTCTCATATATTTCATCTGAACAGTTTTGATTGAGAAAATGGGACTACTACTGTCAGGGGTGTACATTCTACTTAAGATCCATTGCTTCTGAGAGATGCTACCTCAGAGCGATGGGTTTTATTACTGTCTGAATCCGGAATAATACATTAAGAAACTTTTTCGAACTTTCTCGGAGGGAAACAGACCGCAGAATTTTGTCCAGCCTATGATCTACTCAATCAAGTTAAGTCCTAGTGGCAACGACTACATTTTCAACCACCGTCGTTGTGAAGTTTTTAAATGAATTTAATTTATTTGTACGTCATTTAGAATAGATTTCACGGAATCCAGTGGTGTTTTCACAGAACTGAAATTAAAATCATGTGCCGCTGATTTGCCGAGAAATACAAAGTGGATGTCAGCGAAGTTTAATAGGGCACCAGCAGCAGTGCGTTTTCCCTTGTTGTCTTTTCCCAACAGTAGTGTCTCCAAAATGGATAGGAACCTAAAATCGCCAAAGGGCGTGGGTAAGTTCCTGCGGTAGACCAATGTCATTGAAGGAACTATGGGGCAATCGCCAATATTAAATGGGAATTCAAGTGACGTCACGTCATGAAGATGAAACACTGGAATTAGAAGGGAAGATAAAGCAGATTGAGGAAGTGGAAAGTAAAGGGGTGGATATGAATAAGCTACATAAACAAGTGAATAACTCGCAAAAAATAATTGGTGGAGATTCATTTGGAAGACTGAAAGGAAGTCTACAAGGTTTAATTCGAGATGGGGTGCATGATCTTTGGAGGGCAGTGGTGTGACTACACGCGGTTAATGAATGTAGAGAGCAAGTAAAATTGAAGGAGCAGGTGGTGAGGTTGGAAGAGATGGGTGGCACAAGTGCAGCAACTCATGGGACGGAAAAGATAATAGCAAAACATGTGGGGGAAATGTTGCAGATGCAAGTAGACGCAGCTGCAAATCAGATAACGGAGAAAGTGCAAAAGATAATAGTAAAGTAAACAGGATTTGGTGGTTGTGGTAGATGAACGATGAAATGATACTAAAGAATGTGTGCGGAGTTGTATGTGTGAACATGGACTCGATGAGCAAGAGAGAGTAGGAGGAGTAGAGATGGTTGTTGGGGAAAAGTTGGATACATTTGGGAGGAGCCTGAAAGATGATTTAAATTTAGTTGGTAGAGGCGAAGATCGGTTGTATTCGGCAGTGCTAAAGACTAAACATAGTCAGGCGCTAATGCAAGGTGACGTGATTGTGTTAAAACATAAATGTCGAGAAAAAGGGAAAGTACAAGATATACTGCGGAAGACAATGCGGGATGAGAAGGCTAATATAAAAATAATGACAAGGGATATTATGACAAACGAGACAGTAGTGGTACTGCCAGATAAGGATGAAAAAGAGAAGATTGCGCGATTATTGAGAAGTAAGGCGGAGGTTGGAATAAAGCGACCGCTATTGCGAGTCCTTAGAGTTGAGCATAATACTGCAGAGAAAGAGTTTATGGAGGAAATTGCATTTATAAATTTAGATACAGAAGGGGAGAGGAAATTTTGTGCAACGACACGTAATATATCGGAGTAAAGTGCAGCAGCGAACGCTAGAGCAATGTATATTGGAAATGGATGTAAATTATTATAAGAGGTTTTTGAAGCAACAGCGACTATATACGGATATTTATTGTTTGAGGGTAGACGAGGATACTGAGTCATTACGCTGCTACAAGTGTCATCGCTTTGGGCATTTGGCAAAGCTATGCAAGGAGCGTAATGAATTTGTGGACACTGGCGATGAGGGTCATAATTTCAAGGAATATGGAACTAATAGTTTGTGTGAATTGTAAGCGAAAGAACCAAAAGAATAATCATAGCCCACTAAGTAAAGATTGCCCTGAATATAAAAATGCACAGAGGATCAGTATTCGTTATGATTAGAGTTTTGCAGCAAAATTTGCAACGGGGGAAAGTATCGAGTATGGAAATAGGGGAATATATGGGTGTAAAAGGAACACAAATAGGATGCTATCAGGAGACATACAATTTAGCACATTCAAGAAAGCGAAGAGAAAAGCCGTAGGCAAATGCATTCTGAAGACGGAAGGGGCTGAACATGAAGAATATGCTCAACCAATATAGGAGGAGCTGTGATAACTTAAAAATAGAGGTACTGCAAGTAAAAAGAGACAGTTGCAAGAAATTTATTTAGAGGTTATTTAGATTTGACTTGAGAAAGT
Organism: Laupala kohalensis; assembly: GCA_002313205.1. Classification (NCBI taxonomy): domain Eukaryota; kingdom Metazoa; phylum Arthropoda; class Insecta; order Orthoptera; family Trigonidiidae; genus Laupala; species Laupala kohalensis. The sequence continues at coordinate 1,146,169 of NNCF01126253.1, read as the reverse complement.
TAGGTGGGGAATACCCTATCTTATAAGTGTGGATAAAATTAAACGAAAAGAAGTATGGATGACGTTGATAGCTAATGGGGCATATACAATAAGTTAGAAAGAAACTGGAACAGCACTATTAGACGGCACACACAAGACGGTACCGAAGGAAGTCTGGCAATGGGGTGATGTGCAGAATGAAGAAATAGAAAGAATCACAAGATCGGAAATTGAAAACTCAATAAGGCAACTTAAAACGAAGTATCCGGGTTAGGAACGCATGATATGGTGAAAGCGGTCATAAGTCTGACATTATCAATGTTAGAGGCTAAATTTGACATGAGTCGGGAACAATCATATTTTCCGAAATGTTGGAAGATAAGCCAGGTAAAATTATTTCACAAAGGAAGAGAGAGACCAGCTACGGATGCGACGTCCTACAGACCAATCTTGCTTATTCCAATGGATGAGACAGTTTTAGACAAGATTCTAACAAATAGAATATTGAGGTACTTAGAAGATAGAGGAAATATAAATTCAAGACAATATGAGTTTCGCAAAAGTCTGAGTACGATTGATGCTTTAAAGCAATTGATTAAACTTATACAGAGAGGAAAAGTACTACACATGTATTTTTCTAGGCATAAAGGGTGCATTTGATAAAGTATATTGGGATTTGATAGTATAAAAACCTTGCAAGAGAAAGAAATACCAAAATATCTGTTAATTATTGTAGTCATACTTTTAGGGCAGATATGCGCCACTCCAGATAGACTGCAGAATTCTGAGAGATTTTACAATAGGTCGTTGTCAAGGGTCAGCGAGTGGTCCGTTATACTGGAATGTAGTGATGGATAGCGTTATGGACCCTGAAAGAAAAACAACATAAAATGTATTGCATATGCCGATGACTTGGTGCTTGTTGTGGAGGGAAGATCACGAACGATGTTAGAAATGGACACATAGAAGGGTTTGAATGAATGTGACCGAATATGTTTGGAGAATATATTGGAAATACGTGAAACGAAGACAAGAATGTGGTTTAGATGTGCAGTGCAAAACAGGTGAAATATCCAAATAAAAATGAGAGGGAAGAGGATTGAGATAGTGCAAACCATGCGTTATATACGGGTACAGCTAGATGACAAAATGCTCTTTACAATGTTCTTGGCGTATGCTACAAGTAGGGTAAGGAAAATATACTGCATGGTGAGGGTTGGAATCATGGACTATGATATCAGCAGACAGGACGTTAAATTATTGTATATAGTGGCATTGCGACAAACATTGGATGTGCGATTTGGGGACATCGTGTTATATGCCAGCAAATTGAAAGACAGATAAGTTCAATAGAGCGACAAATCTTACTCCATGAGACAGGATGTTATAAGACAGTTTCAACAGTCGAGGCGATGCTGTTGACGCTGACTCATTTCCGGTTGCGCCTTGCGCGGCGGACTTTCTGAGAGCGTTTGTGATCATTCCCGAAAGAGCGTGAAGAAGTTCCGTTGATACTCCTGTCATTATGAAGAGACGTTGTGCATTGAAAAACTAACCCGCGTTGCGTTGAACGTTGTACGGAAACACGTGGTCGCGATGAGGTTACGTTTCGCACGAATTTCACATCTTTCTCGAACACACACGATGTGGTTTATGAATCCCACTCCTGGCATCACTTTTGTGTTATACGTTGATAATAAACGACACAAGCCGTTAGAATCTAAAGATTAATGAACATATGTTAAGGAACATGTTACACACTTCTACTCTGAGTCCGTGACGACGGGTAGCGGAAACGGAACTGGGGCACAGTGTCACCAAACGTCTAATGCGAAACCTCCAGCTATTCACACTCAATGTCATACACAACGCGATGTTTTAAAAATTAAAAATTTTAACACAATTTTCAGCAGCCACATTCATGACGTTAATACAGATTTGATGGATGCACTTAAATACTTAAATGCCGCAAGCAAAATAAATATTTCGAAAAAAACATTGTTTCCAATGTTGAGCAAAGAGGAGAACCTATGGTAAAAAAGATCCAATTAGGTTGTCTTCAGGGATCCAGTTGTGATCTAGTACTATGGAATATACTAGAAGATAATTTAATAGACATTCTGGAGAAAGAAGGAATTAACGTTATCGCTTATGCATATGATATAGTATTACATGTGGACGGGAATAGTCGCTTAGAAGCGCAGAGGAATGCTCAAAATGCTATTGGCAAATGTGATAAAAGAGACAAAGATTAAAATTTCGAATATCAGACACAAAGACAACGATGATACGGTATGGCAATAACAGAGCAACCCTATTGTGACACTTAATGGAAAGAAAATAAGAGTAGAATGAAAAGTATCTCGGAATAGTAATAGATGAGAACAACCGAGGACTTAAAGCATCTTTATTGTGGAGCATTGCGAGCAATGACCTAAGGAGTATCTGTATGGGGACATATGATAACAAATGTGCATTATGAGCGAAAGCTTAGAGCTCTACAAAGATTATGCCACCTGAGATTGGCAGGTTGTTATAAAACTGTTTGTACTGACGCGTTAAAAGTAATTACAGCAGTTTGACCAATAGTTCTACAAATTATGAAGGTAAAGTACCGAAAGATCTTCGAAGAGGGAAGGAAGAATATTGGTGAACGGAGAAAAACTGACAAGACAAAATAACGGTCGACACCGGTTAACGCAACTCCCATTGGAGGCATGGAATATACGATGGACGAAAAGTACGAAATGATGACAAACGTATTAATACATACCGGATTTGACTTACCAAGAACGGACAAAGACATGGTCAAAATTAATTCCATATATGGCAGAGACAATAACGGGACATGGTGATTTCGCAACTTACTCGAAAAGAATTCGAGAGGTAACCGACGGACTATGCACTTGCAGACAAGATCAGGAGAAGCCTGACCATACGTTATGGTCATATGACATGTAGACCAGAGTGAGGACAATTTGTCAAAATTATTAAACGACTAGAACTAACATCATTAAACGAAAAGAATATATTACGGGAAAAAATTGATATTTCAAGTTTTTTCACATTACGTAGAAAATAGAAACAATAAAGGCATGAAACAAACGACACCTATTAAAAATGAGCAATGCTGGAAGAAGCGACAAGTTGGCACACCTAAAGGGAGGAAGCGTAGCAAGAATTCGAGAGGAGAAACAGAGAACCCGAAAAGACAATGTTACAAACGATGATGATATTAATGGCCGTAGAATTCAGTTTTATTTTATATTGCTCAAATTATTGTGAATAAAGCAAACTGAAAAAGGAAAATTGTTCACAGTACAATTCCTGAAGAAACTTACAGCATTGAATATTTGTAAATTATTTTAAAACTTATGCGCAGTCTGTTTACAAGAGAGTGTACTAAATCGCATTACAAATCCTATGCTAACATCTATCAACTGTTTCAGTGGTGACTTGATTGCTCCGGTAACCACAACTTTACTGAAGTGGTGTACGGCATTGATGTCATCAGCTGGTTCTTCTTCGATCACGTGATGTGTTTCCAGCTGCTTCGGTTTCGATTTGCACACACTAGCGATGTGGCCTTTCCTGCCACATGTCCGGAATTAGCGTTGAAAAATTTACACTCATGATGTGGATGATCCTCACCACACAGCAGACGATGAGTGGTCAGGTCTTATTGGGTAGGTGTGATTCTTGTTGAGATTTTGATTGGCTAAACTTCTGTTGGCGATTGGTAGATTCCCCATGTTGACATTGGTTGCCGCCCTTCCGTGACTGTGTTTTTCAAAGTCTATTCGATTGGTGAAATCGGATTTTGAGGTTATGTTTAGATTCTAAACCTCATCGGTGATGTTCCGGGCGGCTTCAAAAGTGCATGCAAATTCATACGCTGCGCTGAAGCTTTCCGATTTCTTGGCAATAATTTCGTCGCAAATGTCTCTCGGTTTGAAAACTGTAAGTAATTGCTCAACTAACATGCGGTTCAAAAATGTACCGGTCTCACAGTATGTTGCTCCTTGTCTCAATCGGAGGGTGTAGCTGGCGATCGACTGTCTTGCTCTGTGCATGATGCTCCGGAATTATGCTCTCAGCATATTTGTTGCGGCGGGAGTGAAAATGATCCGTCAATCTTGACTTGATGTTGCTGTAGGAGAGATTTTCCAGATCGACGGAACTTAACGAAAATCTTCAAAGCGTCGTTGAGTTCGTCGCCCATGTAAACACGTGCGTACTGCGCGTACTTCAGGAACTTCACTCAATCCGAGCGCCCAGGTGAACCGTGTGAAATAGTCTTCTATGGTGGTCTAATTGGCGGTATGCGGGCATAGAGAACTGTGGTGGTCAAGGAAGTACAGTTGGCGCTGACTCATTTCCGGTTGCGACTTGCGCGGCGGACCGTCTAAGAGCGTTGGCGATCATTTTAGAAAGAGCTTGAAGAAGTTCCGTTAATACTCCTTCTGCCATTATGAAGAGAAATTGATCACTGATAAATTAACCCGTGGCGTTTAACATTGTTCGTTGGCGCTGGTGTTGAGGTTAGGTTCCGCATTAACAAAAACCATTAAACTATAATGGTTTATTCACATTCACGTAAAAGTATATGTGAAGGCGCAGGTGAAAGTATGTGCGAACGTGGCGACGGTCGGCGGAAGAAGAAAAGATGAGTCCAAGATGACGTGTTAATAACTGTTGCGCATGTGTGAAATTGCGAGGTGAGAAGTTACATTTGATTTCTATGAGTATGAATGTAATGTCATACACAACAACGTAGATAAAAATGTTCACTTTACCAAAACGTTAAAAGAACTTCTAACAATATTCGTCATTAGTCAGGTGACATGGGTGCCCAGTGCAAGGAGATTATTATTATGTGGTATTTTCATCTATGTGTTGGTAGTTGGAGAGAATGTGAGTGACCGTATATACTCTACTAAGCCCTGAGGAAGGTAACATTCGTTACCGAAACGTTGGCAAAGTGATAATAAAGAATTTGGCCCAACCGCAAGAATTTTGTCTGGTAATTATTGAGTTTGTATATACACATAAGGCTAGCTATCATTGGCATCTGAAAGTAAGAAATATTTACTTGATTTAGGAAACTTTTAACCTCTTCACTCTCTAAGAGAGTCCCAGTACTTTGTTGCCTCCAAAAAAATCTCAAATACGACAAGAAGCCTGAAAACTCCGGATTTTGGAACTAAAACCCGGTCATTATTATGTAAAATGATTCGTATCCTTCACAATTCAATAATTTTCAGTCATTAAGTGTATTGAATAACAAACAAATAGGTGCTTTTATAATAAAAAACATTCACTTAAATATCTCAAACAAATTGTGTGGATACTTCTATTTATTATAAAGAAAAATTTCTTACAAGAATACAATTCTAGGGAAAAATTCATTTGATTTTCACACTGCAGTTCTAAGATAGCTTTAGTTACATACTATTAATCTTATCTTCGTTGCTTGGCTTATTTAAAAAACTCGGACGTATAGAAAACCCCACCTGGATGCTCCCCGGACACCCTTCAAATCAAGCGTGGATACAAGAGGGGGATCAAGGGGGTCATGACTCCTCCGTAAAATCCCATAGAGGATGAGTTTCTTGTCGCGGAAAAGCGTTTAATTTTTCAAAGACGTAGACGCATTTGAACGATTTTTAAACAGTAATTAGTACTACAGTATATATGTAGAAACGATTTCGCAGCACAGAACGTGCCATATTCAATTTGACAAAGTTGTAGTGGCGGCGATGGAGGTGCCGTTACAGTTGTGAGAGTGGTAGTCGATGTGAATGAAGATGATACACTTGTGGGAAGAGAGTCGTCTTCGGAAGTTCATGAGTTTTGAATGGCGGTTTAATTGGATCGCTGTTCGGCAACGTTTTGCGATTCTGCAGCATTTGTTATCAAACGAGGATTCTCATAAGCAGACTGCTGCCATGGTGAGTAGACAATAATAAAAATCTTTCATATAAATTATTTAATTTGAGAGCACTCCCTCACTAGTTGATCAGTATTATCTATTAACATTGATAGTATATTATTGAATGTCACCAGCCTGTTGCGGAAGAACGAACACTTTACCACTGGATAGAACGCGAACTTTCACCGGTAATTTTGTTCTTGTCCTCGAAAAACTAAATGTTTATGTACCTTAAAAAGTTGAATAAAATATTTGCATCTTTAACCGCGATAAAAGTTTTGTATTTCCCGTCGCACAATTTTTTTAATAATCTCGAAAGTAGTGTGTTATTGTACCAAACCGCACGTTAATTAACACTTAAATGACCTAAACTTACTGTCGGCTCTAGAATTTTCAAATTTTTTCTATGGTTGGGACGTTTTCGAGAGAGTGCTATTTCCAAGACTATATTCTTTTGTTATACCCCCCTAAAATATTGATCTGTATCCGCACTTGCTTAAACTATGACAAATCTGGGGAAACCCGGACATACATTCTACATTACGCCCAGGCTAAACCGAACGGATGGCAACCTTAACCAACACGAAGGGGATGACACAAAAACCTTCTGGATCATTAAACACATGGGAGCAGTAACGCAATTTAACAACTTGCTTTCGAAAAATGGTGGATATCACATTGAACATGGTTTGTAACACATTTTAACACATTTTAAACCGATATGTTCTTTTTTATCTCCATATCTTATCTAAATTCTTATTTCGTTTAACAAATTTGCGTACATCGCCCTTCCCCGTGAGTGGTGAATTTTTTTACCTTTTTTCGCAGGAAATATTATCCCTTGACCTGTAAATTGTTGCCAAGTTTCATACCTAATATTTTGTCCAATAGTTTTAAACCAAGTGGAATTTTAATTATAAAAAGTATATTTTACGAAATTCCGACGAGTGGGATTTGGGATTTAAATTTTCACCTTACCTCACTATTGCGTAGTGTGGAAATGTGGTCGAGTTCACAACCAAACCTCCGCTTCCACAAGATAAATAACATGGACAGGTTTCTTTGAACTTCTTGCCTTGTAGCAATTTATTGAATACAATTGGAAAGCGTTTAAAGTAATGACACCGTGTGACAACACGGAAACCTGGACGTCGTCTGTTGCAGAACGTCCGTGGCGGCGATCCGTGGTCGTTCGTCCCTCAGAGATTTGTGGCGTTGGGGGACGATTCGCAGGGCTCGCGATCGTCTGCAGAGGTGCCCTTCTCGTGAGGAATCCGGTCGAGGTTGTGGTCTTTCCAGTTCAAGTGGCGCAGAAGTTCTTCGCATTGGAGAATTCTTGACGGATTTGGCTTGTCGCCGAATTTAAATATTCGTATTCCAGGTTGTGGACGTACGTGGTAAGTAAAGCTAGTTGCTTTTAGGACCTCGGAATTGAAATTAGGTGCAATTCATCGAGATTGGAACTTTCACATATAAGATCGCACGTAGCACGTTTAACGCGTGTGAGCTGAACGGCTGGGATCGGCTGGAATGAATGTTATCCGTTGGTAAGGACGGTTCCTTAAAAATGAAGATAAATGAAGGTAGACATACTAGACGTAATTTGCTCGGATCGATGTAGAAGATGTCGTCACAAGGTGGTTAGGTACTCATGTACTCATCAGGAAATACGCATAGAAGTTATTTACGTCGAATTCCATTCCTTGTCCGGGCCTTGGAATGTGTTGGCCTTGGAATGTCCGTTTTCTATTCCGTGTCCGGGCCTCGGGATGTGTTGGCCTTGGAATGTTGTGCCTTGGACTTCTTGTATACAGATGGGCCATGCCGTCGATGTGTAAACAGTCAATATTCATGACGAAAGCTTTTGATTTACGTTGAAGAACGGCATGTATTTTGCGATGCTGTAGTGAGCTATATTTGTAAGAAACGTTGTTCCTGGATCATCAACAACTATTGTGCGTGCAAGCAGGTTGATGGGGCAAGAGCATTTAACAGGGAAAGGAGTAGAGTGTAGAAGATGTGTATTGTAGGAAGGACACATTTCTCTACACTCACGAACTAATTAATACATTGTAACGTATGAATTATTTATTTTTTATTTAATTATTTATTCATTCAAGGAGTGGGTTCGTGAAAATTGGGCTAACACAAGTCTAGATTTCCTACACATGGAATATAAGAACTTAACATGAAACAATCTACGTTCATTCACAAAAAGAAACATGAAAATTGAACACACAATTTTGAGAAATCTACTTACCCAACGCATTCACACATTCACACTGAGTAAAATTCCTTTCCCTCCAAAATATTGTACAGGTCGCTCAGCGCGTTAATTGAATTGTCTGTGTCTTCATGACAACTCTTTGTGACGTAACTAACGTCTGTTAGTTTATTATTTAGAGCCATTATTTGAATATTACATAGAATGATTATTTAATCGTTACAGCTGGATAATAAGCTGTTAATGGATCACGGCTTTACAAGCATAGAACTGGATAGATATCACCATGGGTGTCAACTAAGTTGTTGACGAATTAGGCAACAGCAGAGGATGTAATTCCAGCAGATTCCTTCGCCTTGACTCGACCTTGATGAGTGAATGTAGCACTCAATGTCAGGACACTGCACCAAGTTCATAAATTCGCGGTGTATTTGTGTGCTCGCGAACACGTACACGGACAATGCAGACTAGCCACGGCCGCATCTACTAGTCTCTCTTCGAGTTAGTAAGTTGAAAAGTGACGACCGTTGTTCACAAGTCCTCTCGCGTTAGTACTCTCGCGGCGGAAACAAAGAAAATACTCGTTCTGGCATAAAATACGTGTTCTGGCACTGAACGCACTCTCAATAACCTGGTGCTCGCAATGACTTAGGCGCTGCACATGCTTACAATCGCGGCGTCGCGTCCGAAGACACGTGGCTACCAGACACAACTCGACGGTATCTCTTCGCGTTTCTACACGAGGCCAAAAAAATGTGCCCACTCGCTTCGCGAGGGAGAGAACCAGACTTGGTGAAGCTTTGCACACGAATAAATGACCGTACGTTCTACTCGAGTTCGCTCTAGTGATTTTAGCAACCGAATTCATTCAAAGTGAACCAATAAGACTGTTCTCTATTTGTCGGTTGTGTTATCACGCCCTCTAAATGGTAGCTTTGCATTTTTCTGGAAACGTCCTGCTCAACCGTTCCTTTTTAAGCCGTTGCCTCCTAACGATTTTCTACCGATATTCTCACGTCCTTGTTCCCACGGCAGTTCTAACCGACTCTTCGGGATCGTTGCTGATGTGACCAACTCTTATTTTGCTCCGTTTGGAAACGTTTGAAAATTTTCGAGTTTTAATTACTAGTTTGTTAAACGAAAGTTGCAATGTGTTAACGATTTTTGTATGGTAACGTGGTATTATTGTCCTCACATTTATAACGAACTGAAACCCAGCAAAACAAGTCGGGCCGGGGCGATTATTACCCATTGTTACATATTGAAACCATGGAGGAAGAATGGAAAGGTGAGCCGTACACCCATCTTGAATGTGATTATTTTGGTATTGTTCCTCTCACATACGCCAGATAGCATGAAAGTAAAAGAACGGTTCTGGATAAGTCATATGTGTGGTCACGTGATAATAACATTTTCATTAGAATTGTTTCCTGGGGCCACCCACAGGAGGGGGGACTAGAGTCCCCAAGAATATATTTAATAATTATTCTGTAAAACGAAAAAAATTATAACTGTACCAAAACGAAACTACATAGAGCATAATTTTATGATAAAAATTGATTTATAGACATATAAGAAGGTTATTCAAATTTTCTGACTTCGCATAAACTATTATCTTCATAATTGTTTTGACAAACCCAGATTCTAGCCACGAATTCCTCGCTCTACTAGCGAATCTCTGTAAATCTCGCAACGTAATCAGAAAGATCAACTTACAATGAGTTCCCTTTCCGGAGATGTCGTTTTCAACCTTCTTCTCAGGGGTCAACACTTCCTGCATGCAAATGTTTGCATAACTTTTACGCATTGAGGTGACAACAAGAATATTTTTCATTCAACCAAATACATCATAACATTTACAATACCCTCTGTCGGGTAGTCAGTCGCTCACATGTATAATTCATAATCCGATTTTCTATTAGAAGAGGTTTTTCATATGTTTATGTTTCCACGCTGCTCTGCTGCTAGACAGTTCATCGTTCTTGGATAAATATAACAAAATACTTAATTAAATTATTCGTAGTACTTGTGGCTTCAGTATGAAAGACTATGTTATATATTCACGCGAAAAATCCGGTCAAAATTCGTGATAAAAGATCTATAAAGATACGTAATTAAAGAGTACCTAATATGCCCTATTCCTGAGTAATGTCTCTAAGAATATTTAAAACTATTTTAAAAAACGCTATTTAACTGCCGTTTGAACGGAAACATACACTGCCATCTGTGGATCATACCAAATTTCATGTTTCGTCAGAGACCGATGTCATCAAAACGTCTGAAAGCTATATGTCCCAACGACGATTGAAAGGCTGCTGTCGACTTCACAGCTTCGTGGCTGGGTCATAGGCGAAGTATGTGGAAAGGGATATCAATCAGTTTTAGAAAAACTAATACAATTAATACTGTTGATGGTGAAGGGAGTGAAAAAAGAAAACAATCACGCTTGGAAGCAGGAGGTCTGATTACTGATGAAGACGCGCCAAGAGAAAATTGTGATCCAACAAATACCTGACAATTGGTGAGTTCCAATATAGTTTAATCATCCTCGAAGTATATTACCTAGAATATCGAGTCTAGATACTAATGGTGATTATTGTTCATTAATTTTCTAGTTTTTATAAAAAAGTTTTACAAAATTGCCATTCAAAAAGATGTAATTAGATCAATTAATTGAAGTACTGATTATAATGATGGATTTATTTTCGATTCTGATCTCGATTCCATTTTTTGCCTAGATTCCAAACTCGCTTTCGATTCCTGAAAACTCAATTATTCAGAATAATTGTCAATAATGAATTGTCAAATGTGGCGAGTAAATAAGCTTTTGGTCAGGTTCATAAACAATTGATGCGTAATATTCATTCAATGAAATAAATATTTTAAGAATGTATTTGGCTCCTTTGTGACGACTGATATTCACATATAGTCTACAATGCGTACAATGTGAAAAATTGATTTCTGAAAAATCGATCATGGAATCTTTTATTTATTATTTTCTCTATAAGTTGCTATTTTTCAAGAAAGAGCGTTTTTTACTAAGGATGTACACTTCATTTGTATATACATTTAAATTGTCTATATCTATGATGTTCTACATCTCTACATCGACTGACCTTTTACCTTTATTTACAGGACTTCGGATCTTTAGGTTTTTACCCATTGTTCTCACGAGCCCCTCATTGCACAAAGGCACCTGTGCTCGGATCCTCTGCACTAGCGTTATCTAAAGACCGGTGCTAGAACAATTTTTCTATCGTTTTGGTGGTAGCACCCATCTGAGGTGCACAGATTACATTAGGTGCAGATGGATCACTCGTAGCAGCGCTCCTCTAGCAAGGAGCCAAACTAACCAACCCCCACCACCCGTTCAACTGGTTGCTCGCATAGTGAGTGATGACGTTGGCGGCAAGCACATGGTCTTCATGTAGCTACTGCGACTAATTGAAGCTACTCGAGCTCTGCTTGGTGTTGATTTGTGTGTTTAGTTCGAATCACGCATTTAGAATTGCTGGTTCGTAGTTCTGGTCTTTCCCCGTGGCGCGCAGGGGTAACCATTGGGTTTATCTGTAGTGAGTGAACTATCTGTACCTTCTGTAATCTGTGCTGTGGTGGGGCCATATGTGGTGTTTTTGCGGAGTGATGAATGTTTATAATTGAAATTGAGAAATTGGAAGACGATTTATAATAAAAATTGCTGGCAAGATATATAAGCGACGAATTGATTATATTTTATGTTTATGGTATATCACTTATCTCGTACAATATATCTCTTAAAAAGTAAGTGTAAATAATCAAGTTTATTATCCTAAAATATACAAATTCAGAATGTGTTTTCTTTAAAATATACTAACGTAAATGGTTCATTATGTTACAATGGTCTAATATACATATATTTTAATGTAATCGGTTGTGTGTAGATAAATAAATAAACTTTATTTGCTGCTCTTATGTTATTCGTCTCACTTTAAAATATTCTGTTACAGGAATGCTAACTAAAGAGAATGTCAGATAAAAGTGATCCCAACTGCATAATTATTTACTTGAGTAAAGGACACCATTCTTTCAATTGCCTTCTGATCCTGTTTACCAGAAGGGATGAAAAAAGTCCCTAGAAATTATTGGAAGTCATCAAAATAGTATGTTGTTTTCACTTGAATATTTTCATGAAATTGAAGGTGAAGACATAAACATCCTGCATGGGAGACTAGATAAGGACCACTTAGTAAACAAGTGCCAAGAAGTGTTCCCTCTATATTCCCTAATAGAATAGCATATTTTAGTGCTGCAGAAACAAAGTAACAAATATAAGGATCCACATGATGGAAGACAACAACTTTAAGATAAAAAAGAGGAAATTATAAGTAGTTGAAGTGCAACATTTTAAAGATTTCATACTTTCTGTTGAAGTAAAGCTGAAAAAGTAAGCAAATAAGAAATTGGAAATTCTGTTGTGATGTTGTTAAAAGTTATTATGTAATGTATGTAATTTTGAAAGTGTTCCTCAGATTGCTAGAAGTGTAAAAATTAATAATGAAGTCGTATTCTTGTCAGTTCTGTGGTATTGTTAACAAGTCATTTAGAAGATTGAGTTGAAAAAATTAAGAGTATAATAATTATTTTTCTGGAAGTACAATACCAGCTTTTCTTGACTAACACTGCTGGGAAATTCATCAAGATTTAAAAATATTATGAGGGTTTTATTTTTGTGTAATATTTGTATTAAATTTGCAATTTTAATGAAGAAATTCATTCAAATTGATATTTATATTGAACTTTGTATTTTAGTGATGTATCACTTTTGAATAATGCAACCCCATAGTTACTAAATCTGTAAGTATTTTTCAAAAAGATGCTGATGTAGTTTGAAATGTTTTATTCTTGGAATGTGAATAAAAACTAGAAAATGGAAGCAATTATTTTATTAGTGCTTGCTCAAGTGTGTAATTTTTGACCCACTTCACACCCTTATTTCCTGATTTTAAAGTCATTTTTTAAATTCTTTGTACAAAATGGCTACGCATATTTCCTGTGTGGTGTGGATTATGAGCCCATTTATCTGTGGTGTCATGAAGTGTTTAAAATACTATTTGGCCCTAGTAAAGAATTTATTTTGGTTAATTCTTTTCAACAGAGATTACTAATAGAACTAGTTATTTGTATTTAAGTATTAGGCTTTCTAAAAGAGAAGTAAAATTAATGATTGAAAACGTGAGAAACCAGTCTATTAATTTGAATGAGTATTCAACACTTATCAATAATATAAAATCTTATGAAAACCTGTATTTTATTTATTGCAAAAAACTTGCATTAAAGAAAAATTGACATTAGAATTTAGTCTCTTACTACGTCGCCTGTACCTGGCCTGTACAGTGAATACCGTGCCATACAATTATATTCAAGTTATCAAGAGTTTGGGCACTAAAAAAACCAAAGATGTCGGACTCGAGTGGTGTTTCAGGGCAGCCACAACCAATATTTTAGAACAAAAAACAATATTTTAGAACAAAAACCTCACACTCGTTAAGATGGACTGCCTCGGATTGTTGTTTGATATTAAAACCATCGTTTGGTAGCACTTACAGGTACCTTACGGATGTACCAATGCTACGGAAACAACAAAGACCGTAAAATGAATTTCGTTGAAAGTAGATTAATAAAATTAAGATGTCTTGGATAGTTACGCAATTTTTTTAAATAAATAGGAATATTAATTTTGTGTTACACTACAAAGGATAAAGAAGAGTATTTTAATGACTGGCTCTCCTAGAGTTATTTCGTCAAGTTTGGTGGTAGTGAATACAACATATAAGATGAAAATATCACAAAGTCTAGTAGTATACGAATAGGGGGATTGAATTGAGTAGGTTGGCAGTTCTCCCAAATTTGGCAACTTTTCAGAGGGCAGCTAGACTATAGCATCAGTGCATGATACGCCAATTCTCGGAGTACTGGCTCCTGCCGCTAGATAACGCTAGTGCATAGGATCCGAGCACGAGTACCTTTGAGTCATGAGGGGCTCGTATTGTTTTCATTTATATCCTGGGATAAGGAGATCCCCTCTATCAAGTGCCAACGATCTCTTAGGAGGGTGGATGAGCGAGTAGAGGTCTAGGGCACTCTTTTGCCCTTAGGATGGGAAACTATCCCTAAAGGCAGATGAGCTGATAGATGGCCAATGGCATAGGATGGAGAATGCAACGGGAAACCACTGCATTAAATATCCGTTTGGATTTCACTAGAATAGCACTAAGATGCTGGCTTCTTTTGCTAAACACACCGGAGGTAAAATAGCTTCCCATTCGAATCTCCGGAGGAAGCAACAAGAGAGGCTACATCAAGGAAGATAAATATCCTATCGAACCTATACTCGAAGTCACGACACTGCCTAAAATTATTCAATATGGCTGCGTTAAACAAATTGCCAACCTCTACGAAACAAATCCCTGAAACACACGCGAAAATTTCAAGGAAAGAGGGGTAGAAAAATTTCAGGAAAAGCGTGGTCACAAAGAATTTAAGTAATATCCAAATAGATATTAATAGTAGTCACAAAAGCGTCTATTTGTTGTAAAGAAATACAAGTTAATAACACAACAAATAGAGACACAGAGTATTTGTTCAAGACGCTTGAAGCAGAAAGAACAGAACAGCGCCACTAGAGCAGGTGAATTGATTGTTGTCCGAGGTTGGTTATGAATTCAATTTGGAATATCTTGCCAATAGAACGTGAGGTATCCTTATCATTACTCTTATGGACGATGGCGAAGTAAAAGCGTTGGCTACGTTGAGTACAGGTTCTATACCAACATGAAGCCTGACAATAAATAAATTAGACTGACAATAAATAAATAAATATATAAATGATTTACGATCAAGAGAGCTGTTACAAACAGCGTAAGATAACATTGAGGACAATAAAGTAATTTACTGCGACTAACACAAAATAAACTAATAAACCCAGTGCATTTCCATTCATGTTTTTTTTCTTAAGTTGAATTTCACGAAGTAAACTATGGTGGCTTTTACTGTATGTTCACATTCCTCAAGCCCCCCTTCCATAAATAAACTCTTGGTACGCCCCTTATTAATATATTTTCTAGAACTAGTACTCATCATATCATCCCATAATACCAATTATTTTATTTGTACTCAATATTGGTACTGTTTTTGACAACCATATCTAACCGTACTTGGTTCTTCTTCTAATACGATATCTGGAAAATCTCATGAGGCAGTTCCTGGTTCCACAGATTATATTAGGTAATAATTAATTATATTAGGTATGCCAATGTAATCACACAGCCAATCATAGGATCAATTCGGCCCACTTCTCTACCTTACACCGTGATGACTAAGAAATTTGGCAAAACTGTACTATAATCAGTGCTGCAACTTCTCACCTCGGATTGGTTGTTGACTTGACGTGAACAAGTATACGTCGCGCGTCGTGCATTTTTGTCCGATCCGAATGGATCCGAAGCTTCAGAGTTGCCGCTGAGTAACTTGGGAAGGACTGTTAAATTAAACTTGTTTACTTAATGGACGTGATTAATATTGTCCAAGAAACGTGAAGTGTTTTTTCAAGATAAAAGATGTGGAGCAGAATATTTTTAGTATGATGAAATGTACTCTGCTGTTGACACAGGGGTTGTTGATAATTTGCTAGTGTGGAGATCTGAGATAATTAGCGACGTTGTATGAAGATCTGTGGAGACGGGTAACAGGGGTATAATAAGTGGTATTCACAATGGCAGATGGAGTGAGTTCTCCCCCATCAATGATTGATAATGTGGTAGAATCGGAAGAAAATCTGAGTACTCATTCTGGTGACAGTAAGGCGGTTGTGGAACCATGTTGTTTACATGCACCCGAGTTGTACACTTCGTTGAGATCTTTGGAAGTACGTCATGAAAACAGGAAGTTGTCAGACATTTTTCAGGAAGGAATGAATCTTTATGATAATGTGTCCAATAGTGATGCTCCAACAAACAGTGTTGAAACACAGGTTAATATTTTATGTTACTATTTGGGATAAATAATTTTCCTTTAATACGTATCAGTTACACTCTCAATAATCCCTTTTATTAATAAGCAATGTGAAACTAATGTATAAAATTTTATGCTGAGTCATTGCCAGCTTATTGTATTTTCCCAATTATATTGATTTCTTCTTTTAAACTTAATTGTTCATCTTCCCGAGGTAATACCTTGCAAATTGACAGTTATATTTAATGATTGGGATGTTCTTTGCCATTATGTTTAAAAGTAGAAATAATTCTTACGTTTAGGCACAAAGTTTATTGATTAAGCCGACGTTTTGAGAGCGAACACCCTCTTCATGAGGGCTTAATTACTCCTCAATATATGATAAAGATAGCGTTCGCTCTTGAAGCGTCAGCCTAGTCAATAAACTTGGGGCCTAAATGCAAGAATTATTTTTAGTTAAATTTAAGTCCTTTAATGAGTCTCGGAAAAAAATTTTTGTTTCAGGCCAAAGTGAAGAGAGCTATGAATTTATTTGAGGAAGCAACAAAATTAGTATCAGCCGCAGACATATTTAGTAGGAATGAATCAGTAGAAGAAATTTCCACAAAAAATATAAAATACCTTCTTTTACCTGCTCTTTTGGGAACTCTCGTTATGAAGTTATGTGTTGATGACAGAATGGAAGTGGTAAAGACAGCTGATGTATATTTTAGAGATTTCCTTCAACGATGTAAAGATTATAGTATTTCTGACTTTGAAATGCCTGAACAAGAAGAGGAGATTGCTGCTGAACAAGAAAATTCGCATTCTCCAGAGCATTACACTCGTCCATCATTTGACCTTGTCACTATGGCGAGGGAACGAAATGCCAAAATTCAAAGATTTAAAGAACAAAAGGAATTAGAAGCAGACATAAAAGTTCAGAAAAAGTTAATGTCTTCATCTGATGTATCTGAAGAAGTTGAAAGAAAGTATTATTTGTCTTTAATTAAGTTATATATCAATCAATCGTTTGATGAAATTCAGAGTCTGAAAATGGAGAAACCCCTTTTAGCTCATATGTCAAAAGTTAGGAAGGAGGCTCCCTTTGCAAGTCAGGAGCGAAGGGAGAAATTAAAAAAGTATGAGAGAAAACCATTAACACCTATAATTATTACAAGAGATGAAGTACAGAAGAAGGTATTTGGTGCAGGTTATCCCAGCTTGCCTACAATGACAGTTGCTGAATTTTATGATCAGAAAGTAAAATGTGGAGAGTAAGTGATTCTTGTTGATGCTTTTATTAACTACCTTTTCACTCAATCTTCTTCTTTGGTGCTGTAGACTGCAGTTGGGCCTTGGTGTCCTCCTTTCTATCTTATGTGTGTCTTCTCCAACCTTCAGTAGGGTTGCTGCATCCTCTCTTACCATTTCATTCCATCTTGCTCTTGGATGTCCTCTGTGTTCTTCTTTCATATTTGCTTGTTAGTTTTTATCTAGGTATTCTATCTTCTTCCGTTCTGGTCACATAATCAGCCCACTCTAAGCATCTCATTCTCACCAAATTAGAGGTTGCAGTGTCATTGTATAAAATGTACAGTTCTAACTTGTGTTTTGTTCTCCATTTCCTTGAATTGGACCAAATATGTTCATCAACACTTCCTTTCAAATCTGTCAATCAGTGAGGAAGTAGATTTTATGAAAGTTCATGTTTTCCGCCATATGTTAGGACTGGGCATATGAGTGCTTTGTTAAATGTGGTTTTTCTCTTCTTACTAGCATCTAGTCTTTTGAAAAGAAGCTGAGATGAGAAATATGCTCTATTGAAATTTTGGATTCTCTTTACTCAGTACCTTTTTATGAGTTTTCTTCACATAAGTATGGGTTTTAAAAGAGGGTAACTGTTTCCCAAGTTCCAAGATAGCTTTTTCTAAAGTGACTGTTGTTAACATTGTAGGGAGGCAAATGGGGTGTTAGTGCATGAGCGTGGTATACTGAAGTACAGTAATTCCCTTCCCCAAAATATTAAAGATATAAATTAGTTGGATCTCTTTAAATTTGCAATTAAAAGCTCTTTAATGTGGTATTGTTTCTATAATGTAAAAGAATTTACGGGTTTTAATTACAGAAGTTAATGAGCGTTTCAATTTCCTAATAAATATTATTTTCTATATCACTTAGGATGATGTAAGTGATATTAATATCTATTATACTTTATCGTGCCATTGTTATAGTACTCTAGATACTGATTAAATGCCTTTTTTCTTGCATGTCGTTTTTGCTCCTTTTTGTTTTTAATCATTTATTTTTAACTGTACTCAACCTTGGCACAGTTGTTTACATTTTCTCTGTAGCCCCATCCTGTTTTTTTTCTCCAGTTTTCCTCCGAGAAGTGGTGGATTTACCTTGGGCAGGAATGTCATTAACACCTTTGTTTTATTAATCTCAAATTTTTACTGCACATATATCTACAATTTATTTTGGAATAATAAATGGATAACATTATATATTTATTAAATAATTTCTTTTATAAATATTAAATCTGCCACTGCCCTTGATCAGAATTGATGGGATGGTCCCTTGCTTGTTTCTGGAGAAAAAAATTAGTTTATTCCTCCCCACGTGGTCGTATGCAGTGTTCAACTGCTTTTTTGACAACAAAGTTTATTTAAGATTCTGAGTTCGAATTTTGGTCCAGTCTCCCATATTCATTTAACATAATTAATCTATCTGGTGGTGTGTTTCACTGCAATTAAAGAGATTTCTTTATGTTTGGGAACTCCAGAATTGAAAAATATTGACTCATTATAAAGTGCTTCCTATGGGAGTTACCTCATAAGAGGATAATAATCTCTGAGATCATCTCAGAGGTCTGTGGCTCTACCAAGTTAAATGTCTATGGTAGACTGGACCCAAACGTGAAAGGGGTGGCTTAACCTCAATTTATTTAGAGGCAAACTAACTACTCAATCAGCTATTTAAAAACATTGTTTATATCTTGCACTGTTCATTAACCTGGTGCATGTGCACCAATTGTAAACCACTGAAATAATGAATAATTAAACTAATGTATATTTTATGTGGAGAAGGAATATTCATCTGTTGTTTTATGCACTTTTTACTATAAAATATTTTTTGTTTTTTACTCTGAGTTGTATGTTTGAAAAGATTGGCTGTAATATAGTTTTAAATTTGTCATATATATAATAAAATAAATGACTTTCTGCAAATAATTTTTTTTCGATCTGCACATGAAAACAATTAGAATGATACTGTTAATTGTTTGGTTTGATTAGATGCTGAAAATTAACTGAATTTAAATCGATTTTGTGGCAATTTTTCTTGTAGTGTGTTGGCAGCTGCCCGAATTTTGTATAAAGACCTTTTTTTCTGTATTATGAAAAATTATGTTCTGTATAACAGCTTCACTCTTATTTCACAATTATTCAGATAACTGATATTTGTGTGCTTTTTGTTCACTTGTAGCTTTCCCGATCCATCGAAACCATCAATGCGTAATGCTTTACAAGATCGTGCACCCACAGGGGCCCTGCAAGAACTCACTGATCCGAGTGAGGAAGAAAAAGTAGATAAAGAACAGAAGGAAGAGACTGAAGATCCTGAAGCTTTGCAGAGAACTCGTGAATGGGATGAATGGAAAGATGACCATAGACGAGGATGGGGGAACAGGATGAATCGAAGTTAAATTGTTTGTGTACCATAGCATGTGGACCATTATTCATAAAATTGTGTAAGCAGTAATGTATATCATACCTTTTAGTAGATTAGGATTTTTGTGAAGGATCATGATATATTTTTGCCCAAGAAATTTCCTTTCTTTCTTGCTCTATGGTTTTCATGTATAAGAGCATGAAAGTTTTCTTCTGAACCTCCATGTTTACTGAGATTGTTTATGCTGTTTTAAATCACTAATACTTCTGACCAATAAAAAAAAATAATTGTGAAAGTTGTTGACGAGTCATATAATTTTGTTGTATATCTTATTGTAGTTTTGTTTTTTCTTGTATGTAAATCATTGTTGTTGATGCGTTATTTTATATTCTTGTCTATGTGGACTTATTCATAACATGGTCACTTAAAGTAATGCTATTTACAGTGGCTGCATCATAAATGTTTATGATTGAAGATAACTAAACTAGTTTACTTTTAATTTTTGTAAATTAAATTGGTTTCTTGAAATGTTTAAATTGTTGAATACTATAGTTGACAATTATGCTCAAAGTGGTATATTGCGATGAATAGGTATTGTTAATGAAGGAAGTTCCTACCTTTTGATATTATACCAGTATTTACATTTGTATTGCCTATTATCTATATTTTTCATTCATTTCTGTAGGTTGTGTATCTTATTATATTCTGGAAACAGAAGTAATTTTTAAACTATTTATGTACACATGAATATTTATGGTATTGACAGAATCATTTTTTAACATTATATAGTATCAGACAAATTATATTTTGAACAACTATCACTGATGGACCACCCATTAGCCGAGGGGCTTTATGAGACTGTGACATGCTTGAATTTGCAAATATTCACTTTATAGTCATATGTTTATATGACCTGTAAAAGTACATCATCTGCTACTCTCAGTGAAAGAGTAGTAAGTTGACCTAATAATTCTACAGATAAACATGCTAGTTAGGGACTTTCCGTATTTATGAACATAATTTACACACCCCAATTTCCTAACGAGTTTTTGGATTTGTCAATTTTCTGAACAATTTACACAGGTTAATCTTGACCACAAAAGTTCATTGTAAAATCTGCTCATTAACCTTGTACCTATGGCCTTTGGCACACCCGAGTGGTGGGACCTGTTATGTGACATTTAATCCAACATGGGTGCACATGCAGCAAGACTTCCGTTCTGACAAGATTTAATATTATGACAAGATTTTACCAGAAATTAATGATATATTTAATTTTTTTTTTCTTTGCATAATCTAAGCATGATGTTTTTAGACTATTTTTTCATCCCCTAAAAGTGTGTGAAACAGGAGTAAATGTGGTATTACAGGGAACCTTACCCTTTTTTTCTGACAAATTTATTATATCAACATGTCTGTTGAAAAGTATTTGTTTTCAGGAATTTCTCTTGGCTTTGAATTAAGTTTTCATGTTTGTGAGTATTCTATCATTGTATCGAGTCCCTGTCTTATGACTAGTATTGACTTTACCTCAGAAGACTGAAATAAATTGATGTATTGTATAAATGCAATCACTAATTATGTTTCACATTTAATTTGACCCAAAGAATACTGAAAATACACCAGTTTTTAATCCTTTTTTTTCCTCACCAACTAACTTAAAACCTTTATTGAACTGTGAACATTCCTTGTATTCACCACCAATTTTGTGAAGTCATTTCTGCAATTATTTATGGAACTTCTTGGAGTATGTAAAACATACTTTTGAGAAAGTCACAGTAGGGTAACGAGAGAGATTTTTCTGTTGTCCTCTACTCCACCCAGTGTATTAATGAGGATAGAAAAGAACATTCCCAAATATTCTATCTTCAACTTTTGTTGTAATAATTCATTTTTAAAAGTATTCTTTTATGCCTTCAAGTTTAATTGTTTGGTCCTTCATTTTGTTTTACATGTAGATTAATCACAATTACTATTAATAATATTTTAATACATAGTTTAGTTTTTATTGACAAAGGGAGTAAAATCCTTCAACCATGTTTGTATGTGCATGCACACAATTAGACTTATTATTGCTTTGCTATCACGTAACTGTTCTGTGTTCTGTTCTCATGAATGGTCAAAAAGCAGTAAATATGAGAACATAAAAAGTATGCACTTAATTTTGGTGTCTTCATCCTATTATTTTCAATATAGCACTTCAATTTTTGAAGCTGTTTATTGCCAGGCTCATTATTTGTAAAATATATCTACAGCTTAAGTGTCCTGATATGTCTAGAGGAAAAAATGACATTTATGGCAAAATGAACATTTTCTGTTTGAAATAAATATTCAAACAGAAAAACTGATAGCTAACAGAAAAAATGACAGCTTAACAATAGCTCAACTTGAGGTGAAGTTATCAAGACCAATTTGTAAGCATATGGAATTATATAAGTTTAAAAACTTATATTTTAAAAATATGACCCAAAATGTTTCCTTCCCAGTTCCCTCCCATGTCCAACAGATAGGTTGAAGAGGAGATCTCGTGGCCTGAACAAAAGACAAATAAATAAATTCCAATTTCTGCTGTCCAGTTTCAAAGTACTAATTGGGAAGAATTTCATTTGGAGTCTGTCTTCAGATCTTGGTCAGGTACAGCAGATCTTGAGAGAGTCCATCAAAATGGGTTTGGCGATGTAAAGATTGTACCTGTTTAAAAGCTTGTGTAAAGATGTTAAATTTACTGTACCCAGTTCTAACCATTCTATAATTAAATTCTCTTTCTTACCCTTGAAAGAGATTAAGTTCAAGGGTTGTCGGTCTGGAAAAAGTGAGGAAATTTTATGGTAAGTCAGGGAAGTAACCAAAAACTCAAAAGTAAAATACTTTTATTTTAATTATGTCCAAATTCTGTAGATTCCTTTATTTTTCAGAATTCAAAGATAGAAGTTTAGAAACAGAAGAAAAAGCCAATTTGCAAAACAATTGAGAGAACTTGTTTGTAAGAAAGTAAAGATTTTGGATTATGCACAAAGAAAAGCTGAAGATTTAGACTACAGAAATAAATTTGAATAAGACTGGGTTGTATGTGATTGTGATTATTGGAGTATTTATTTTATAAGTTTATCAATTATTTTATGTTAAAGTTAAGTTTATTTAATCAATGTTATCATAAATTAAAATGTACGAATAAGTTATGTTACATGGTGAGAAGACCTGTAAATAAACATGCTCTTTTGCACATGTAGTATTATTTTTGTTGCAATTTTGAAAGTTATAATTAGTTAATAATTTTCCAATTATACAGTTTTGTCATCAAAAAGTATAATGTTTTCCGTAAGTTATTTTTGAAAAGTAATTTGTTGTGATTTGCAAAAAATGTCGGAAAAATTCAAACTATTCTCTGGAAAACCTGGAAAAGTCGGGGACATTTCCCTGTTGTTTGTAAAATAGTAATTTCTCATCAATTATGATCTCCAGTGTTCTTTCTTTATATTTTATTTCTTCTTGCATAATCATGCCACTGGATTGCTCCGCTCCTTTCATGTAATTCCAAATCACATAAATTTTGTGTTTTCATCTGAAATATTGAATTTTACATTCTTACAATAATTTTCTCATAATTTTATTGCATTTTGTCCCACTTTTTAAACATCTCTTCTACTCTCTCCGTGGGCAATCAAAACCATATCATCTACGTGGGCGATACATTGTATTCTATTTGTTTGGAGATATTTCTAAGGATTTACCAATACAATGTTCCACAATATTGATCCATAATATTGAACTCTAAAGACAAAAAACTGGTACTTGTTTTATTATATTGTTTAAATAAATTAAAATATGTTTTTATGTACTTCTTCCCTATAAATAGTGTGTACTGTTTTGGAAAATGTTTTTGTGGTTCCATAGCCCTATTGTCAGCCAAATTTGTTTGGACCTATTGGTGGATGAATGTGCATCCAAATCCATTTTTTCTCAGTTGTATTCTATCTAGAGGATTGGTTATAGGGGAAGAATTAAAAAAAGCACTAACTTCCCAACACTTCAGATCTTATTATATCCTTCATCATGGCTTCTTATATACTGAAAACCTATAACTCCTCCTCCTATAACATATCATAACCAGCCACATTTGGTTCCCCTGTAAGTTGTACATGTGCTATGGGTTGAGTAATAAATATTGCAGGAGATAACAAGTATATAACAAGCCCTGATGAAGGAATTTATAATTTTTGAAATGATGGCAACATAAGTTTTTCTTTCTTCTACTGTGACCGATCCTTAAAATAGAATAGAATTGATATAAAGTGGTCAAGAATTATACTCAATTTTTTCTTGTTTTGTATTCCATTATTAAATAAATTCCAATAATATTGCTGATAAATATATTAAATTAATTTTAAAATTAATAAAACAAGTTTTAGTTTTTCCCTCCCCATCCTCCCCTTATGGTTAGTCCCCTATTAATGAATATATTTAATAATATAATTAATAGTATAACTGATATTAATGAAAATAATAATTATAAGCATTATTAGAAATGACAGAATTAAAAAATTAAATTTGTCGATGAGGGAAAACCCTTCTTTATAAACGTCACTGGTGCTGGTCGCTCATCCTGATGCCTCACAAGTAAAACTATAATAAATTTAAGAGGAACTCTAATTCTAGGAGTATGAGATTGTCAGTACAACCATTAATTTCGTGTAAACCATTGATGGATGTAAATTTAAGGGTACAACTATGATAATTTCATGACCATTCCCGACTTCAATGTACGGGCACTCGTAGTACAACATTCTTCCGCGAGATCGTGTGTGGCTCTTCCACTTCGGAAGTCTGCTCCTTCTGGCCTTGAGCGCCGAGTTCTCTCACGGGCGGGAGCGAGAGAGCATTGGAGTGGGGATGGTAGTACGAAGAGACACAAGCCCACGCAGCTGTGGGAAGACTACTCCATTCGGTTGTTTCGCGTACGCACAGTGGATTGTGCACTGTGTGTTTAGTGTGCGACTTATATTTGATTTGGAATGAGAGGGTTTGTGTAATCAAAGCTAATCATTGCGGGGATGTATAAAGGAGGATAACACAGACGCTGGATATTGGGTAAGTGTACTGATTAAACCATTTTGTTATGTTTATGTAAACAGAAACATGTGTTTGCGCGGCTGTTCAAACATGTTCATTTGCAATACACTGAGTAAATTTTATCGACTGATTCTTCAATTATCCTGTGATGTGAGAGAGTAAGTTTCTTCAATACTAGGAAGTTTCAATTCGTTATTTAAATTCATATTTTTGTTGGTAAAAATAATGAAATTTTTTTTTGCACATAGTGAATGTAAAAGAATGATTGAATTCATTGAAAATGATTTTCATGGTCTTAATACAAACAGGAGGACGAAACTTAAAAATACCCAACTGATGCTCATGGGATTTATTTATGCCTTTCCATTGAGAATAAATGTACTCGTACTGAGATTTACATAAGTTGCGGTACAGGTCAAAATTGTTTCCCATATCTTTCAGAACTATCTTTTTTAATATGAAGTGACACACAAGTAAATACATTTGTGTACGTCAGGTATTACATTTAATTATGGTATACTGTACAATACTATTAGATACACGAGAAGATTTCATCGTATAATCTTCACTGACTTACACTCCCCCGCAAAAAAGGGTGATTTGAATATACTGTGAATTCTTGGTGTTCTGGACCAAGTGATTAAGATATTTTATGTGTAATTTTTTTCATACTTGTGATAGTATATCGAGACTTTCTCGTTTTCTCCTGTCAAAAAAAAGTAGGATACTGAAATTACTTCTATCGTTTGTCAAAATAATGATTGAGATAGGGCAACGTTTGAGATACGACACTATGAATGTAAAATGTGGAATCATATGGCACGATATTCATTTCAATACGTAGATTATGTATTTCAGATGTATCTCACCTCCACAAAACATTTTACGGTCTTCCTGTGCCTTGAGCTCTCTTTTAGAAGGATCTGCTAGTTCCGAACTTTTGATTTCTTCAAACCTTTTAATTTACCAGTCCATATTGACAATCGCACCCGTTTCTCATTATTTTCATTTGACGATGTATTGTTTTAAGTTGGCTAATAAGGTTTATTAACTGTTAATATTTCTAGATTGTCAACCGTTCCTTTTGTTCGGATATAAATAATTAAACGTTCCCGATTGGCAACGTAAAATGTTGAATACATAAAAAGTATTTTTTATGTTCCTGACAATAACCGAGAACTAAATTTAATATCGATCTGTCACGTTCGTGGTGTTTTTCACGTGACACTAGTATGTTTTTTGAATGACGATTTAATATGAACAGTTCCTTGAGATTTTATATGACAATTTTGATGAAAATTTTTGATCAATCGGCCGGTCTTGAGATGATCAGGGCAAGTTCAGAATTTCAGTTTCAAACAACTGTATATTTAGGGTATCTTTAAGTTTTACGGATTCTCATCACACTGACTTTGCAACGTCACTAAATTTGAATGAATTGATTTCGTCAAATTTGAATGGTTAAATCAAAACAGTTAATTATTTATGAAAAATATCTTAAAAAATCGATTAAAGGGCACGTAGTTATTGGACGAGTAATTAAGTCGATAAAAATAATAACTCGATTGAATTATTGCCATCTCTACTTGCGACGGATTGGTGATATTTGCTGTTGATGTTGAACGCTTGGAAAGGTATTCCGACTTCTCTCATTGG
Organism: Laupala kohalensis; assembly: GCA_002313205.1. Taxonomy (NCBI): domain Eukaryota; kingdom Metazoa; phylum Arthropoda; class Insecta; order Orthoptera; family Trigonidiidae; genus Laupala; species Laupala kohalensis. The sequence goes on along the minus strand of NNCF01126253.1, from coordinate 1,119,668 downwards.
GAAAAATCACATTACAAACATTTCAATCAGTGCGGGTTCACGAGTAAATTACAGATTTCAGTGCGATAATTCTGATTCATGAGTCGGAATAACTCATTAGAGAGAGCGTTATGTCACCTGCACTGGTTACCTTCCACCTCCGCGTCTGAAAAAGTTATTGCATGGTCCACGATGCGCAAATGAGCTCTGCCTGTTTTACACGATCTCAGAAATTCCTGTGAACGCTACAAATTTTCATGAAATTTGTGTCGCGTGAAATAAAAGTTATGAAAAAATGTCTTCCTGAGCAATCTGGAAACTTTCTCACCTCTCCACCTACGAAATGTAATAGTCTTCCGTAATTTCCTTCGGGTAGAGGCGGATTTATCATACAGGTTCTCTAGGCTTTGTCTAGGGGCGGGTCTATTGTAACAATAAATCGTGAATTTAGTGTTATTTCAATTTTTAAGCACTATACTCAGAATAATCTATAGTTCGATAATAACTTA
>NNCF01126253.1:1083477-1119170 GCA_002313205.1 Laupala kohalensis | reverse complement strand
ACGAAATGTAATAGTCTATTATAGTATTCTTGTGTTTGACATATTGTCTCTCGCGTGATCAGTAGCGTACATCATACGGGGACCGGGATTGGAGTCTATTCAAACAACACACCCATGTTTGCATGCTGTGTTTAAGATTACGTTAACAATTTTGAAAATTAATGTAATAAAAATTCGGTATTAGTTATTTTACTGCTATAAAATAAGAATATGTGTAATTTACATTTTACATTTTTATATTATTTTTGATGATTCATTAGGGAGTTCCCGTACACCTCCGTCAGACCCGCGGCGGATCGACCCCCACGCCAGGTAAAGTTTGTGATTTGTGTAGAAATAATCTTTCTTGAATTTCCATTAATATTGTGTACAAATGCTATTCATTAATACTAGGGAGTACTGAAGTTAAGTATTTATTAGTTTCCTTGATCCCTTCTATTCACTGATATAATAAATAAAGTTTCTTGAAATCACTAACTAATGAAATTATCTTTGTGGGATGTAAACATGAGTTATACAAAGAGAGATGTACGTTTTTCCAGTTGAATTTCAAGTATTTAAGTTCGTTATTCCTTTGCATTTGTCAAATCGCCCGTTTAGAACAAGGAAAAAACCGACGTCGGAAAATTTTAATTTCTCAATGGAACAATCAGAGACTGGAATTTAATGCCCGCATCGGTTGTGGAAAAGATTTCGAGCTCTGCATCTATTCTCAGGGTTAAGCAAGTTCTGAAAGAAGGGGTGCGTTAGAATAGATATGAAGATATTGGTGGTCAGTGGCGGANCCCCCCCCCCCCATTGGACCTGAACTCTTACCAGATAAAATTGTGAAGTTGATAAATGACACACTTTGTAGAAGTGTTTCCAGATAAATAATGGTTATAAGTTATAATTTTTTATTGTTATTAATAATACCAGATTAATAAAATTAATATTACAATATTAATAACACTGATAATACCGTGTTATTAACTTTAATAAATCATTGTTATTAATAATACCAGATTGTTAATTATTTATTTGGTGCATTTCATTTAAGGTAATATTTATAAAATTAGAGTTGTAAAACCATAATTGTTAAACTAAAATTGTCCCCGGTTAGCCCCTCTCCCCCTTGATTACTGTCTAGATCCGCCACTGGTGGTAGTGAAGTGATAAGAAGGCAATTCTTGACTCAGAAAGAAAGGAAAGGGAAATGTGAAGAGAAGTGAGGTGCACTAAAGCGAAAGACACACTTGCCTCTGCGGAGCGGAGCGGTTTTTCCCGCCAATCTGTGTTATCTTATGGGCAAAGACACACCTATCGGGCGCGGGGCGGATATCTCCGCTGCTTCCTGCGCGATCTTGTCGCCTGCTGAAGGTCACAAGTGTTGATAGATGGGTATATTGAGAGAAGCGAGGAAGACGGCGGGTGATTTCTTTCACGGTGTTTCCCTTGAATAACATTTCCATTTGTACGAACTGATTATTAATTATATCAATGTTCATATAAATTATTGCAACATTGAGTTATAATATCACTGAGTATTTGTTCTAATGCTTCCTCACTTTATAAAAAAAGAACTTTTCGCGTCCTTTTTAGTGGAGTTCGTTTTTCTGAAGCTTNTTTCTAAAGCTTTCTTATTTTACTATTTTTGACTTTTTCTTGTACTCTTCTGTTTGTATTTTTGTCTTTTGAGATTTTCGTTATGTAATTGTCAAACATTTTGGCGTGGTTTTAGTAAAAAAGAGAGAAATGCACATTTTCACATCTACATTTTAAAGCTTTGCATTTCAATTATTTATAATATTTGTTCCTCAATTTGAGTTCTATGTCGTACTATTTTTGTGAAGTCATTGTGAATCTTTGTGTCAGTGTGAAGTCTTTGTGAATTTGCATTGTGTTGTGTTTTTCATTGTCCGTGTATTTGAAACGAATTTAACACTACTTCCTAAAAATCTAATAGAAACTTGTCGAGTAGGGAAGTTTCAAAATATTGTGTAATTTTGTCAGTACTGTTCGCTTTTAATTATCAAATTTATGTGATTTAACAATTTTTGAACATGGATGAAAGATTGTCTTACAGTTGACCTTATTTAAAGTGTAAATTAAAAATTTATGTTACTACTTAATATTAACTGCTTTAAAACAAAAAATACTGAGTCAAGCATGTTAAGTATTTTGGAAGGTAGTTATTTATCATTAATTATTTTATAATTGGTAAGAGTACATTTTAAAAGGGAATTATATTATAATTAAATAATTATGTAATAAATAAATTACAACTTACGACCTTTTTACGGACGATTACAATACATGTTACGTTGTGCATTTTAATAAGAATAATATGTATTGTAATCGTCCGTAAAAAGGTCCTACGTTGTTTTTTATTTCTTATGTAAGTATATTTCACTATTACTGTTACATTGACATCTGTGTATAGTAGGTCTATTTCTATTATTTATAAAATACGAAAATAGTCACCGTGGTGTTTGTTGCACAGTAAACAATAACTATTACTTTAAACATATTCATAACATATAGCTATGTGTTTTACAATAAAAGCGTTGTGTAGTAAGTGGGCAGTTGCATGGATGCTCTGTACAAGACCTGCGCGAAAGAATGTCTGTTTTCGTCCTGAAGTGACCTTGTTCCTTCCACCCCTACTCACGTTCCCCTACACCTGTCCGCTTACGCCCGCTCCGCTAGGTGTGTCTTTGCACATGCGGAGCAGAGAAAACGCAAGTGTGTCTTTAGCCTAAAGGGGTGAATCGAGTGTCCGCGTCAACAATAGTACAATGTACGATAAATAATCAATTAAAAAAGTTTAATTTTTTTATCGTTGCATGGTCGCATATATTTAATACTTTGTATTAGTTCACTGATATGGTTTTATCATTTAGATAATTTTTAATTTCAGCTCTGTGTAATATGTATTTTTTTGTTTATATTATTGTATATCCTTCAATTCGTGCAAGTTAATTTACAGTTAAGAAGTCGTATAATCGATCCCACAGGACCACGTTCAAATCACCGCACCGAGAGGTAACACAAGCGTCATTATAACAATATAAATAGATATAGTGTAGAATTGTTAATGAAGACGTATTTATACCACTCAGAATTCATAAACCATTTTATTGATTGACAAGGATACACATTACAACGTTCAGTTCTTCCCTCGGGATCTTGGTGGCTACGATTTCAGGATTTAGCGTATTATGTATCCTTATCTGGACATAATCGTTTATAAACATGCATAGAATTTTCGGAACGATATTTCTTGCCAGAATTTCCTGTTTACCTGTCCTGGCTTTACCGGTTTCGTTTTTCACTTGCGCTCTCTGTAACGTATTGCTCTTAAGAAAAACGCGATTATTTTCCCTTTATTGGTGACAGGTGAATATTAAAAAAGTGTGCATCTTTTAAGACGTTCTACATCATTTCAAGTTAGATAAATATTCATCAAATGATATAGATTTGTATGAAAGGCAAGTATAAATACTACTTCATAAGACCATAAGATTATTATATTCTTGTGTTTTCTTTCTAGTAATAAGTATAGAACATGCGCACACACGAAAATGTGAAATCCAGTCCTCACACTTTGTACATGAATGTTTTTAAATTATCAAACAAATATGTATTTTTTATTTCACTTTAGTCTGCTGGTTTAGCAATAACTCACACACACATTCCGTACAAAAACTCAACTGACGCGTTTAGCTGTTCCGATTTTTATTTTCTGGCATCAATATATCACGTATTTTCCCATCCAAAGAACGGCTTCCCTCGCGGGGATTGATGCAACCGCACTCGTCGGGTATGGCCTTCATCATATTCAGGGATAAACTGAATTAACTCACCTGTTTCTGACTTTTGCCTTTAGTTTCACCAACAGGTGTGATTTACGCCAATTGGTTTTATGGAATTGCTATTATGTAATTTACATATTCGTCGTAAGTGATGAAGTAAACGAAAGATTTACTCTTGCATATTTATTAAAATAACTAATTAGTTATCGTAATGATACGGAGAGGAGTTCCTAATATTTCTTTCGAACCTCCGAAATCTTACTGTACCTGCTATTTACAGAGAATGTGACTCTAGCAGTTTAGTGGATTTTCCGCAACCGTGGCCTCAGACTTTGGAGGTAGTCATGGGAATAGAAAAAGGAGGTACAAATTGATAATGAAAGAATCTTGAAAGATGACAAGACAGCAAGGGGGAGAATAACGCTACTGTTATTAGAGGCATGGCAAATATGTTGGCGAACGACAGACAAAGGGAAAAAATTACATCAGTTCGTTACGGAAGTCAGATTCCATGAGAAATCGAAAAAAAAAGAAAAAAAAGAAAGAAAGGAAGTTCAAACCTGCGATGCTAGAGATGTTAAAAGGAGATGGTGACTTCCAAGAATATTTACGTAGGATCAAGAGAGAGGATGATGAATTATGTCTGTTTAAAGCTCCTAAGGAAGACAGAGAACAATTATGGGTGTGTCAATATTATGATAATGAACGCAGGGAATATATTGTGGCAGAAGGGATTCTCCAATATACGTAGTTGCACGGGGTCAATTTGGTCAGAGCAAGCATATGAAGTATTTGCGGAATACGGGATTAATTTGTTTCATACGTTACATATTGGAAGGAAATACATAACATATGCCAAGAGCATTAATAATGGATTGCACCCACCTCCCCGTCGTGGGGACATGCACACTCTTATATTGTGGCGAAGTCTAATAAAAGGATACAAAATCTCTTTATTGACCATTCTTAAAACATAGTCATTGCAGGGATTTGGAGATTTGTTTTTTATCCTTTTTTAAAGAGCTTAATTAAAAAGAAATGTACTTACTATCTAGATGAGGAATGGGAGTTTCACCAGAGCATTTAGTGTTATCTAAATCGAGCGATTACGTCAGCCTTGGCTGTCGTTGACCACCCCTGTAAGGAGAGACGGGTTTGCGAGTGTTGGCCTTGGTTCGGGTCACAGATGGTACAGCGCCCTCCCTCTCGGCTCGTGCTTCGATACCTCGTGGATGGACTCTTTTTCATCTGAGTGAACACGGCATAATGAAAGCCTCATGTTTTGTTTCATGTCCCTTGATCCAATATTTGTGTCCATTCGTTCTTGAAAACATAATCAAAGTAATTGTAAATCGTTGCTGTTTAAGCGCTGTACCTCTTTCACGAATAGTTTCTATCTCATCTCCCTGTCTAAACCAAAATAAAATAACTTCTATCTCATCTATTGAGTCATAACTGCTTGTAGATGTTGAATATATCCCATTAATTATGTATTTTGAAATAAGATGTTTACTTAAGCTGTACAATCAACATTTTGAAACGTGTTGGGATTCTACAGGATTATAATCAGCGAAACAAAATGAGTTTGTTTTCGCTTAAGTATGTCTTCTCAACTACATGAATATTCGTTCGTATGTAAATCGTTCACATAATTACCCAATTTAAATGGATTGTTTACGGTACGGTATAATCTTGAAATAATATTGGTCGAGTCTACATAATTCCACTTTTTAAAATCATATTTCATGGCGTATCTTATGGCGTAAAGATCTTATACAGGCGTCAATGAGACTACCTAAAAAATAACTGAGGTGATGTGTGGAACTGAATAAAAAGAAAATAATGTTACTAATTTTTACAGTGCTTAATCAGATGTAGGAAAAATGTTACTATCATTTTATTCGATATTTGCAATTTTATTGTTCAAAATATAGGAATAACTTAAATAGAAGTAGAAGAAGCTTAAGATTGTCCATTTATCATTTACCTTTTAGATCAATAATTTCTCTTTTAGATACTTTATCCATTTATCTTATAGATCAAGCCGCACAAAATATGTCTCCGTTGTCTTTATCACATCGTGAAGTGCAAATCATTTCTACTGACCGGGGTAAATTTTCCATCATAAAAAAGTCGATGGTGTTAATGAATTTTATTTCTTCTTGTAAATTTGGTGCATTCTAATGCTACAAAGAGACGCTTGCATGTTTTTTTTTCTGTCTGCTTCGATTTTAAATATGTTTTTCATCTACTGAGATTGTTCCGCACAGTGGAAAAGAAGGAATATTTATTAGTGGAGTAAATAACTGTTTTCAAGTACGGGGAAATGTAACTCGTTTCAAATAATTTTTCATGAATGCTTGATTCCAATGAAGAATCGGTTTGTTTCGATTTGTCGCTCTTGTTTCCGTCCTTTTCATTGCGTCACTAGATTTAGGCACGCACTTGGTGCTTCATTTTGCAGAAATGAATTACACTTTATATTTCTTCTTCAAAGACGTTCGGTAAGAACACAAAAAAAATGGTGACAAATTGTTTCTAACGAAACAATTTTTGTGCGCTTTCATTGTTGCAAATTTAAATTATGCGAATCAGATAGCGGAGGAATCCAGTTATATCCAATTTGGGAAGTATGTTCCTCATTTCATAGAAGTGAAAAATTTCATGAATGCCTGTAGTACCGTTGCTTAAGAATGGGTTTTTCTTTAGAATACAAAAAGATTCGCTGTGTGAACAATACTCTCGTCTACTATCCTATTTGTGTTAAAATGTTTTGATCGAGCTTATAGACTGATTTTTATTAATACACACGACGTTTCGACAGCTGCTTTCTGTTATTATCTAGAGTGTAAAATGAAAACAAATAAATGAATTTTATCTCGGTAACAAAATAAAATTAAGTTAAATACTTTTACATAAAAATATTTTTTTAAGAAAAATAACTAATAAGAAAATAAACCATCAAAGCAAAATCAAAATAAACAATTATAAATTTTAGATAATCTGCCTGAGTTCGTTTGTAAATTTATAGTGTTTCTAGAAAATCTAATATGTAACATTTTAGAAATAATTCTTTTTAAGTAATGTGGTTCCTGATCCCAATGACTTTCCGATCTCTCGAATGCACTTAACGGTGTAATGATATAACATTATGTTGTTGTGTGTTTGTTTTGTTGGTGTTCTTTGATTCGCGTCAATAATCTGAGTTTAGTCCGTCCGAGATAGCAAGTACATTTTTTATACAAAAAAGATTGTATAAACAACAACATTTTGTGAAGACAGTTAGGAAAGATGCGACAGATAGATAGATGATATTTGAAACCTTACCAATGAATCACGAATTGAAAAAGAACACAATTTATACATTTTTTAAAAAACAATTGTGGTGTGAATAAAATTTTTGAGAGTACTTTTCCAATCTGCATTTCGTTTAATAAGGTTAAACTTCGTCTTCACTTGATTCACTCCTGAATAAAATATAGGTAATTTCCTTTAACGAATAAATTAGTTCAAGAAAACACGACAAAAACATTACAATGCTGCAATACTTGCGGATGAAAGGTTTTTTACGCATGCTTTTTAGTCTCGACCATGTTGATTGCTACATTATTAAGAGAAAAAACTAAAACCAATCATAAGAGGTAAACATTTGTGATGACACGAAATACATTCGTGGAGTATCAAATCTTCACCGAATATTTTCACATTTATAAAATATGATATTCGCATTGCATTACACTTCTTGGAAAATCTTACGAGCCAAGTATACTTATCATCACATAGATTGTCTATTCGTAATCTAGACAATGATATGTTTTTTTTTCATCTTCCAACATATGCAAGGTTTTTGTTTAAGATTTGGAGGATGAAAAACACGTAAGGATTTTGTCCTCCGCTTGGTCGTGTGCAGTTTTTAACTGCTTTTACGACAATAAATTGCAATTAGCTTTAACGTTAGAATTGAAAAGAACAATTTAGCATTTCCTTTTTATTGATACTATACGAGTATCTCAGTTGGAAAATGTAATTGTTGCGTGTATTTGCCTGCTTGTTTTGTCTCCTACTATGTAAGTTGTGTTCTCTGGGAAGATGAGTTCTAATTTGGAAAAGAGGTAAAATTTCAACCAGTCTCTTTACATCGTCCGGTTTTATCCGTACGGCAAGTCATCGCACACTCAAACTAGACATCCGACCTCAGAAGAAGAAAAACCCCTAGGGGTGACAAATTGAAAACATGAAAACCATTATTTCAAATGAATTATTAAAAGTTTCCATTGATCCGACTAGTGCTAAATTTTTTCTGCCCAAAGGAATTTTATCAAGATTGAGTGTCTATTTTGATTGTGTGATGACTGTTTCCGATTGGTTGAAATAGAATTACGTGATTAGTTCTCTTGTAAGCACTTACAGTAGAATTTTCATTTGATTTTACTTCGGGAATGTGAAACGTTGCGTAAAAGACAAGTGGAACTTGGTGCTGAATATTCAGTGTGCGAGTAAGTTGTCCGCATGAATGCACGTTCACGCGTGAAACTTCACATATTCTCTCTTCATCCCTCTCTCCCCTTCTCTTTTGTTGTAAATGGAAACACCGGTGAAGAGTATTAAAACTTCCAGAAGTTTTATGTATGAAATCGGCTTATTTCTTTTGAAAGATAGTGACATCGTGTTGTTGATAAAATATCGAAATGTTTTCTCTATTATATTCGTTTTATTGTTTCTCCGAAGTTCTTAGAAGGTTATTTTTATTGAAGTTTTAGGTCATCGACCGGTGTGACCACATCCCCAGATTAAAATTTCGGGACACCTGACGGAATTTATCAGAAGGAGAGTTCAAGGAATAAATTGCATACAGACCTACAATTAGACCTACAATTTTTTTCCAAACATTTCTCTTTTATGTACTTTACCTGCATAAAAACATTAAATTATTAAAATTTGAACTGAAAGATGAAACGTTTTAGACTGAAATACTGTAACATTTAAATATTTATTTAGAAAACAACAGTACATTCTTTACCTTTTTCTAAGTCAGCTGTTTCTTTTTCAAATCGTGGCGTGTTCAAGTGTCCATGTATTTGACGAACCCGATATTTTCCTGTTGTACTTGTTCTATGCTGGCGGCAAAACGTTGGCGGTAAAGATAATTTATGATTTTCTTAATGAGCGTGGAAGTTTTGTGCACATCTATGTCGAAGTGTCGAAACGTATTATTTAATTGCATCAAATACGGTAGTTCTGATTTTTTGATATGATGATATGATCAAGTTTTGATGATGAACAGAAATTTTCGACCTTGACCGAAGTACCAGAAATAAACAAAAAAGAAAAAAAATCAACAATTCTCAGTTTGCAAGGATTTTAACTTTGAAGCAATGGGTTTTAGAAATAAAATGCTATATCATTTATTTCACTTCTGTGAATTTACAAGAGACCAGAACTCAAATCCTATTTGGACCACAGACACCATGCAAGGAAAAAAAATACACGTTGACTCTACTACATAGATGTGTACTAAGTCCAACGCGCACTAGCGGATAAACAGATCGTCAGAAAAAAATATTCTGAAAAACACATTTTGTTGGACGTTCAATAAATTTCATTTTCGTATAAGGACGTTTTCTCTAAAAGTAAGTAGTTCTCAAGTTATTAACAAAATACGGGAAAAATAAGTTTTTTGACCCATGGTACAATCGCGCTCTTAAGCCTTATCCGTTCGTCTGACGACAAAATGACACAGAACATAATTTGTTGGAAATTTAATATTTCATTATTTTAGTAGAGTGGTGTTTCGTTCTAAAATGTGTTATCAAGTTATAAGCGGAAAAAAGAAGAAAGAGCATTATAGAAAATCTTAGTAATTTATTTTTGTTCGAGTTTATTGTTGAAATCTGAGCCTGCAGCTTCGTTCTTTCCCCTCCTTTCTTGTTTTCCTAGTAATTTTTTAAAGTAAAAATTAAATTAAAAGAATAAATTTTATTTGAACATGAATGAATTCTTTATAATATTAGAGAAGCATCTGATATATTTTATACAAAATAGCTGACAAAAATAAAATATAACACATACTAGGATATTGTCTCTTTAAGAAACATACAGTGACTGGATTTGGAAACTTAACCTATTATTCAGAGAATTGCTTGAGAATTCTAGAATTCAAAGTTTCCAAACATCAGTGGTGTAGAATTTTTTTATACAACTTGATTTTATATATTATTCCTATGTTCTTATATTCCATACATTTTGTTCTTACATTTCTTAATTTTATGTGTCGACCTCCTAAAATATGTGAGCAATGGCGCTGTTCTTAGTAATGTATGTGCGGATGTTGACTACAACAGAAATTCAACAATAAATGAGCAATTCATGAGAAAACACCGTAATTATGAAGATAGAAAAACTTTCAAGGTTGAAAACAATATTTTGACGAAAAATCGAAGTTAAATCTAAGCTTTCTTAGCGGCTACCCCTTTTATTTTTGACATTCAGACGAATAACCAAACCTGCTGTTACAAAGATCTGTCTTATTGTTTCATTCGTATCATAAACTGCATAAAAAGCACATTTCATGATTGAGAGGGAAATAAATATTGTGTTAGAAATAAAACAGGTGCCAAAAAGTTCTGCAAAGTCTAAGTGTTTGTATCTGAAATCTGAAGTGCCGAACGTGCACTATCTAGAACCAACGCATTTACTCTAGTGCGATAAACAAAATAATTGGTTTCCTTTCAATCATATGTTTAATGAAAGCATCAAGAAAATTATAATTGGAATTCTACGCACATTGTTCTCGGAATCAGAGGCTCCCAAAACTGATATATGTTAAATTTCGCGACCGAATATTTTTCAGGATTACAATAGTTTTTATACTATGTTAACATGCTTGAAACTCAGTAATGTCATAAATACGTCGTGTTTGAGTTCATTTTTATTGGAATAATGTGTGCAATTAAAAAATTATAAGATAATGGAGATAAAAATAAAAATGTTTAATTGATAGCACTTTAAATACCTCTCCAGTAATGACTCATAAAATCCATCAGCGGCAGGTCGGTCGGTTGGCAGGAGGGTGCGCAGTGGACGGCAAGGCATTAGAGTATTAGCATTTGACATTGCATTACTTTAATAAAAACTTTAACTTATCTTATTCGTTTTAGTGCATCGCTTAAATGAAAGCTTGTTTTATAAGGGTTTTTTATTTATTATTTTATTTCCCTCCCTTTCGCCTTTCCTTTCTTCGACACTGGCTCCTATGGAGAACGAGTCTGAAACCGGGTCTTCAAAAAAACAATCTTGCGACATGGATCGTGGAGTGGATCTCTGTCCTCAATAGCCACGCGATATCACTATTTTTTCAAGTTCAATATTTAAGGGTGGTTATTTTATTTTTTCCAGTTATATTTTTAAAATTTTAACTTTCATTCAAATTTTAATAAATTAGGATAAATCGTAGTGTTGAATTTTGATTTGAAACGTTTAACAGTAATTTAAATTTTGAGGTTTTGAATACTCCCACTCTTGGTATATTCCAGCTCGCATTTCCAGAAAACAATCAGTTCCTCCATTTCTCAACCACTGAGCTTATAGTGGAAGATTTCCTGTTTATTCTGTTCTTCACTATTCCCGAAATATCTGTAAATAGTTTTTCAGTTCTTAGTTTCGAGCGCGATGCCCACATCCCTTCGTGGAGCAGTCAGGTGATCTCGCGTGCTTCCCTCTGCGCCTTTGGATGATTTTCTTATGTGCCTCAGAACCGGGCGGTAAATTCTCCTAACTGTTTCCTCGGTGTAAGAAGCCTCGCTTTTGTCGTTCACAGTTGAACTCCTACGTTCACTCTCTAAGCCTCGAGTTTCAGTAGCGGTTGAATACCTCAGTCAAATTCCAGAACTAATAGCTAACAGCCCATCTTGTTTTCGTATCAACTCATTCTTCGTTTTTATACCGCAAAACTTTGGGTACAGACTTCATACGACTCCGCATCGACTTCCGGTCGTAATGTATAAAATCCTAGAAAATATATGACTGATACGTTTTTTGGGACAATGGAACGGTTAACTTCGTTATCTCCCAACAACCTCATTATCGCAGAGGCAAGTGCTTTCTGAGCTTAGGGTTCTATCGTGGGCTTTAACTGTGCATACGGTAATCTCTAAGCAGGTAACTTCCTCTTGGAATGCTTCCTGTTCCGATAAGTCGCGCCCCGGCGGTCATGTTGAACTGTTTCTTTGTTCTAGGTGTGATTTATTTTTTATAATTGTTATACATTCACGTGTGTGATTTCTGATCGATTCACGTGTGTGATTTCTAAAATTAAAAATATTTTTTAATACTTTTTCCTGTTGCCCATAAATATTTTCTCGTATTATATTGATTCAGATTTTTGCTAAAATCATTTGACTACCAATTATTAACTAGAGACAGGAAACAAACACTTCAAAATTATTTACACCCGTGGGATGGTATAGTTCTTGTTTTAACGTATCCTTTCAGTATGTAGAAATATCTGCTCCCTTGTTATAATTTGTCATTTTCTTGAAGTTTTACCGTTGACTCCCTGAACGACTGATTTCCTATGATGAACGTTTCAAAGCTCTATTCCCTCTTTTTCTATTTCTCTTCGTTATTTTCTGATCACTATTCAGCATAGATCATTTGCATGTACAAAGACAATATCTTTTCTTTTTGTAAGTCTTTTTAGCTCATCATATATTGGCGCAATTCAATGCTGTGGCCCTGTTACAAAACCTTGCCGACATTCTTAACTGGCCTGGCGAATTACTTTCTTACTCCAAAAGCATTTGATTTGTGAAGAATGATATCACCACATTCAGCAGATGTGTGTCTACTTCCAAATTCTTTAACACTAGCGGCGACAAAGCGTTGTTAATTGCTACTTGCATATGTATGAAAAAGGTAAAAGCATAATGTATAGTTTGATAATAATACGTTGTTCTGAGATAACTTTGTGGTGTTTTAATAAATTCAAATTTGTTGGTTTTCTGATAATATTATGACACGTACCGAACTACTTTTATTCTTATCTTAGGAGTGTACTGAAATGGTAAATCCACCTCTGTCTTAGAGCCCTTGATCGGAATTGATGGGATGGTCCCTCGCTTGCTTCCGGAGAGTAAATTAGTTTGTCCTCCACTTATGCAGTTTGTAACTGCTTGTTTTGATAATAAATGTATTTATTTATATTCATATCTCTCAGTTGTACCCGTTATTAAATTCCGTGCTTCGACTGAAGCATCCTCTCCGCTTTTTCGTACTTAGTGCGCAATCTACTTGTATCGTTTGGTGCCTGTCTCGTGTGCAAAGTAAAAATGTAGATTATCATCTTTTCTAGATCATCTTGTCGCGCCATGTACATCGAGTTTAGATTTTTGTGTTGGTAGTTTACATCGAACTTAAATGTGTTTAAGAGCGAATGTCATTAATTCTTGTATTCATAAATAGAATTTATANATATATATCAGTGATTTCATTCCTTTTCTCATTTTATACATTTTTATTTTATTTTTTCAGATCGATCATCCATAACGTCAGGTGTTTTCTGTGAGTAGACCATTTCTTACATTTATTTGTAAGTTGTTGTTCTTCTTTCCAATACTATAGAAATCATGACTTATTCGGTATCTACTGGCACTTTGATGGTATTTGTCTATTTTTTCTGACAGTAAAATGTTCTGCGAATCGAGGCATTATTTATAACAAAATGCGCTTATAGAAATCTCTATGAATGCCCACGAATGCCTGGCTACACGCAATACATTTTGAAACTAAGGAAAACTTGATGATTTTATGTTTATTTTATTCGAGCCATTGAGTCAATTAGATTTACGTCTTTCGTCTTAGTCAGCAGCAATAATTCTATATGTAACGAAGTTGATTAGTTATAAACGTTTTTATGAAATGTATTGAATAAAGAGAGAGTACAAAAATAGCTAAAAAATTGTTTGTTTGGAACTCTGTTCTGAATAGTGGTGTCAAATAAGTCAATATACTTGGTCGGTCTATTTAGAAAAAGCATTTAGGGCGGTTGGAATTCAACGTCTATCTGTGTGGCGCCTTCTTTAATGACGTACGTTCCTGCAAATGAGCGGAAAATCACGGCAACAAAACCATAAACCAATTGTCTTTCGCGTTATGTCTACTTAGACAAAATATATCCTTATTTGATATCTTACCAAAGGCAAAATTTTGTTGCATTGTTAAATAAAACATTCTTGTCCGTAATATTTGGGTAATGAAGTTATTTGGGCAGGGCAATTTATAATATTAAGATCTTCAGTAATTATAAAACCTGCCTCAGGCGATTTTTATTACGAGTTTATCATGATATAATCGTTTACTGATATATCACTTTTACATATCCGATTCTTTCTTCGATTTATTACTGTACAAACAGGTGATTGGATAAATGCGTTTGAGCTATGTTATTACTTCCAATCAAGCTATGTTATACTATGAGCTATGTTATACTATATAGTCTCCTTGCTTCCAATTAAGAACTCAATTCATTTGTTTCTGGTACTGTTCTGTCTCAAAAAGGCATCATATCAAACATAACAAAAGATGTAACCATGTAAAGAAATTTTCTAGTACCGAAGATAAACAGCAATTCCTGTTAATTTTATGGTACATGAAACAGTGCAATCATAAGCGTTGTTTTACTGATTTACCAAATTAGATGAAAATAAATTTAGAGGTAGATATGGATTTAGCCATGAGTTCGTGGTTTAGTCTGCATGTTTTCCTCTTTACTAATTAGAAAGTTAAATAATGTTGAATATATGAATACAATATTGGCCTTGTTGAGTGTTAATGGATTGAATTTTTATATGATTCTTTCAAATCAACGTACCCCCGAAATATCTTAGGCGTCAGGTATTATTTGTAGTTTCTTATGTAGAGTAACAAGGTTCATTGCATTTTCCCCTGCTTTCTTCTTTATCCAAGCTGACGCAGAAGTGAGAAGTGGAGAGATGTAGAAACTGAGAAAAGTTGGATCCATAGACCATAGAAATGGAAACCGACGTGCTTGGGGTGTAAATCTGGAGCGCACGAGGATTAGAAGCTTGACAAAAGATTGTCGGGACCAGATAGGAACTAACTTTCCGAAATAAGTGTATCTCAGAAAATAGTTCTTGTATTATCGTAGTATGGTTGATTCTATTATTGTTAAACAAAGGTAAGTAATCTTAATTTACTGGTTCCCAATATAAATACTTTTGTGTGCGGCCTATTAAGAAGATATTGCGTTGTTAAAAGATGTGCACGCGTGAGGTGAGGAAGCAATTCGACAGCATGTCTCGACAGCCAAAATTTTAATTTCTGTGGTAAACGGATGTATATTAAACCTTTATTTGTAGAAAGTTTCTTTGTGACCGAAGATCAACGTAATGTTTCCAAAATGCTTAACTTCCGGGTTTAAAAAATTTCGTCTTCTCATAAACAACCAAATTCATTAAGAGAAGAAAAAATCCTCTACGAGTGTCTAGTCTGTTTCCTCCGGTAACTAAATCTCCGAAGAATTTCTCTTTTTATATGTTCGGACGTTGCGTGGACTGGCGGCATCAAGAGCGAGCGCTCCGGAGGCCTGCTGCTTCCGGGGAAATTCCGATCGCATCTCGGAAAAGTCCACGTCTTGGAGACGTCTGTTTCGGGGAAGTTGCGGAAGTGGAGACTGTTGACTTCGCAGGGTTGAATTTTTCTAAACATACACTAAAAGATCTAGTTTCGTTCCCGACTATGATTTGATATGATTTCTCCAAACCTTCGGATGAGACATCTCAATCGCATTGCAGCCGAACTATAAGGTTGGGAGGTCATAACCAAAATTGTGAAGCAATCCTTTTTTCCCTTTGAATTTGGATCTCACACCCAATCGTAGGGTACTCACTCACGTGTACAGAATTGAATGTAGTAGTATTTCAGTTTTCATTGACTTCGGATTTCGTCGGTTTTGATTTTTGTCACATATTTCCGCGAAAAGTTTGTCTCGGTTTTCGTCGGCTTCCTCGAATTTCCTCGACCCCACTCGACCTCACTACTAATTTTGCGGATACATCTGGAGAAAAATCATCCTGACAAAGCTGTTGTAGGACGTGTCAGAAACTTCTTTAATGAGAATGTCTTAATATTTAAGGTACTTACGGTGGGGGATTGTTAAATGTTAATTTATTCTTTAGATTAATCTTTGTAATTTATTTTATATTACATTTATTAAACTCTATATTAATTCGGTTTGTATTTTGGATTGTCGGGAACAAATCAATTGGCTTTACCTCGATTAATATGGAAGTAATTGTCTTGGTTTTCATCAGTTTCGAATTTAGTTGATTGTTTTTGCGGAAAAGCGAGGTATCTGTGATATATTTAGAATAATAAATACAATAAAATAGATTTTCGGAATGATGAGCACAAATAAATAATTTCTTCCGAGACGTCAACTAGAAAGGATTAGGAATGTACCTTTGATTCACTTCTTCAAACTCTGTAGATGGATTCATGTCTATTTTACCATATATCAGGAATTCGTGGGGTTGTACCATAAATTCGTGTATAATATACATGACTTAAATCTATTACGTAGGTGAAGCATTTTACCCGCATAACTTAATAATATTTTCTGATGTTGCTTAGGTAAATTCTCTTTGGTTACTGTTTTTAATTATTTTTCACGCTAATGTTCCTTTGGATTAATTATCTTATTTCTCTAATTCCCGTTCAATTTCTTTTAAATGCATATATATTTATTCTCGTATGTGTAGTTTTAAGTAATTTTTCAAAATATTAATTAATTTTTAAGTCTTTTTATCATATTTGGTGTTTGATTTTATATAATAGCCATTGTAGACCCACTGACCCATTGAAGATAATGACAGCCATAAAAAGCGCGCTGTAGCAAAAATAGTTACCGATGTCGGCATTAAAAATATTGAAATACAATTAATTACCTGGAATTCACGTACAAAGTAATTAGTGCTAAGACGTTTTTTATCAGTATGCTAATCATGAGCCAGACGATGGAAGTGATGCGATCCCATGCTTCCGATTTCCGTTGTTTGAGGAAGATGCGGAAGCGCCGTTCTCATAGATGAGAGATTTTCGTACGAGATCCCGTCTTTCTCCGACGGCCAGGGAGGACCGAGGGGCTTTTGTTTGTCAAGAAAGAAGCGGGAAGAGGGCGTTTCTGCGGTATTTCGTGTCACATGCCACGACCACTAATTACGTACAGGTACATGGCTATCACGTAATTTTTTCTCATGAACCAATTACCTTACAATTTGTGTGCCATGACTCTTTGTAAAAGTCAATGTGGAGTCGTTCTGAACTGAACTTGTTTGGTCTACCGAGAAAAAGAAACTAGCGCAAAATATTAGGTAATTTGTTTTTTTTGGGTAGCGTGATTACTTTATTACATGATAAAATATAATAATAACAGTAATTCTTTTTAACTCTCCAAGTGAACAATGCTTGGTGACAGATAAAAACGACATAATAAAAGTATACATAATAAAAAGTTTAATAACAAATCCAGCACCCAAATGTCTAACAAAAATACATACACGTGATGAAAATTATTAGAAAATTAGTACAGAAGGCAACAACGGGAAGGAAATAACATGTAAAGAATTAATTATTTACATGAGGCCCAAAGGTGTGTATATTCACAGTCATACACAAACACGTTTTCGCCTACAAACAGATGCAGACAGACACTCATATATACAAACATGCATGATTACAGACACGTATCATTGCTACTCCTATAAATTTAGCTAAAAGTAATTGCTTTTATCTAATTTTAAAAAATGAAGCGTGTATGAGATATGAACGAATATTGAGTTCTTGCTTTCCAGTTCATCGAGTTGTATCCTGCAGGTGGAGTTACTGCTTTAAAGGATTTAATCTTTGACATTCAACTGCAGGTGGTGTGAAGTAAACTATGGCAACGATTAATAGCGATTTTGAATGACCAGTGGAAGACTTAAAATATGGAGTGTACAACTGGACTCCCAAGTATACAAAGTTATGGACATGAAATTTCTTGAAAGTACTTTAAATCGGATTCTCATATAAATAACTACAAAAAAAGTCACTCATTTGAATATCGATTTATCTCGATATCTATGCTAGATATCGGACAACGATGCCGAAGATTTCTGGTATTTCTACCGACGTTTCAAGTAGATTGCACGATTATCTAATTTACGAAATTTTCTAGATTGTAAGCAGCAAAATGAAAGTTAATGGCACCAGGAAATTTTCATAACGAAGTTATTATTCCAATTTTCCATTCTACCTTCTCATTCATATTTGTGCTGTGAGGAAGCAAATTTTATCTCATTTGAACATTAGTACACCATCGCATAATTTGATAATACAGTGAAGTGGAAATGTAGTGGAGTGAAATTAATAATTAATGTTAAATATTAATTTTGGCTGTCCATGCCAAGAGAATCACGAACAACGGCAGTGAAATAACGAGAAAGTAACATTATTAATGGCCACTCTTAAATGGAGCTTAGTGATTTAAATTTAATCGTTTTAAAATTACGTCGCAAACTGATAACATGAATCCGTCTGGTAACATCTCCTCTTCCTTGTGCTGAGGTCAAGTTTGCGGAGCCCTATCCTCAGGTCTTACTGTATGATCCGTTTGGGACAGTGGTCTACTTTTCTCTATTTCAATTTTAACTTTTTGAGTTTCCGATGTTTTGTTAACGTGTATACGCTATGAAAAGCGTTCAGACATGCTCACTGTGTGGGAGTGAAAGTGAGAGTCAAATGACAGGATTTATTATTTCATAATTATAACGAGACCCGAACCATAGAGCCAGCCCCAGAATTTAATGACCACTTACATTCGTGATATGCATTTCTGGTTTGTAATTTTTAGAACATTGAGATTCTATGCCTGCTATTGTGTCAAGGAAGTTTCTTCCTTTTAGTCGTTATGTAATTCACGTTTGAAAGTGATACATTCATCACAGTAGAAATACGTGCTTCGTATCACCTCGAATGTGATTAGGTTTATGAATATTTTATGGTTTTGGACTGTAAAATACTGGTAAAATTAGGAATTATTTTTTATCGATTTTGCATTAGTGGTCCTTGAGTATGTTTTTGAGGTTCACATATTGTGATTTAAGTCACATTTTTTTCTATTTCTGGCTAAGAAGAACGTGCTTTTTAGGTTCTTTGAGATATCGAAAGCCGGGAAGTGCATCAGTGGCGGATCCAAGAACTTGACTTGACTATGTAAAATACAAAAAGGAGCGCGCTCGACTCGTTAAATTTCTTTTTCATTTCATTTACAATATTTAGAACCCTGTTCTTAGTTAACATAATCGGCATTTACATCACTTTGCCACAACTTATCCTTTCCATTGCATTATGTCCCGTATGGTAAAGGATTTTTGTACGCAACGCTATGTTATTGCATACATTTCAAAAGAACCATGTAAATGGAAGTACAAGATTGAAAACAAAATAAATACTTCCGCTGCCATAAATGTGTTTTATTTCCACTATTAATAAAACGGATGATTCCTCGGAAGACGAAATTTCGCCCCCTCCCTCCCCAAGATCACTTGACGGATCGGCCCCTGAAGTGCATCAATCGCTGTCAGCTGAGTAATTTTTTTCGGTTTTGAAAGATCTACAAATCTTAAGTATACGCTAATTGTCCTGTAAAGGATACGATCTCGTTTTTCCCTTGAGTGCGAGTCTACGTCGCTTTCCATTCGCTGCAGATGTGCCAATCAATCTCCACCTTCGTTCGTTGCTGATGCCTCGGGTCGAATGAGTAGCTACAGGATGAGGGCCGTTACGAACCTAAAACGCGCGGACCGTTGGTGTGCGCGCATGGACTCGATGGACGACCGATTGGCCCACGGGCAACGCTCGCACTGGCTGGCTTCCGGCGCTTACCCGGAAATGGACTAACAGTACACTGATCAGTAAATGAATAATAATAGTAGAAGTAGAAAGTGCACTTCCACCCTGTCAATTGGAGTGTCTTCGCTCTGATCAGAAATTCCCGTAAACTCAGTGGTCAGTACTCCTTCGCTCAGCTGGCCTCAAATTGTGACCTCGGGAGAGATATTTACGGTTTCGAGTGAAACTGTGAGTTACTAACGGGAGTTAGCGACGTGCCAGTCATATAAACAATCTTGTAAGAAAAGGTTTGATAATGTCAATAAAAATGAATGGCATCATCACTTTCTCAACGCAATAACTCCCGTATTTATGAACCAACGTTTCTTTATTTCATTTCCTCAAAAGTATGATTAATATAAAACGATTGCTTGAAACGGGGATAAAACTACTGCTAGAGTTCAAAAACTTTGTAATTACATTTCATTAGAGAAGAAGATTAATTAACAAACGTGAATGAGAGATTGGGATACTATTTACCTCGGCAAATATAATAACTTTTTCCTTTTGTTTTAACAGTCAACTGATCTTTGAAAACAAGCGAAAACTGGACTTTGAATTATTAATGATTTTTATGTTTATTTTGAAAAGCAGTACTCTAAATTAATTTCTGTGCCAACCTCGAACCCAAAAGTATAGCGTCTATAATTTTTTTGTTTGACTCATTTTTCTGATTTTCTCAGGTATTTTGATGGAAGACTTGTTCCTAGACTCCTGTGGGATACTATTCGTAAGTCTAAAAGTGACTTAATTCCTTCGCCAAACAAAACTGCTGTGCGTTTAGTGATATTTTGGCAATCAATTCAGTTTCCCTTATGACATAATTCGATGACCGTCTTTTGAAGTAACATCGATGCGGCAATTATTGAGCAGCAAATACAAACGTCACGATGAGCTATTGAGAAAGTGTAGGTTACTTGCATTACGAGCATCTGCTCATTAGAAACGAGTAATTGTCGGTTGCCTTTACTCTCCCTCTCATATAACGCACGTGCTCAACCAAGTTTCCTCATTTGATCCCGCGAGTTTTACTCCAACTTTATTCAGTGGTTTGTATAGAGGTAGAGATGGAGCAATAGATAAATTTTTAATGTATGTTTTATGGTACCGCTGAATTGTTTAGAATATTGAATTTAATGAGTAATTCAGCCTTTAAAAAAATATGCATTCAACCCCAACTTGAACTAAAATCTTCGTTGCGAAAAAATGTTTTTCTTACAGAGATGGATATGAAAGAATTAGATTGTATAATTCGATACATAATGCAGAGCATAGCTAAATAATTCACCTGTTGTGTGGCTTATGTACGGGTAAGAAGATAAAACTAGCGGAACCCGACTAAATAATTCGCACATAAAAGAAGGAAAAATATTAACAGAGTTCTAGTAAACGTTTCGTTAAATATTATCTCCAAACTTCCTAGTAAATCTTGAATTCCTAGTAAACGTTTCGTTAAATATTATCTCCAAACTTCCAATATGGTAAAAACCTACGACCTCAGTTAAATATCAGTGTCATTGGTCTTGAATAGGTACGTGCTATATTTCATAAGATATACAGCTTCACTGGGATGGCATCGATCATGTCTCCTTTCACTTGCATCATAACGACGTTGAGAAGTAACAAAATTAGGCCGAAAACAATTCTTTACTCTTTGGAGTGACGAGAGACAGGTGCAGCAGTATCTGCGAGGTGTATTTGTACTTATGACAGTTTAAAACGAGTTATTGCTGATATAATCAAATGTGCAAAGATGATTTCTTTTATTTCCAGAAAATAAATTTTCTAATGATACCTCTCTTGCGGCCACACTTCAGAATGTCGGGAGAGAGAAAATGATATTTACAAATAGATAAATACTAAATTTATTATAAAAAGCGGTAACAAACTGCGTATGATCACCTGGAGGACAAGAAACTAATTTACTCTCCAGAAACAAGCAAGTGACAATCCATGTATTCCGATCAATGGTCCAAAGGCAGTGCAGTGGGATATCTATCAGATCTGTGCCAAACTGTGACATGGCCCCCTAAAATAACACGGAGCACAGGAAGCTGCTCAGTATAACATCTATAAATTATCAACAAATTCATATTCTATAGAATAAATGAAAAGTTATTTAACATTGAAGATTCATAAATTATAAATTACGTCCTTTTTATAGATGAGTACGATATATTTTTGTGAATTTTCAATATACAACGTTTCTGTGTTTTGAGTCTTCGTCTGGTGAAAACAGATTGTAGCGAGACACTCAAACGTAGAACGTAAGAACAATAGTAAAACGAATCACATTTGGTTACGAAAAGTTACATTTTAGAAATAAAATAACTTTATAGCGATCGATGACTGGAATTCATATGCGGCTGGAACAGCGTCGTTCACAGGGAGAAAGGAACCGGCAATAGTGAGAGAAGTGAATGGTTGGTAGTGATCGAATGCATGAGTAAGCATTGGGTATAGCACGTCACCCGCGCCGTGCGTCAAAATTTACGGAGTTGAAAGGTTCTCCTTGCGTTCACATCCGTTTGTAGCTCGTGGGTGTCGGGTCGTCGCCGGCGCAGACCCATAAGGCACGTGGCCGTTAGTTGACACGAGCGTGTGCCGCGCACCTGTCGCCAACAATAGGCCTCGTTTCGTTAACACGCGCTTGCGTGCGTGGCTCATCGAAACGGTGCGCTCTCTACGTGTGGCACTGGGATCTGAAATACGCATGGAGGGTTTCGTAAACACACGGGGCGAAGGGACTTTCTCAATTTAAAAAAAACAACTCTGTAATGATTATGTTGTACGGATTGTCACCAGTGGTGGATCTAGACCGTAATCAAGGGGGGGGGGCAAACGGGGAGAATTTTTGTTTAATAATTATGGTTTTACAACAAAATTTTTATGAATATTACCTTTAAATAAAATGCATCAAATAAATAATTGACAATTAACAATCTGGTATTATTAATAACAATAACAATTATTTGTTAAAGTTATTATGATGGTATTATTGATTTATTAATATGGTATTATTAATATGCATTATTAATAAAAACAATAACAATTATATTGTTAATAACAATAACTATTATAACTAATAATTATTAATCTGGTAACACTTTTACAATGTACGCCATTTGTCAACTTCAATTTTATCTGTTAAGAGTTCAGGTCCAATGAGGGAGGGCAACAGCCCCCTTAGCCCTACCCCATAGATCCGCCACTCGTCACGATTGGTAGTGGCAAAAATAAATGAAGAAAACGTCACAAATATTGGATCATCGGGATGCATGAGATTCATATATAGTCCCCTAACGATAAAATATTTCGGAAGAGGACCAGACGTATTGCCGAAAATTGACTTCCCCCCTCCACTCATTCATTACTTCTTTCTCCCTTCACCCCCGCTTGCCTAGTAAATAAGGCGAAAGGAATAAACTATTGTGAAACATTACCGTACTGCAGACTACCACCACAAACAAGCCAAATGAGATAAAAAGTATATAAAATGATAGATTCTGAATATTAATTTGCTATTCTATATCAATTAGTTACCATAAATGCTCATTACATTGACTAGAGACTTTTTAAGTAAACGATAAGAAAAGTCTTAATGGATAATATCAATGTATTGAGAGAAATCATAAAAGAATCACGATACAAATACAGTAAATGAAATCACGAAAGGATTCCTTAAAAAATGAATTATGTATTACGTTGCAATCCGTCTGTTGTTCATTACTTGGTGACCCGCGGGTCTCCCTAGAGAGGCAGCGCGGAGGCTCTAGTGACGGCGCAATGGGGCGCGGCAGGTCGTCGTCGGAATCCCGTTAGAGCCTGCGCCTGCCGCACGAGCGATCAGCCGAAGAGCCCGCCCCGGGCGATAGAACCTTCCCTCTCTCCCTGTTGGACACCCGCCCTCCGCTAGCTCATGCCTCGCCCTGTCGTCGCGCTCGCTCGGTCATTCACATAGCTGGGCGTTCGCAACGGGCCGCTTCGCGATTTTGTCTCCACGCATGCGAGTGGTGTCTTGATCTCGTACGCGACGGACGCTTATCTGAGTCGTGGGGACGTTTGTATGGGATATCAAGAGCAGACACGGGGTTTGATGTCGTGGAAGGAGATACCGGAACATGCTGAATGGAAACGTCTGGATATTTTTTTTCTCGATCTAAGCTCTTTAATGCATTAGTACTTTCGGAATTTTTCAAAAACATAAGGTAATTGATTGAATACAGTTTTTGTGTATTCTTATTTACAACTTGGTGAATTTTTGGACTGGTACTGTCCTCGTTGTTGATCGCGTCTCTTTGCCACTGCAGGCTCGGAGAGGTGAGGGCATCTCTGTCCTCCGTCAGGATATTATTCGACACAAATATCACATTTATTACTTCCGTTACTCATTCAACAGGTTGGTGACGTAGCACAGTCAATACCGTCGACGCCATTCTCTAGTAATGGCGTCCTTCGTGAGACGAGATGCAGATTCACGTAATTCATCGGATGTCCGAACCTGAAGGTGCATAGATAGGCGCAGGGAGTGCTTAGCGGGTTCCGTGATTGATAACATACCTGCAACTAGTAGTTTTAAAAAGTATAAAACTGTTATTATAGATATATGATATGTTCAATGAGTATCTCATACCAAAACAAGTTTTAATACTCATTTGTAACTTTGTTCGGTTTTGAGTAAAGAGAGTGCTTCTTCCGCTCCCTGTTCATTGTACTAACATAATTACGTCAACTCTGTTATAAACCTTTTAAAACTGTTGTGTTGCATTTTAACCTCTGAAGAAACGTACATGTTTTACGGTTCGCAGAAAATTCACTTTCCTGGTCATTCCCATGAGAGAAATTTGTAGTTCCACTCACCATAAAACAATTATTATTTATGATAAAATAATGAAAACATTTGTTGTAAATGTTCCAAAATGTAAAGTAATTAGTATAAATAATTAATTAAAGACTTTCGNGTGGCGCAGTGTGTAACGCGCTCGCCTTCTACCTCTGGGGACGCCGGTTCAAACCCGGTCCGATCCAAGTAGAATCCGAGGTGGTGGACGGAGCGGTGCTCGCGGCAGGTTTTCTCGGGGTTCTCCCGTTTCCCCTGCCTATCATTCCACCACAACATTCACTCATAATCATTCACACCCATTTCATTTCATAAATCACCGCTTCAGGGGAGGTGCGTCAGAAAGGGCATTCGGCACCATGAGTATTCCCCAGCCAAAAAATTCTAAGAAGCATCATATCCATCCCCATTTGAGCCGACCCACATTAAGTGGGAAAAAGGCTAGGAAGAAGATTTATGTTTATATAATGTTCAATTGTCCTGTTGGTATGTTCCTTGTCATAATTTGTTATTATTTGATCACCTGACGACGGCTTAAATCCAAGTCGAAACGTTGTGAGCTCTTTTCACAAAATATATAAATATTATTCGTCCATAAAAGGTCGTAAGTCTTTAATTAATTATTTAATAAGATTATATAATGGACGTTAATTGTAGTAGTATAATTCATTCTGGAAATTATAATAATCGTGACAAAATTATATAATAGATAACATATAAACCACAACTGAATAATCGTTAGTAAATTCTCTTGTATTGTAAAATGTTGAAGATAAGATTCTTACGATAACTCACGGAAATTCCTAATCTCACTCGCGGATTGCAATGCCCCACTTCCCCCTCTAGTGGTGTAATGTCCTGTTTATTATTCGAAAACAGCGCTTTGTTCGTCTAATACTTCTTTCGATCTAACCACTATAGTTCAGTCGGTCACAGACCTGACATGTTCTTGGAACAGAGGCTCATGAAGGAATGTTTCTACGGTACAAACACCAGTAATCACCTCACCTTATAGCTGAGTAAGCACGGTGCCGGAGTGCAGCTGATTGTAGTTTAATTTCACGTGGAAACTATTTGTCTTTTCTCTGGGGTCCTCAAATCGCTCCTTCTCTCTCCGAAGACGCAATTAATGCTGCTCTGTGGTATCCTCTACATCTCTCCGCAAAGACGGAACGAGGACAAAGTGTTTGTTTGAGGACAAAGTCGTTCGCACTCCATCGAGTTCGACTGAGGTAAATCAAAAACACAAAAATTAAGGAGAACAAAAGACACGACTTGTTTCTTTAAAACTGGTATTAAGCGGCTCCAGACATTCCTTACTCGGCGAATCCCGAATGGCGAGTATCACTAGCCAATGTTCGCCATTGCTCTGCTTCCTTTGATGTGCCAGAAAGACCGACACGCTGCGGGAAGGGCGAGCACCGGTATTCGTGATGCGGCAAAAAGCAAGCAATCGATCCACACTATTCGCTATTGGGCGAGCGGTCGCTCGAGATACGCCGATTCGCCGAATGACGAATCTCTGGTACCACCTTAATGCCAGAAAGATAAGTTAAACAGTGATCACACTATCGCCCGCAATTTAAACTGGAAGTAATAACACNATATATATATATATATATATATATATATATATATATATATATATATATATATATAATGTGTGTGTGTGTCGATGGTCTCACCGACAGCGGTACCGTATTCGCTTCCGCTATCTCGCTGACCGGTAGAGCGTGGGTTCAACCCGCTCGGCCGAATGAGGTGAGGTTTTCAATTGGGGTTTCCTTCACCTACTCCAGACAAATGTCGGTTCGGTACCATACGTACTCTGGCAACCCAACATCTCTCCTTCCCAATCCCTCTCCCAAGGGGTTCAACGGATTGGTGGAAGAACAGGCCTCATGGCCTGAACCTCGCCAGAAGGCGATAAATAAATAAAAATTACAATGTCTTTTTTCCATCCACTCATGAGGCCGCAAAGGAAAAGGATGAGAAATAACGCAACTGATATGGGATACTGGTACTGGTCTCCCCCATGAACAGTCACTAACTTTTGCTTTCCAGTTAAAATCAGCAAATCCTGATCAAAAGTATTACGTATCCGTATTTAACAATGAACTGAATCACGCAAATCTTTGTCATCCTCTTATTACAATGCAAACGATTGAAATAATCGATAAAATACATTGGTCTATTGTCCTTTTATAGCATTCAACTTTAATTCTCCCAATCGTAATTTAAGATTCGTAACAATTAAGGTAAAAAAAGAAAATATTGAGAATTTCGGTCAGCAGGCATAAATTGTCAAAATTTGTCACAATAGTATTCGTTGGAATTCTTTTTAACATTAGTTAATATCCTTTTTTGATTTATCTACCGAAAAACATGCAACAAGACAAAACTTGATTGAATGAAACGTGGTGACTTTATTGTTGAGCACTGAGGTGTAGTTGATACTAACTTAGCGAGACATCAGGAGACCGGTACAGTCAAGGTATTGTTTTCAATTCTCAGTATACTAAGAAGTCGAAATAAGAACATAATCAAACATAATAATTTTTCTCGAACAGGTATTTTGCCTTCTGAATTTTTATAAGCTCTGGGGAGGTGGAGTTTACATCGATTCATGAAATGAGAATCAACATCTTTTATTTCGTTTTTCGGAAGAGTACATGTTTGATATTGGTGTTCATATGATTTTTGCCATCGAATTAATCATCTAGTCGTTCTTATTTTCCGCTTCGAGATCTTGATGTTCTTCTTTCTTCGTCTTATAAATGAAAGGTGGAGAACTCGCCACTTCCTGCCATAAGTCTCGGAAAACACCTCCGCTCTTCCTGTCTTCAGACGCTTCCTGAGTTAATTAACATTTTCTGGCCTTGAGAGTTCCATTGAAAGTTATATTTCAGAGAAGTTCTCTTTTTGGTCATCCTCGAATAGACCCAAGTACACCAGGACTCGCAATGCACCGATGAGTGTATCACAATGTAAAATTGATTTCTGAGATTGGTTTACTTTTAGGGAACTCGGGTACGTCTGTTTAGTAAAGGAAGAAATGAACCCAAATTCATTCTGACTTTGAATTTCTTTAATGTCTTCTTCCTGAGACTTCACTCGTCTTATGTTATGTAACTCTAACTTATGTTCATATATTTCGCATTTACTTCTGACATTGTAGTATCTGCATGTTCTGTAATTGTACGTGTATGTTATCAAAATAAGAGCATAACTTTTACGTAATGTCGGAGGAAAGAATGAGCAATAGCGACTTATACTTGAACAAAGGAAACCTCTGTGAAAATATTACTGCGTTTCATAACTTACCAAACTACTGGGCGTAAATGAAACGCTATAATTTTTCCCTCTTGACACNATATATATATATATATATATATATATATATATATATATATATATATATATATATATATAAAAGAAATGTTACATGTCATTATGTGGATATATCTCTTCTTTTTTAAAATTATTTCGATTTTTCACGTATTTACTTCATCCTGCTTCCCTTACTGGAAACGTCTGTCCCCAGCGCAGGTAAAAGCGTGTAATCTCTTACCTTTTTATTATGTCTCGTTCTGGTATCCCTTATCCTCATAAATGTTGTACGTACTCAGAGAAATCATAATATCTCTCTTTTGTTGTTATTAGTTCATTACTGTCGTGAAGTAGGTACACTTTTCTTCTTTTGGTTCGTATAATATCCGTCTTTCTTCGTCTTATAAATGACATTCCCACAGTGCGTGAACAACCGTGTCGTCTCCGTACCTTATTTTTTTAATTTATCTGTATTTTAAAGAGTGTCATTATATAGATATATTTTTAAAATAAAATGTCGTATTTAAAATTAAAATTAAACCAATAGTTTTTAGTCACCAGTGTGACTACATCTCCGTGGCCATGACACTGTATCCATCCCCACCACTGCCTTTTTGTGTGCTCTTTTTATTTACTTTCTTTTATTGCGTTTCGTACCGCACACATCTTCAAATATTATACATTTG
The DNA here is from genome assembly GCA_002313205.1 of Laupala kohalensis. Classification (NCBI taxonomy): domain Eukaryota; kingdom Metazoa; phylum Arthropoda; class Insecta; order Orthoptera; family Trigonidiidae; genus Laupala; species Laupala kohalensis. The sequence goes on along the minus strand of NNCF01126253.1, from coordinate 1,090,572 downwards.
GTTTTCGAGTTAGAATAAATTATTTGTTTTTCATTTATTGTTTGTGTAAAGGTTGGTGATTTTGCTCGCTTCACAGACGTGTGGAGAGGGAGAAGCCGCGCGTGTGAGGGAGAGGGCGCGAGAGGGAACCGGACACCTGGAGGAGCGCTGCGAAGGAACGTTCATTCAGAACGACGGGTTTTGTTTTCGTACACAAGAAGGGGTACGTGGCATTTCTTGCGTCGATGCTTGTAAAGAGTTGCTCGAAGGAAGTTGAGAGGAGGACATCCGATTTTTCTGGTTCTGGAGGATGCGAGTTCGAATCTAGGTCGAGATGCATTTGCTCTGTAGACACACTTGACTTTTCATTTTTCGTGAGAAAATATAGTTACTGAATTTTATACTTTACTAGATCTTCAACTCGAAATTCGAAATGTGGGATGACTCACCACCCACTATAGTGCTGTTGATTAAATTCTCTCGCTCTCTCGTAGCATGCTGAAGAGCTAAATGGGTTCTAAGTGTCGATCATAATGCCATGTTTTCTTGAGATTTGTTAGCATTATTTTTCATTCTTGATCAAACTTTGTTCTTTTTGTTACAAAATGATTTTGTTCCAGACAGCCTAGCTAAATGCTAAGTGTGTCAATGATTCGATGTCAAAAATTCAGTTCTACAAACATTGTACAATCTTGCGATTAGAGTAATTAGGTAAATTTTCAAGTCTGTGAAAGTATGTGAAAATTTGACCAGAAAAAATCCACGCAAGTGTGTCAGAGCTTCTGTCCTGATAAAATTCTTTCAAAAATATCTCAACCAATCCCACATACCTTGAAATTATAATTAGAGGTTCACGAGGGAGTTGAATTTATTTCGTCTATCATCGTAAAACAATTATACAAGTACGCTAGGAACATCTTTTCAATTTTTTGGGGGAGGGGGGCCACTCTCAGTTTACCCGGTTGGCCGACGGGCGTAGAACTGCTATGTCACATGAGTCGTGCGAGTTCGTCTGCTGTTCTCCTCGAGAACGGGTGCAGTGAAAGTCTTCGGGAGAGAGAAGTGTGGGCGTCGCGGTTTCCAGTTGTCAATAGCTGTAAGGAACGCATCAGGGCGCAAGGGGTGGTGAGTCATTTGAAAGACTCCAAAATGTTCCCCCAGCTCTTCTACCGAACTATAATTTTTCAATCGTTCCGTAGCAGTTATCGAGAATAATTATTTTCAAATTTGTAAAATTTTATATGATTTTCCAACCCATTCTTTCAGAATAACCAAATGCATTTATCTTTCTTTTTTTCGTTTCAAATAGAAAAAAAATTCGCAACCTGTCTAATGTCACTACGTCTTTTCTATCAAGAAAATTGACAAGTTGTTTATACTTACTCGTAACGAGTTGACCGATATAATTTTCAAAAATAAATTATATAAGATCTATAGCCGAAAACCATATCCCAAAAAGAAGAGGTCGAAAATTAAATGCAAGATGTAATAATTATATTCCTTTTGAAAATACGTCTGTTGAGGTTGGTGTCACAATCGCAAACAATATAAACTAACGGGTGCAAAGATTTCATTGTCCGCCAAACTCAATGAATTAATTAATAATCTCGAGAGGAAAAAAGGGGGTTTATAGCAATATGAAGAAAATTAGGTTTCATTCGCGATTAGCCTTCTTATGTGTTCACTGGCAATGAATATTGAGTATTTGTGTTTTTCTTCAAATTATGGATCACTTAATGAAAACGCATAGTTAATTGAATCTCTACTCTAAGAAATCTCTTTGAACACGTTGAACACATGTTGGTTTTTTGCCATGTTACCAGAGAATCATTCTTTATCACCTTCATTCTGAAGAATTGTCTCTGAGAAGGGTTCGCTAGAGATCTAGTGAGGGTACGTCGCCTATCCATTCATTGAAGTCTTCTGTGTTTAAGGTAGTATGAGGGATCTGGTGACATTTTTGAATGTCCTGATTTTTTTAAAGGAAAGAATAAACTATTATCTATCAACTCGTCGAATAAAATTAGGATATTGCGGGGCTAATATTAATAAAACCATCTTGAAATTTTACGAGCTCTTATGGATGAAGCCTCTGAAGGGACTGGTTTTAATATAAATTCCCTAGTAATTTCTTATGGAATCGATATAAAATCTAGTATAAAATCATACAAGTGTCACAAATTTAATATAGAATAGAACAGTTCAAAAACGTCCTAGCCTTAATGGGTAATTGAAAGAGGAATTCAATTGAAACTGTAACAAAACGCAGTGGAAATGTAATCTGGCTGCCATTGTTATTCGGTAACCAATTGACGGTTTTCAGCTGGGGACTACGGTAGTCAAACTAAACGCAATTTTTCAAATTCAATGTTCGAATTTAAACGGTATAATTGATGTTTCGCAGTTTTTTATTGACTATAATTAATGAATTATTCTTACAATGGCTATTTTTAACAGAATAGAAAATGTTATTGAAAATTCAGTGAATGGTTGTTTGCATGACTAGCGCTCGACACGCTCATAGTACCTTAAACAAGAAGTACATGTCATGTTGAACCGTGACAATAATTCCATCCCAGTTCAGAAAATTTTCTTGATTATGATACCTCAATTTTGGCAATTCGTAATAAATATACGACGGGAGAAAAAAGCGATATTTACAAGAAGTTACGTGTTAGAAATAATATATAGTGATGTCAAATATACCTGGATAGTATCTCAGTAACTATTGTTAATTTCGAATTGATGAATTTTGTTCTGATTAGATTTACTACCATGTTTTTGCGTTTATTTTCTGAAAATATTTTTAAATTTAATCTTTAATTCCGTTGAAACAGTTTTATTTATTGTGAATCGAATAGTAGTTTGGTTGGCATTAATCCTTTGAGATAAATTCTTAATTTGTTTTTGAAGTTTTTCAATACGTTATATTACTCGTGACAATTCGTCCGTGAAAAAAGTCAACTTATTGCTTCCAGTTTAAGGTGAAATGCAAACGTAGCAAGAGTCTTATACTCATCGAAAAATGTATTTTTAATGAAGAAACTTCTGTTAAGTACGAAGGTATTGACGTTTCCCGTCACTTTATGTTAGTCATATAAAAAGGATTGGCACGCTTCCTCTGGTGCGTCTGGTTTGTCATGTGGGTCATGCAGCAGACGAGCCGCTTTCTCAAGACGCTACCGAAAGCAATACGATCCTTTTGCCTGTTCAATGCTACCAACGGTCCACTACTAACATTCTCTTTTGGTAACTTCAATTTATTGCTGTTCAATGGATATGAATATTTATTCTTGTTTTGTTTTTTTTGTTATTCGTATCATCCTTCCACAAAAATAAATGTGGTATTCTTTTTTATTACAGCTTACTTTTTAATTAGTGAATAATCTATAATACTATGTGTGCCAATTGTAATATATTTATGTGTGTGAGAGTGTTATTTTTCTTGAATCGTATTTGAAGGAACACTTTAAAGATTATGTGTTAGGACAGTTGATCCCTCTGAAGACTGAACCTCGTGCTTTTAATGAATTGATCTCCAAATATTTTTCTGTAATACGAACGTGTTTTAATTTGTAGGTAAAAACAAGAGTTTATGAAGCAATAGGTAACAGACTTGCATTAATTTATCATTGGCACAACGTGCTTTATGTAATATTGCATATTATAATAAACTGGAAGCAGGAGAGATTTTCGAGCTTTGACTTCCAACTACGGATATGTTTCCTATTTCCTCCCCCTTCTGGGAAAGATGGGTACGTCTTCGAACTTCGTCAACGACCTTCAACACTGAAACTGACTTTGGCAGCTCGCTTCGAGTTAACGTTCTCTGGGTAACGAAAGCGACACCTTTATGTTAATGCAGCTGAAGCTACTACTCGACTGGTTTTGTGTAATTAGAGGAAAGTTGTTCATATCCAACTACTTTTTTCTGACCACCAAAAGAGTTTACAGGGGAATTGTTTGACAGATACGGATCATTGATTATGGACAAAAATAGATTTTTCCATAAAATGCCTTACACGTTTTCTAAGAAACTCTTCCCCAACACAACAATCGAATTAAGGCTTATAATCACCGTCCTTGCGTTTTGAACACTAGATGAAAAAGAACCAACTCATTGGGTGTAGGTCCCTTCCCACGTAGCAAATACGATTGAATCTCTTCTAATTTATAGTTTAGTTTCTTACTGCACCTGTGCTTCTCTAATGCTAAAGAATTTTATGAGTATAGTTTTATCATATTGATTAAATGTTGGAGTGTTTTATTTCAGTATGTTTTGTAGAGAGTGGAAGTTTTTGCAGAGAGCACCGAGGAAGACAATAAAGACGAAATGTTGCCAATCTGACGAATGTTTTAATGACAAGCACTCAAGATTCAATCCTAACAATTACACGTGGTCTATAATGTCAAAGAGTTCATTTATTTCACAAAAATATGTTAATAAAAGTATGAATTATTACTGTTAATATTAAGTACAATAATGTAAATTCATTAAGTGTTAAATTTCTTACTTCGGTAACCCCATCCTGATCCGGGATTTTCTCCAATCCAATCTTTGGACTAATTGATAGGATTTGGTAGGATGCATGCTTCCAGAAAGTCAACTACTTTATTGTACACCACATGATCATTTAAGTGATACACCATTTTGAACAGATTTTTGGTAATAAATAATTTCTCATATAATTCATTCTTTGAACCGCACAACTCTGGAATGTATTGCTTCTGTTATATTAGCCGATTACATGGTGCGAGTGGTTTATTTGCTGTTTTTGGGTGATGGATATGATAACCTAGTCCCTACATTAGTAATTATCAACCCATCAGCATTTACGTGTGGTAGCGGAGACCGTACATGATTTTAAGACAATATTCAAAATGAATATCGACACAATAAATATATCATGTTTGCGTGCTATAATGTCCATTGTTTAGAAACAAAGTGTGATCAGGTTCCTTTTGCATCTTCAGCAGTACTCCACGCCAAGATTTCTGTTTCGCAATACGGACTCCTTAGAAGACGCATTCTTTCTAGTTTGCTATAGTAAACTATTTCCGAGTGTGGTAAAACAAAATCAATGAGAAAGTATGGATACAAAGATTATTGATTTCGTAACTGAATAGTTTTGGAATTCTGACCAAATATTACGCTATTAATGAATTTTCATCCCTGCTTTTTTTTTCGTTAATCCTAGCCTAACTGTTTAACAGACCACCTTGCCTATTACAAGGCTCATTATATCTAAGTACACATTAAACACTATCATACCTAGTAAAGCAGCATTGCGTCAGTTGCTGCTAGGCGTTTGTCTAACGCATTTTCACCGACAATATATGAATCAGTTTTCACATCTCCGGCTGCATTTCTTGGATCATGATGATTGTATCGTAGCAACTCTGGTCAGGTGTTGTTCATGAACCTCGAAGAAATGACTGCCTCGGACTCAATCACCATTGAATGAACTGTTCAAAGCTGTCGCATTCGCAGTTTGGAACTATTTTTGTTGTCAATAATTTTATTATTATTATTCTTTCTAAGTATTGCTCGACTTGTTTGAGTTGCCTACTGCATTAGAATTCACGTGGGAGCTTTTCTGCTGCATGTTGTATATTTCCAAATTATTTGTTTTAGATATTATACTAATGAAATATTAAATTATAACACAAATCCTCAAGAGATCTCGTGTTGTGCATTTTACGTGAATGTGAGTGCTTGAATACTATGGAGCACATAAAAAATATTAAACACTCAATCTCTAGGCTATATTAGTATAAACGAGAAAAAAAGATCGGAATTAAACTTAATAGATAGTGTTACAACAAAAATAAAACTGCATCAAGTTTCACTGACGCGAGGTTATGGGAATAAAATGAGAATCACATATTTATTGGACATTTTATTTTTTTACTGCTAATTTTATATAGTGGGAGTAGTAGTAAAAATAACTATTTTTCTGCAATAAATAAGAATCGTGCCAAGCACGGGTGATGTATGGTTCGTATTGCGTTCTATTAAGTGAGCTCATCGAATTTACTAGTACAGTTAAGTGCGCTTATCCACTAGCGGCGAAATACGTCCATTTATATTTGATTTTGAAAGTTACGAATGCCACTTATCCACTGGTGACTACATAAATGAACTACCAGTCAGTCCCTTGTTAATAATTAAAACTGGAAAAGTTTAATAGTTTTGAATTTGGTATCAAAAGTGTCAAATTGGTTACAAACATTAGAATATAATAGTGGAGACCAGGGCAAATTTATATACATTTTGATTTTTTTTTTCTGGAAAGCGTTTTAAAGGTTTTATGTATTTCAACGTAAGCGATGGACATTTGAGATTGACTATATAATGGTAAAGTTGCATTAATACACAAGAAAAAAAATTACCAATGAAGCGCTCTGACAATTTTGATGCGTAGGAACTACAGTGAATGTGAAAAATTGGCCCGTGTGCGCAACGTGCCCAAGTGTCCCCTACTCGCGTATTATTCTGTGTGGTACATTAACACGTGATTTTTAACTGGCGGATTTCCACATGGAGGAAGATGCGTGTAGTACTCTCGCGATCGTATGAAACGCATCCATAACTGGATAACGATAATATTAATCAGAAAACGAGACATAAATAAAAACATGAAACATAATGTTTACAGGTTATTTCATTGAAGTAAATTATTATTAATAAACATGATGGACAACAAAACTATGTAACGTTTGTTTCTAATTTTAAACCTGATCATGATTAACTGATTCATTATACTCGTGAATAAAAGAGAATTTGAATTTTGTTGAAACAGAGAAACGTAAAAGTTCCAACATTCGGAAACAAACGAATAGTTCGTATGGTAGGAAGAAACATTGCCCAAGGTTTATAATGGACTTTGGTACGTGAGCTACATAATTGAAAACTAAGAAAGAGAGAGGGAGATTATGGAAATGGTCGTAAAAATCAACGTTGTGTCGATCCTCGTTGAACATATTACCTAATGTTGGTCTTAATTTTCCTGGTTAGCACTAATGAGAACGCATTGTGACAAACATATTTGCGTTAAATTATAAACATATTTGCGTTAAATTACAAACATATTTGCGTTAAATTACAAACATATT
>NNCF01126253.1:1041683-1083467 GCA_002313205.1 Laupala kohalensis | reverse complement strand
GTAAATTTACAAACATATTTGCGTTAAATTACAAACATATTGACATTATATATGTATTATAACTCGCAGCTAACTTTTTATCTTATCTAGGAACTTTTGCTGAAATTTTTGAATCCGCCTCTGCCTTAGGGCCCTTGATCGGAATTGATGGGATGGTCCCTTGCTTGCTTCCGGAGAGTAAATTAGTTTATTGTCCTCCACGTGGTCATACGCAGTCTGTACTGTTTTTGACAATAAATTTATTATTATTATTATTATTATTATTATTATTATTATTATTATTATTATTATTGATGACTAGCCTCTTTCTATGTTCGAGTTCATTTTTGTTTTTCATGCGTGGTTAGATTCGTAGTTGTTGTTTTTTGTCATTAGCATAAGAAAAACATTTTGAATTGATATCAATGGTGACTGAAGAACGATTATTTACGCAAGAAACTCAAAACTTGAAGTGAAGTCGGGAGACTTTAGCTAGTTAATTAATATAGGTAAGAATATTGATTTTCTAACTTATAATCATATCGCCGAAGACGTTTCATCTTCACCGTATGATCTTAACCATACAGAATTATTTTGTGCGACAGAATATTTTAATATAAAATTGTTGTAAAATTCATGTAGAATTGGAATCTTTGGTTTGGGGTGTACCGAGTAAACACGTCTAATTTATTCTCCTACCGTTCGTGTCGTCATTTCCTTCCAAATGCTGCATTTTTACGGGTTTTCGTTACGCTCTGAATTACGACCACAATTGTTCGGGATGACTTCTACCGGAAAATAGTCTCTCAAATCGCATTCGTGCGGTGTAATCGATTGAAGCGCGCGAAGGAAAATTCTCAACTACTCGTATATTCTGCCTTATAGTTTTTTTTTTAAAATATTTTCTTCTCGTTCGGCATAGGCCTTTCGAGGGTTTGAAATAATACAATATTTACGGTACGGACAATTCTAGCTAGGCGTGTATAAAACTTATTGTAAAATAGACCTTTGTGTATAAAATTATTAATGCCTTATAATCTGAAAACAATTTTAACTCCAGATTTATGTGTTGCATTAGTTTTATATAATCTGATTTCACGTTGAGATTTGTTTATCATCTTTGTTAATTATTTTGTGTGAAAATAATTTGTATTTCTTCTCAAGTGCTTACATTTGAATCTATTTGCTGTTCCAGAAATTTTTAAAACTTCATATCAGAGGAATTTGTAAGTTCGCTGTTAAATTGTAGCATGTTTTAAATATTTGAACATTTTACTCGTTGTTGGAAAAGTTGAAAATTCTGAAACCACGAACGTGTTTTTGCTCAAGAATCGACTTGAAAAGTCATGTAAAGTTCAACTGATGCTCTATGGATCTGTTTCGCTGAATTTATAGACCGATCGAAACGTATCCATCCTGGCCCGGGTTTTTCTCCGTTTTTCCTTCTGGTAGAGGCGGATTTATCATACAGGTTCTCTAGGCTTGTCTAGGGGCGTGTGTATTGTAACACTAAATCGTGAATTTAGTGTTATTTCAATTCTTATGATTTTTAAACACTATACTCAGAATAATCTATAGTTCGATAATAACTTGTACATGTAAATTTACAAACATATTTGCGTTAAATTACAAACATATTGACATTATATATGTATTATAACTCGCAGCTAACTTTTTATCTTATCTAGGAACTTTTGCTGAAATTTTTGAATCCGCCTCTGCCTTAGGGCCCTTGATCGGAATTGATGGGATGGTCCCTTGCTTGCTTCCGGAGAGTAAATTAGTTTTTTTTCCCTCCACGTGGTCATACGCAGTTTGTACTGTTTTTTGACAATAAATTTATTATTATTATTTAATATATTATTTTCAAACAAAATAGCATTGATTGAAAATTATATTTAAACACAATTATATTTTAAGTTAATTTATATATCCGAATGTAACTCTTTTCTGAAATACAAAGATGTTTAGTTGTGTTGCTTTCTTTGTTCCAAAACTACTACTACTGTGAAAAATAAAAACGTCGATTTTTGGAGTTGCGTATTGTATCATATAACGAAGTAACTAGTTCTACTTCAAGTATTGGGTGAACATTCTATCCTCCACATACTCGTACACTGATTACTCACTTTAATATAGGATAAAGACCAGATGAATCCGAACGAATAATTCGTATACAGAAAGAAGGAAATATATTAAGAGTTTAAATATAGGCTTTCCAAAGCGTATGTAATCAATGTTTGACAAAATCCATTTCCTCAATTAAATCCTTCTTATTTTTGGTAAGCGCCGATCTGCGATTAGAATGACGATTTCTCTTATTTCTTCTTCCTTTGGATTGTTCTGGACTCTTATTTATACAAAGCGCTCGTGTTTTGATAATTTTGAAGATCAATAATTGCAGTACGCTAACATCATATATCATATTGACTTGAATATATCAAATACAAGGTTAGAATGCATGTCTTCTCTCTTACCATGCTCCCGACCTCCAGGACAGTGGCAAATGAGTTTATTTACAAAATTTTACTTAGCGATGTGCTATTTACAAAGTGTTACTTAGCGATGCAAGATCATAATAATAGAAAGAAAACTTACTAAGTAATGTGATGACCTCTTGATGTATGTAGGGTGTTTGTTCGAAAGTCACAGGAAATCAGTGGCTAGGATGTGATAGAGAAGAAATTGGTGAGCGCAACGGATGTTTCTGCGTATTGAAGATACGTAACTTGTCTTCCCCGCTAGCGGCATTACCCTCAGCGTGGTCACTACCACCGTCGGCAAACGTGCTTTCTCTTACTCCAGGAAATGGGTCATCTCAATGCTGGCTGGATGGCTATTTCGTTTTATTGATTAGTTGTATGTGTTCGCTTCGTATCAAGTGTCATGGTTTTTGTTTCGTACAAGGTAACACGTCCAGTGACGCAACTTTCTTACGTCATATATTTAAGATTATTTGCATGTTTTGCATTAATAAGCGGACTAATATAAAAAAAAATAGTGGAAGCTTCAATAATAGGATGCTGTTTCTTGAACCGACCAATACACGATTTAAATACGTAAAACACAGAAAAACACTATTTCTCACGGATATTACTTTTTATGTTTAAGAGAGTTTTAAAGTTTAAAATGAATTTGAAGAAAAATTGGATGTTATTGATTTCTTAAATTTTTTTCAACATATGCGTTGGATTTTATTATATTTTGAATGTAGGACAATTCTGGTTATTGAAAAAATGAATTAATTGAACGATCTAGTAGAAGTATATTACGGAAAGTGGAACTTAAAAATGAATCGTTTTGAGAAGGCCTTTTTTTTATCATTTACATTAGGTCTGCTGCTGCACCCCCTTCCCAAATCACTCGACACTACCAGAAATCTTGTCTTCGTTCGAGACGAGACCTCTCCACAGTTGAGGTGTCTTTCACGCGAGTAAGAAACCAGCGCATTGTTTTGGAGGCTGCCGTCGCTCATGATGGACGCGTCTGTCGTTTTGAGAAGCCTTGATAAGGTCCCCGCCGAATTCCTCGGCGAGACACGACACAACCTTGAGAAGCTCGTCTTCTCCATAAGGGGAAATACCTCTCGATTGGACAGATTCCATATCAGTTCTTTTTCTCTTTTTTTCCTACTTCTCCGATAGAACCCGTTCGCTTTCCAAACTCTTGGATCTTTTCTTCCTTGCAACACGAATGCATTTTAATGATCCCCCATATTCTAAATGTCGACTGAAAATCTTCTAAAAAAAGGGGGCCTCATGTACCCTATCGTGGAGAGAAAAAAAACTTGAATTTGTTTTGAAAATTATAGCAAATACATTTATTAAAATCATATAACGTATCTATGAATATTAAGAAGTATTTAGAAACACACTGGAATAATACCACACATTTTTTTAATTTTCAAGAAGTAAACAATTAACACTTGTATTATAAAGTTAACAGATGTTCTACAATTATTTATTTTTAATTTTGTACTATTTGTATTTAATGACGATAGATAAAAATAATTGAAACTCTCAAGTTCCCATAAAAATTATACGCCAACCTCAAAAAATTAAAATGCTTTACTCGTTACGGAAAACTAAACGTCTTGTCTTCCGTGAGACTTTATCTTTAGGCGGGAGATGTTATCTTTATGTTGGAGATGGTTTCGTGCTACAATTGGTGACTTGGGAGGGGACTGGCGGACGGGCGCTGGTCCTCGAAATATTAAGGGAGTATTAAATATGCGGCACTGTCTGCGAGATATACGAATAAAAACGCAACGTGTTTTTTCTCACGAGAAAAAGATTAGTTTTCACCTCATAAGAACATCTGAGTGGAAGAATGTTACCACAATATTGTTATGTCATCAGAACGTCTTCCCTGAGCAAAATTTCAGCGAATGCGAACAGGTTCGGCCTTTTTGGATAGCAAACAAAGTTGTAAAAAAGGTTTTTTAGTATGTAATATTTAAAAAATAGTTTTAGTTAGTATTTTTAAATTATTAATGGTTGAAATGCACCTTCCTGCCCGATCCTAACCTACCGACACCTTGTCAGTGCATTGCAGTCAGACTCTCTCCTATTTATTGTTAATCACAGGGTTTATACGTACCTTATGTATAAGCATTTTGTAAATTATTATACGTAAATGCATATGATATTACTACAGGTATTCGCGTATTATGAAAAGTATCAGCATTAAAAGTGTGCTTGTGTGGTTCCTGCGTTAACGGGTTTTCTTTTAAAAAGAAATATTGCACTTTACGGCATCCTAGTAATGTGAAAATATGAAAAACTGATTTAACGTACCTACATATATCGATTAACGCTTATTGTCGAGGGTAGAAACTTTCAAAAAAAATTAATGTTTATTGCGCATAATTTGTCTTAATTCTTGTGTTGTTGTTTACTTAATTTTTGTCGCTTTTCCCCCTCTTATTTTCCTTCGGTGTTTACAATAGTTTTCGGCGAACTTGCAAAAATTCTTTCTAAGAGTCCTACAAAATGTCCGTTCTAATTATTGAGTTCTTTTCTTGATTTCGCTGTTAGAGGTACTTTGTTTAATTCCCTTTATTTCTATAGATTTATCTCATCATTTTGAGCGTTGTTCAAGCCTTGGTTTCTGTCGTTAAATAGTTAATTATGTTTGAATTATGTTATTAATTTTTATAGGTAGGCACTTCTATTTTTAATCCGAGGCTTTAGATTGCATTACTATGTAAACACTTCTCATGTTACTGAACTGAGCCGTCGTGCCCTTTCTTGAATCACTTACGAGCGTTCTCGCATGCCTGTGTTAGAATATGTTGATATGATGTAATATATGACACATATTACAGATATAAGTAACATCTGTGAATCTGCTGTATGGAAAAACAAAATCGATTTAAAGTTTTATTTTTGTCGTTCACTTAACCAGTAAGATATTATTGCAGTCATGACGTAGTCGTCGGTTTTGTGGACACTGCTGGCAGAAAAAAAGAAATAAATTATTTTTCTGATAATCTATACATTCTGATAATCTACAATGAACTTGCAACAATTCTTAAGAGGAGTCCACCTCAGTTTTAGAGCAATCTAACATTGAATGGATGGGTGAAGTGCTAGGTGAAAAGGCAAGTATGTGATTTTTATAACTGTCGAATAAACTGATCAATTTAAGCGCCTTTTTCAATCTCATAAGTCATAAAATAATCACCCTAATTTATTCACTATCATCCTGATGGATGTGTAAGATGAAGATGGTCAAGCTTGTATCAGCAATGACAAGTACGTGTGACGTAAAGGTGCTCAAAATCATCTAGCATTCGTAATTTTTGAATGAGTTATTTTGTGGTTCTATGAACCATCATTGGATGCACTTCGTTGTCAGTTAAAGATCTCTTTCAAATTTTCTACTTAGAAGTTATATGTGGCATTTAATTTACTATTTCGTTGTGCTATTACCTGCATTGCTACCCTCATCAGTCCGCGGGGACGAATAGGTGGGAACGGCTGCGGTTGCATTTGGAAGAAGATAAGCGGCGGTGGAGAGACGCTTATTGACACCTGAAACGAGATACGATTACGCAACGAAGACTCAAGCTCGTCCCTAATATTTCTCTATTGGTTTTAATACCACTCACGAAGAATTTGCCCAATTTTTGGCAAATATGTTATTTTCTTTTTTTGCATCACAAATTATTATTCATTGATAATTTTTGATGTAAAAAATATTTGTAAGGCCTGCCACGCACAATTTTAGGTCTGCATGAATTATTGAGTTTACTGAAAAGAAAGTTGTTGTTTTTTAATTACATGAGAAAAATTTCATTGCATTATTGTATAATTCATTCAAATTTGTATAATTTCTTAACCTGTCTTTTACCTACAAAATTTGTATAATTCTTAATTGAATGTTCAGTGGTGAAACGACGTCAGATGCGCAAGCAGAACAACGCATCCTTCTCATTTCTGACTGACTTAATTTCTTCCTCTCCTACATGCGCAGAACTGCTTACGTTATTTCACCTCAGAAAAGTCGTAATATAACTTATTCTCACTTTTCATATTAAATCCAGTCTTTGACGTTGGGAACAGCCCATATCCTGAGGAAAGTACTGTAGCTGCTATGTAGATTATATCCAGCCCTAGGAATGTGGTTCATTCCCGGTTGGAAGAAAGATACCAGCATGTGTTAAAATGCTTGTATTAAAATGATTGCAATTGAATGTATTTGTCAGAATATAGTCAACTGATATCACAAGAGCTTCATTGTTCATTTTTAAATTCTTTATTTTTTCAATGCATTAATTTCTGTCGGGTGATTCAGACCTTCTTTCTCACTTAAGCACTTGTGAAAGGAAATTATTGTTAAATCGGGAAAACTTTACTGAAAACCTCATCTAGTCTGTTTGAATAAGAAATCGGATTCGCATTCTCTCAGTACGAAGCACGAAATATCATGTACATTAAACGCATATTTTGTAATTTTTCGAGTTAAATAGATGGTATATTTCCTTACTGGTTGTTGCTGACAAGCGGGTGGTGATTCTGCCTTACATTCACAAGCTGGTTTACAGGTACACTCTAGAGGTTGAACACATGTACACACTGGAGGTGTTGGTGGTTTACATGCGTATGTTCCTTGTGGCGCTGGAGGAGGAGCTGGTGGTGGTGGTGGTGGTGGTGGTTGGTATACACATTCTGCTTGTGGCGCTGGAGGAGCTGGTGGTGGTTGGCATACACATATTGCTTGTGGCGCTGGAGGAGCTGGTGGTGGTTGGCATACACATACTGCTTGTGGCGCTGGAGGAGCTGGTGGTGGTGGTGGTTGGTATAAACATACTGCTTGTGGCGCAGGAGGAGCTGGTGGTGGTTGTGGTTGGCATACACATATTGCTTGTGGCGCTGGAGGAGCTGGTGGTGGTGGTGGTTGGTATGCACATACTGCTTGTGGCGCTGAAGGAGCTGGTGGTGGTTGGCATAAACATACTGCTTGTGGCGCAGGAGGAGCTGGTGGTGGTGGTGGTTGGTATGCACATACTGCTTGTGGCGCTGAAGGAGCTGGTGGTGGTTGGCATAAACATATTGCTTGTGGCGCTGGAGGACCTGCAGGTGGTGCTGGAGCTGGACTTGCACAAGTCGGGGTTAGAGCTCCTTGGATTAGAGACAAGACGCATGGAGGAAGTCCAGGCAATAGTGGTGGTGGCGGCGGTGGCGGTGGTTCGCTCTTGCATACTGTGATCGATTTGCAGTCCACTGGAGCTGGTGTGTCAAGTGAAACATCGAGTTACAGAACGCATAATGGCATTTGGTGTTGAAAAGGAGCAGTGGCATTTCGGTTAAGTTGATTTTGAATATGTGCATCAGCAAAGCTAACATTTTCTTACTATCATAAGTGAAATGTGATCCAAGAAATTATATTTCAAAAATTTATATTAGACATTATTTCAAAAATACAACGCGATAGGGGTGATATGGGCACTTTGCAATGTTACTCTGTTTTCCTCACTAACCCTGCAATACGCACGTCTCTATTATAGGCAATTTTGCCTCCCCAAATGGCCGCTTATTTTCATAAACGTTCTTGATTGATTTCGTCATGACCTTCGTGGTTTCGAAACTTCGAGGTAATTCTCAAGCATGGGCACTCCTTACCCTGTATTGACTCTGTGTGAAGCAGGGACATTAAGTAAATAATAACAATAATAATAATAATAATAATATACAGAAAATACCAGGAAATCTAAATCTAAATGAAATTCAAAAAACAACACTGTTGGGAACAGCCCATATCCTGAGGAAAGTACTGTAGCTGCTATGTAGATTATATCCAGCCCTAGGAATGTGGTTCATTCCCGGTTGGAAGAAAGATACCAGCATTAGGTGAGATAAAAATACATAATAATAATAATGATAATAATATAATAGTAATATATTAATAATAATAATGGACACACTCAGAATTCTCCTACCTTCTTTTCAGCTTTTTTTTATAGACGTTGTAGATTTGTTCAGTTATTTCGTATTACCCTAACTTTGTGTTAATTTTGCTCTCTCGATTTGTATACCCAACTACCGCGCCGAGCACATCGCAAAGACAGATATTTTACATTACCTCAACCCAGGACAACTAGCGTTTTAGCATTTTAATTCTGTCAGTCTTAATCATGAACAATACGCTAATATGTGTTTATTTTATCACTTTTTTCTCTACAAGAGGTGCATTCATAATTTTTACACATTCATTACAAAATAGACAATCGTATTATTTTTACTTGAAAGAGAAACCTAAATTTTAGGAAAAACAAGAATTTATTAACATACGGCGAACTGCATAACACAAAAAATAATGTATCATTTTATATGGAAACTCTTATGTGTCACACATAAAATATGTAATTAATTATATGAAATTAACTGACACCTGTTTCTCTCTCTAAACGTGTATTACCTTGTCAGAGACAGAGATCTGTTTGGCTACTACAACTACTTAATTTTTATCAGTAATGCCAGAATTTGAACTTTTTGATAGACAAATAAATGTGATAATTAAAAGTGAGAGGCTGTGTTCTACATTTTAAATATTTTTTTCAAGATTGTGATCTACTCGTGACAAAATATAAATGTTAAAGATACACTTGTGATCATTTCTGGAACTTTTTAACACCAGGTAGAAAGGAAAAGGTCTGCCTTAGGGAAAATAACTCTTTTACATGTATTTCTTTTTATGACATCATGCTGATCATTTGTTCTAAAAATTACTGTTACCTTTACATCGAACAGAATTCAGTCTACTGTTAATTTACCCACCTTGTGTAGATTGTGCTGTGTTTGTCCATAGACATATAACAACATTTCCCGGGATAAGCCCCACCTGGCTGCAGCCACATTCTCCACCTACCCCTCCCCCACCACTTCCAGTTCCTCCTTTTCCTCCTCCTTCTTCTTCTTCTTCTTCTTCTTCTTTTTCTTCTTCTTTTTCTTTTTCTTCGCCTCCTCCGCCGCCTTTACATACACCTTCACATCCTTCACATACACCTCCTTCTCCTTGTCCAGGACAAGTGGGGGTGCACGATCCTTTCCCACCTCCATCAATTGGTCCATAATCACTTGGTTCATAATCACTGTAACTACTGGATCCGTAATCATTGTAACTACTGGGTCCGTAATCACTGTAACTACTGGATCCGTAATCACTGTAGTATCTGGGATAATCATTATAATTGTTGCTTGGCGTATCTTCTTTTACTTCTATTGTTGCCACCTCATTTCCATCGTCGTCAACAACCCTGAAAAATATAATTCATTTGTCTTTTTTATTGATTCCACAAAAATACAGAAAAAAGGGATTAGGGAGACAATGCTAAGAGTATATTATCATATTTTTACCCGACTGCGGCGAAGCCCAAAAGGCGGGTTATGTGTTTTAATAATCATGATTGTTATGAGATTAAGAAGCCAATTACGAAGTTTTTGTGTGTGATTGGTACACACTTGACTCTAATGTTCCTTTGTGCGCCCTTGATAATTAGTTTGTTCTCCGTGCGAATATACACAGTTCGTACTGCTTCTTTGACTATTTATTTATTTATTTGCACCGTAGGTTATGAACGCAGATTTGAAGAAATTCATCTATATGCATGATATATTTCATATCTCACTTAATAATCCGAAAATAAATGAAAAATGTTCACTCGCTTCTCTCTCAACAAGGAATACATGCTGTCCTCTCTGCTGCGTATTATTTTGAACCTTAGATGACTTATGAATCAAAATTCGGTTCTGAGCATTGCGTGTACTATTATCGTTGAAGCATTAATATTTTTACTACTGTAAGACTTTTAATTACTATATTACTGACTATAACCAATAGTGGTCGAAGCGCTTTTTACATTTTGATACTACATTATTGTATCATCTTCTCCTTATCTGGCACAACAGCCCTTTGTGGGCTTTGGCCTTCGCGGAGGGTAGAGCTCGCGCGATTACTTGACCCGACACTAGGAGGAGGAGATGTGGTCAGCATCTCGATCCAAACCCAGGATAGATCCTGATACTCATTTTATGGCAGGCTGAGTATGCCTGGGAGCCAGTCTGGATGTTGGGGCGTGATGAAAATCCCCACCTCACCGGGGATCGATCCCCGGCCATCCAGCCAGCAACTCAGTGTTCTATCCACTGAGCCACGCTGAGTCCTTATTGTATCATCGTCATTATAATTATAAAAGGAAAGGCATCTCATTTTCAGGCGCACTTGAAAATTTATTGAAACGATTTTGAAAAGGTAAATAGTATAAAATGTGATTTTTCGAGTTTTTCCTATTTTCACTCTGTCACAAAGTTATTGAGATATCTTCTCAGTTTTTGTTACGCTGTAAATTACAATATCTAGATGCGGTTTTGGTCTTTCGATGTTTCCTTTTTAAAGAGTGGCAAGGGTGGTAAGGATTTGTGTATTTTCGTTGTCGACTCTAATATATTGTGATTAATGTTATTAATGTGGGAAGGCAATCTCAGCAAAGAGATTCAAACGTTCTCAAATGTTCATGCAACGGTACGTACGAATATTCCTCGTGTTTGTGCTCTTCTGGACCCGCGCGTCTTTCATGTTGTTGACCTTCATTTGGTTTATCTTCCTCTTCTTCTTTCTCTTCTCTTTTTGCTTTATCATCTCTTTTTGCTTTATCATCTCTATAGCTATAGATTGGAGGATGATGGTGGTAAACTTGATACACGGGTGGTCTCGCTGGTTCTCCCGTGAATCTAGACACGAAAATAAAATTATGTCTCTTTCCATGAGCATTTATTTGAGTTGGTCTCGTTCCTATTGTCTTGTGGTACAGTGAGAGTAACTAATTGGTAATTATCAAAATTGGGGGTAAAGAAAGGAAAAATAGGGGGTAAGTTTCAATCTGAAACATTTAGGACATTACTTCAAGATTTATTTTATGAGAAAGTTCTACATGAACCTTGGTAATAATTTTTGGTTAAATGTGAGAAGCCATGGATGCGTTGAGTAATATCTTCCACTACGTACCACATAGTGCATTTGAATGGCTATGTCACGGCAATTACTGTTAAGTTATTATATTATTCCACGTGAGTTGCTATTTCAAATTTTTTATATCTCATTCGAAATTATCATGATTCGACATACTGAGTTTCATTTCAAATTCGAATTCTGGATTGAATAATAAGCTTTTAGTTTTGCTTAGCTAGTGGATTGTAGCATATCGATTAATACTTCTACTTGGTAGGCAGGTTATTGTTCTTACTAACCTTCTGACATAGAGATCACTGTTGTTCCATGGATTAATCTTACAGAGAAAAATCTGTTTTCAGTTCATTTTTGCCATCATATCGTATGGTTTTTCCCTGTTGTCTAGGGAATATTAACTTTGGATGTTTTCTACAAAGATTTCATTTCGTCCAAACATTTCCCATATTTATTGATTACACAGAGAAAACAATATGGTTGTGAGTACGATATGTTTTGATGTGAGATGCAAATTCAGAGGAGGGAAATGGTTTTTCGAAACATTTGGATAGGATATTCCATTCATATATTTCGGGTACTCTAAGGTTGGGTTAGTAACTACGAAAGGTTTGGATAAATCCTCTCCTTCCTGTGTACTTGGATCTCTCACCCAAATTTGTTCTCTCATTGTTAGGCTCCCTATTTTTTCTCTTCTTGTCCTCATTGCTAATGAATAAAAAAGGAAGCAAATTATCGTAAATAGAAAAAGATGATATACTGGATACCGACCGGGTGTGTTGAGAGAGGTCAGGCAGAGGCCCTTTGCGAAGGCGTCTTCGATGGTGGCGGGAGGACTGGGATGCGCCCATATTCCTGTTAGAAGGTGGGCAGCAGCTGCGGACTACGTTCCGCGTGTAATCAGCCTCTAAACACCGGTAAAACAAAACTAAAAAATTTACTTACTGACATCGTTGGTGTAGTGTTAGCATCTTCGCTAGAGCGCGGTTTTAAACCCTACATTCGAACTAGATGAGGTTATCATCTAGTGTTTCCCTCACCTCCTGAAGACAAATGTCTGTTCGGTACCATAAGCTCCCCGGCTACCCATGATCTCTCGATCTCTCCTTGCCAATTCCCTGACCCAAGTCACAGTTAGGTGGAAGAGCCGGTTTCGAGGGTTGAATCTCATTGCAGACATGACTACGTATTTTAAAATCATTGAAATTAATCCTTTGTCAGTTTCATGGATATAGGTGGATACGTATTATAGAGAAAGGATTGTAATCGCGAAGAAATCCCATCGCTAGATTTTTACGGAAATATCTGCTTTGGGTGTTCCTGATCCCGAATAAGAGGTTATAAGTAAGTCCATCTGTCTGTCCGTCAACGCGCACCGACTCTGGCCCAACGGATAGATCAATTTTATTCATATTTCGTATTAAGCATTCTATCTGCTTGCTATCTTTGCGTGTCCTCTGAAGTGTTTTTAACTTACTTGTAAAGGACGCTTCAATGAAGATCAAAGCGCATTTTGGAAATTTGCTCAAAAATTTCCATTTTTTTTCTTTTTTCTGCACAGATAGGGTCATTGATAAGTACTACATCTGCATAAGAGGTACTTTCCTTAAAAGTTTGATACATAGGAAAGATGAAATAGGAAAATAATATTTCATCCGCTCTACCTCATTTATTCACTATTTTAAGAGACTTGAAATTTTTTTAACAGTACCAAGAAGAGGGAGAACACAGTGTAAGAAAACTAAAAGGAATGAAATAGTACTTATAAAATAGATGCAAGAATGGACAATCCACTCCAGGTATGAAATTGCACTATCCTACAAAATTTTACGTAACACGTATTACGCTATTTATAAGACTGAGATATCGCAAAACGTCTTGAAATAATACTTCAGAAATATATTACAATTATAATTACAATATAATAACGATTAATGTTGCTCAGACCCCGAGAAAAGCCGTTTTAAATATGAGTGCATAATGCATTAATTACGTTTGTGGAGTGTGATCCCAATTAACCTGACAGATGTGTTTCCAATAAAATGTATACTCCAAGACATCTTTCAGTGGTATAGTTTTTGGTTATTTTAGATATTTGATGACACAAAAAATCGTGAACAATTTAAATAAAGTTTGATTTGAAAATATTATTTTCTGTAACACTTCTGCAAGTGTATCAACTTTATTTAACTTTCATGCACGAAATAATTTCTTTAATCAGTTTTGCATACTGTAGATAAGTTTTTAAAAAGTGTGTAAGAAAGCGATGGAAGAAAGTTTCAATTATAGCAACCTTTACAATAAATATCAATCAATTGCAATGAGTTTACTTGGTAATTGTGAAGCGTCAGCAACGTTATCCAAGAATGATAAATTAAACGTCGTTTGTATGTTGCTCATAGTTTTAATGTTATAAAGCTTTTTCATCATTTAAGCTATGCAGCTGCTATGCAGCCGAAAAAGCTTTATAACATTAAAACTATGAGCAACATACAAACGACGTTTAATTTATAATTCAATAGCAATGAGATCAGATTTATAAACTGGTTTGTCCGAAGAAAAAACGCGTCTCAATTGACTTACGTTTTGCCTTTCTTGGTGTGGCGTACTGAGGTACGATAGCGCCGAGTACGACAGCGACTTAGGTTTGTACGACTCGTACGATGTACGAATGTTGGTAGTTATGTCTAATGAGACGCACTTTGTCCCCAACAAACAAGTTCATACTGACTCCGGCCGCGGAAACCTACATTGACGAGATCACGTTTGTTTATGTGTGGATGAATTTATAATAGTGTCATTGGCAATAACATTTTTGTCCCTGTTAAAAACTTGCGCGTTGGTGTGAAATAATGATACCATGGAACCCCATTAATCCTTCAAAATTTCACAGAATACTTACACATGTTGGGAGACGTTTGAGAGTTTCTTCGCTGAAATGAGTGATTGCTCACTCAGAGCAATAATTTTCCCTTCCGAGTTGGTTTCTTTGCCTGGGGTCATCTTGACGTTGAAAGCTGTGTCCTCCAAAGGACCCTCCTTCAAGGGCCTTTGCGTTTCCATGCTTCTTTCGTATTGTTGGGGGACATCTCGGTTTCTATGCCAACTGACGTTTTCACATGGGAAGTTGCATGTTCTTACAGTCACCTGAACGAATGATTCGTGCATAGTTACGGAAAAAGATACGTAGAAAATTATGCGTGGGTCGAGCGTTTTGATGTACGATAAATCACAAGGGGGAAGGGGGATAACAAAGATTTGAACGTAGATGGAGTTTTATTTTATTACATTTGTTCGATTTGCGGTTAGAAGTCAGCGAGAATTGATTGCAATTATTTCAAGTGATTTGGAGAGGAAACTCCAGCAGGAAACGTCATCCGGTTCGACCGAGCGGGGTATTGAATCTTCTACTCAGTAGTCCGTAGGAAGCGAAGACTCTATAGTACTTTTTGTCCTAATTAACGTCAGTATTTCAGTTCAGGTTTATTTTATAGTCACTTAGAAATGTAAGATCAATCATCAATGGCAAATTTTTGCAAAGATGTAAGGTTTCTGAGAATTGAAATTCTCATTGAAGTGACTCCACTGAGACAACGAAAAGTCTCGTGCTTGCAAAATACGTTAAACTTAGTAACCTCTTTTAATTATACTCTATTTAACTGACCAAAGTATCATTTGTGATGAATGATATACGTCAAATGAAAATACCATTCAATCTTGTTTGTTCAGTGGATTTATTTCCACGTCTCCCCTTACGGAGGAACTCATTTCAGGTGCAGGTCGAGACAAATGTTATTGACTTTGTGTACCTAATAATATGCAAGGACAAGCGAACATTTGAATTTCGTGTGTTAATTTCTATGTTCTGAAGGATTCTGTCAGTTTCAGTTTTCCCTTTTTTTGCGGATATCTGTATAACATTAACTCTACGTTAGTAACTAGTAAATTAGTAAATTAGTTTATTGTCCTCCACGTGGTCATACGCAGTTTGTACTGCTTTTTGACAATAAATTTATTATATTATTATCGTTACACCATATGTCGCGATGTTATCGTAGTTAAGAGTCATATCTTTCGTAATGTTTAGTGATACATGAAATGCGTAAACATGTTGAGAGAGAGAGAGAGAGAGAGAGGGGGGAAATTGCCTTGCTAATACCTTAGTGGTTACTCTGTTGTGGTGGTTACATTCACGTTATTGAAGACGTGAAAAACTCCTTCATTGTGAGAGTTACCCTCTGCTGGCTCCTGACACTTTTCCTATGACGTATCTAAGCTCCGTGAGTAATGTGTGAACTTCGAAATCGGTTGAGCTGAGCCAATGCACTACACATGTGTAAAATGCTGTAAACTACGTGTGTATATATCAATGTAAGCTCAATTCCATAACTTAACTAACATTCACTTGGGCACCATTAGTATAAATGAAGAATATCAAGTAAGTGATTGTGTAAAACGAGTTGTTCAAAACTTTAAAAATCGTTTCTGATTTTGGAATTAACGCACATGACAGTATAGTCAAACCATACGAAATTAACCCAATCGGTAGTCAACGTATTTTATTGTATTTTTACCCTAGGTCTACTTCATTGCGAGAGTTGAAGAAATGTTTAAGTGCTCAGTTCTTTTTTATTTTTTTTATTGAGACCTGGGCATTATATAAGCTATAATTTTTTATATATGACAAAAAATTAGGAAAATAATTAACCCAGTACTGTGAGCGAATCATTTAATTATTTAAATGTTTAAATATTGTGTGTCATTTTCATCTAAAGTCTTTGTTAAACTTGGTATACGTAGTAACTTGACTTCATTTCATAATTTATCCGCATTGTTTTACTGTGCAGCAATCACCATTGGTCTATTTGATGTGGATTAACCCCGTAAAGATAATGTCGATTCAAAATTTTTACATTCATTAGTACCGTTCTTAAATAGATAAGACAGAAGATACCCTAGTAATTTCTTCAAAATATCTTTTCATTGACAGAAAGTAAGGGGTCAAGCCGGAGTTACGTTTGCCATCTATGTCTGCTCATGCGTGATGGAGAAATTGATACGATATGGAATCTCGTACAGTACAAGAATACGGCCCCTTTCTTCATTTGACAATATTGATGTAAACCTAAACAAAACGATACGAGCAACCCTAAATTATTTATAATTTAATTATTCATCACGTAAAATCGAATTCTGTATGAGAAAGCGAATTTTCGGAAGAAATACGCAATTTATGTAATGGTTTTTTTATGTACTTACTATCAGCGTACAAGTTTTCTCTTCCGTTTATACATCTAACTAATAATTATTTCTTTCGTATATAGAATAAGATAATACGTTCAGTGGCTTTCATCGTTTCATGTAGATACTCTAGTTGGTGCCAGCCAAGGGTATAAGCATTCCAAAAATGCAGCGTACTTCAGCTTTCACAAACTCCGTCTAGGAAAATGTTCCGGAACAGGAATCTGATGCAGTCGCGTGCTCATTTCTATAAGATATCTGAACGTCGTCGATTCATTCTGCAGCGATTCCACTATCCTTCGGCGAGTGGAGGGAAAGTTGCACCTTCCTTTTCACCTTCTACTGCTCATATTGCTGTCACTCATTCTCTTTACACTTGAGGAGAAGAACCCACTGGGGATGCGTAAAAGTGGATTTGGACGCAATGAGGTGCTCTTAAAATAATGACAATTATTGAGATATTTTATTCCCACTAAGCCAGATTTTCTGTAAAAGTTATGCGATGAATCTTAAGTAGAACTGATATTGAAATTCGTTACTTAGTATTTTAAACAGTCTATATTTCTAAAGTTAAAACTAAAAAAATGCATTTTTTATTTTCTTAGATATATTACTTCTGTTAGACCTAAAAGTTAAAATGCATTTTATTATATAAATAGACAAAATTTGAACGAGCGGCAGAAGTTGGACTAACAAAATAAGTAAGTGAAATCTTTGTCGGAGTAAGAATAGCCACATTATTGCTGGGTATAAGGATTTCTGCTGCTGATTTCTCTGAATTCGTTTGGTAATAGATTTTTTGTTCCAAGCACATTTAAACACACAGTTTGGACTGCAACCTCAGATCTTGTGTATTTTGAGATGGTATTTTCTTTTATAGTTCGCATTTCCCAACATGTTTGGCAATTAAAGTTATGAATTCAGAGCTATATGACTTAGGAGAAAATACAAGCACTAACAATATTTCTTTATTCCAAATCAATGATCTTCATCTGACGAAGTGACATCAACCTCCTGGAGTATGCGAAGTTGCTCCGCGTTGTATAAACATGTCTTCCTTAGGTGTAGCAGCGTCGTCTCACTCGTATGCTCGTGTATTACCGGCCCCGTAAAAGGCTACTCGAGTTCAATACTATCTATTCACATTATTTGAATTTATCACACTGTTAATCTGTGAAACTTTCTTTTTATCAGTTTATGTCTTCTATATCATATATGATTAACCATATATCGTATCATTTTTGTAATACTGACTATAAAAGGTCAAATTATTTTCTTTGATTTATTCGTGCATTAACTTTATTTTACGTATATTAGTTACAGGATGTTCCGATGATACGAATTAAAGAGTTATGGAACTAACCATGTTATTTAGCATATAAACTCTTCTTGTTGGAGACAATCGCTAGCAACGGCATACAGTTCTCTCAGGACACTGACAACATAAAAATACTCTATTAGTTTCATTGTTCAGATATACTGAATATATTTTATACGTAAAACTACATGTCAATTGTTGATTTTAATACGATACGATTTACCCTTCATTGTGGTTGTGTTGACAAAAATAGCACCTTTACGTTCAACGTGATGATCTTAACTAATTGGTAAGATATAGCGAAAATTCGAAAAGTCACATTTCACCTTAATTTATCCCTTTAAAACAGGAATTTTGAAGGATATTTTCTTGTTGAGTCCCAACTATACAAAATGAACATCCTATCTAAAATGTAAGTTCCTATTATTTATTGTCTTCTTCCATTCCTATATTATTATTATTACTTTTAGCTCCATACCCTTGTGTTTGTCTATGTACTCTGTATAAATGTCATAAGTGTTCATTTCGTAGTGTTTATGGTTTTATCGCTTGTCTGTTAAATGTGAATGATATAATTATTTCCGTATAAACGTTTTGTGTATTTTTATGTTGTTTGCTCTCACATTGGGCGCTGAAAAAAATTATTCTATATGTAGTGTTTTGAGGTTTGTGTGTCTTCATCTTCTTAAAGAAACATTTTCCTTTTAATCACTACAATCGAGTTATGCAGTAAAAAATAAACGATGTCAATAGGACTTTACCTGAATGGCTAGTGCTCGGATTGGTGGAAAAGGCTGGGGCCGTATTTGGTACACCGTTAATGGTGGCCTCACCTTCAAATGAAAGAATAAAATATCAAAATATATAATCTATTATGAGTGTGTTCGGTTAATGGTATAGAAAATCTCTTGTCTCTTAAATGGACACATAATGTTTGTTTGAAGTATGTTACTAAGGAATTTACAGAATCTGAAGATTCTGTTATTTACGTGTAAGAAATGAATCTTAAGGGAATGTAAGACTTGAATTTTGTTGTTAAGTTCTCAGGTGTTGTGACTATTATTTATTCCAAATACACTAGAAAGATGTTGCCTTGCAGAATTGTTTATTGACGAGAAAAATAGTTTGTTATTGTATTTTGTCAATTTGTTGCACTTAATGTATTATAGGACGATATTGACAGTCTATGAAAAAGATCCTTTTCGAAAAAGTTCGAAAAAACCTTCGCTGAAAATTACTATAAGATTATGTATTTACTGTAAGATAATACCTTTGGTATCATTGCTTGAATAAATGTAGCTTATTCTATTAATTTAGCATTTCCATTGATATACATTTTCTTTTTATTCTAAAACATTTGTACCATAAAATAAAGCGTATGACGCTAATGTTATATTCTGAGAAATAATAGAAAAACGAAAATTAGGTTTTTCGTTGTGCCTGCGTGCAAAAATTTTGCAGTTCACCAAACGGGGTTTCATTGCAACATGAGACAATTATGGTTATGTTCCTCGGCAAAATGAATTTTCGTTTATATTTCACACTATATTTTAGGTGAAAAACTTACTGTTTATACCACCATTCATATGAATAACAATGTGGATGTTACGAAGGTACGCCACTCTCACATGGGTTCATCGTGGTCTCTTACATGAGAATACTAAAGCAGTGGGTCCACTTCATCGCGAAAGAAGTAAATGACAGATATAGACGTCTATCTAGCATTTCCTTTTATGGTAACTCAACGTCATAGATGAAATTATCGTAACAAACGTATATCAATAAATATTGTTTGTATTGTCGTAATAAATTGGTACCACTTAACTATTTTCTTTTTTTGGCACTAAAACATTTCAAAATGAAATGAATTTTGAAATAAGTTTTAAAACTAATAGTAGAGTGTGAAAATGAGATTCGTATTCCCGTAGTGTGTGGGATTACTCGAAATATAAAAAAATAATTTATCAAACATACTGCTTGTTGAGCTGCGATGCATTGAACTCGCGCAGGACAAACTGGAGGATTGGCCAAAGCAGGACAAACTGGAGGATTGGCCAAAGCAGGACAAACTGGAGGATTGCTCAAAGCAGGACAAGCGGGAGCTGGAGCTCCGGAATTGTTCGAAGGTGCTGGTGCTGGTGCTGGTGCTGGTGCTGGTGCTGGTGCTGGTGCTGGTGCTGGTGCTGGTGCTGGTGCTGGTGCTGGTGCTGGTGCTGGTGCTGGTGCTGGTCCTGGTCCTGGTCCTGGTCCTGGTCCTGGTCCTGGTCCTGCTTCTCGAGCTGATTGATTTACAGGCATGATGTAGGCCAGCGTGGGCATTGCTGCAGGTTGGGGAGGATTCTGTTTCGCTTGCGAGCACGAGCATGGCTGGCGGCGCGGACAAGTGCAAAGCACTAGTTGAGGAAGCGGACAGGAGACAGGACACTTCCATTTTTTTTTCGGTGGTGGTGATGGAGGTGGTGGTGTTGGAGATGGTGGTGGTGGTGGTCCATAATCACTATACCCGCCGTACCCGTCATATTCGCTATAACCACTATACCCACTATCCGTGTTATCATAATAACTATCGCTATATCCTGAGTATAACGAATCGCTAGAACTTGAATCAGATGAACTGTGTCCAATTGTTTGTGTACCACGCTCGTCTTTGTCGTGGTGAGTTTGGGATGACGAATCTTGATAGTACGAGTAATAATCAGAATAGTCCCTTGAGCTTCCCTTGGATTCTTCGCTGTAATATACAGACACCACTTCTTTTCCATCTTCATCCTGTACCCTAAAAAATCAATTTAATTTTTGGGTTTGGTGTTAATAGCTCTGGAATTCTTTTTTGTAAGGAACATTAACTAAAGTTATAATATTTTTATGAATGTTCGAGGTTTATTTTCTCAACATTCTTTTTACTCAGTTTGATTTATGCTTACGCGAGTTCATAGTATCATAGAATTTTGTGAATTAGCTTCTTATTTCGTAAACTAGTTTTACGAATACTGAAATTATTTTACTAACTATCAGGGTCACGATGCTGTTGGACGTCGCACTATTAATTGTGTAAGCTTTATCTCTCTCACGAGTAGGGAACCTATTTTGGTTACTTGCACAAACAGGAAACCAAAAATATGTATTGGCTATTTAAGTGAAATAGTATATTGCATTTGTTGGAGAGAAACCAATAAATATTTTCTCTATTTATTATATATTAAATTGATTCTAAATTTATGTACATGGAAATAATGTGATTTTAACGAACAAACTTAGCGTTGGCTATGAAAGTTATCAAACGTTTAAGTTGTCTGTTGTTATTCTCGAGAAAGACGTTCTTCTAGATGTTGGTGAAATCTTGTGGCGATCGTTATAGCCAGGAAGGCAATATTTGGCAATATCTGTATCCGTAGACCTCATAAGGGTGACGATTTTGTAAATATCCGTAATCACAGTTATCACAATCTGTATACTCGTCGCTTATCTCGACACTTGTACTAATACTCTCATCGCTGGAATCGCTAGTACGAGTTGCTATGAACTTTTTCGCGCTAGTTTGAGTTGCGTGCTCTTCACATAGCTTTTGAGTTTGGCATGCCGCATTATCTCTCCTAGGTCGAGTTGACGGATTTATGAAGCATAGTTTTGGTATTCCTAAGATTTTTTTGGCGCCAAATAGACTGTTCGCTCTTTCACGGTTCTTGCTGAGGCTATGTTTAGTAATCTTATTGTATTTCTTGGCGCTAAGTCCAATTTTGACATTTTCCCTGCTTCTCTTTAAGTTGACTCCAGATTCCATCTCTGATGTACTTTCATTTGAGTGAAGTTCAGTTGTTATTGTTTTGATGTTTTTCTCGGAGCAAAGTTCACTCTGCGTGCTTTCAATGGTTGTCCTGGGACCTAATTCAGATTTCAACTTTTCTGTGCTTTTCTTCCGGGCTAGTTCTGTTTTATTTTTTTCTGTCGTTTGCTTGCAGTGTAGTTCACTATTTTTCCTTTCTGTCTTATTATTGAAGAGAGATTTCCTTGACTTCATATCATCATGTGGTACAGATGCCACCTCATTTCCATCTTCGTCATGTACCCTAAAAAATCAATTTTAAGTTTTCTTTTGGGGTTAATGACACTGTACCGTTAATGACGCTTTCGGTTTACTTTACAATTTTACCAAATTAAAAAGAATATTTATTTTTGATTTCAATGTTTCTACATGGTCGACTTGACGTTCTCGTACATTCAAAAACTCGAGGAAAATGGAAACACGTACTGACGTCAACAGTAAACGCTGAAATGCGATGGTAGGCATTTAAATATTCGAACACGAAGAAGGGAATATAACTGATTCAGAACAAAGGTTTATATGACAACACTCGTTTAATATACTAAATTATAATTGTGCGATGTTTTCTTACATTTCAGGACGGATTGTTAAAAACGTTTTCTGTCCCTGTGAACTAGAAATCAGGGAATAAAATTCAGCAGTGGTAATAAGGTCATATATATCTATTGAACTCGCTCAATTGCACGCAACTCCCTTCTGTGCCTCCCATCCTGATGCAATGTTCTGTCAACCAGTGGCGCACAAAGGTGCTGCCCGAGGTTTGTTAGGACCCTTCTTCTCCAAACTGTGAACCGTATGCAATATGTTGGACGACAGTTTAAATGGAAAAAATATGCTTATGCAATGAATTGAAAACCTCTTATGAAGGAGTTTATTGAACCCGGACAATAAATGATCTACACACGAGGTACATTTTCTAAGTTTTTCTGTTGTTTTGTATTGTCTTTAGTGAAGTTTAACCTCTCTCGCGATGCCAGGTGTATCACCTTATCCGGTGCTTATTAGACGGGGTATTTGTGTGTGTTTTATCTCCTACGTGTATATGGAGATGGCTGCAGAAATTTTCAAGCTATCCTCGTACAATCTTTCAGAATATGAGTAAAGTAGAGTTTTTTCTTAGGCCAACATGTATTCACTTAGTTTCATCCCTTGATCTGAATATGCAGTCTATTTCCGATGATATACATAAACCGTATTCCTCAGAATCTGTAAAAAAATATTTTGCTCAGGTTTCGTTATTGATATTTCTTTTAAATGTTAATAGCAATATGCATTCCTTTTACATGAATTTTCATGCGTATGGCATGCAATATTAATGAAATTAATGTTAACTATATTACTGACTATAACCAATAGTGGTCGAATCGCTTTTTACATTTTGATACTACATTATTGTATCTTCTTCTCCTTATCTGGCACTACAGGTCTTTGTGGGCTTTGGCCTTCGCGGAGGGTAGAGCTCGCGCAATTACTTGACCCGACACTAGGAGGAGGAGATGTGGTCAGCATCTCGATCCAAACCCAGGATAGATCCTGATACTCATTTTATGGCAGGCTGAGTATGCCTGGGAGTCAGTCTGGATGTTGGGGCGTGATGAAAATCCCCACGATCCCCGGCCATCCAGCCAGCAACTCAGTGTTCTATCCACTGAGCCACGCTGAGTCCTTATTGTATCATCGTCATTATAATTATAAAAGGAAAGGCATCTCATTTTCAGGCGCACTTGAAAATTTATTGAAACGATTTTGAAAAGGTAAATAGTATAAAATGTGATTTTTCGAGTTTTTCCTATTTTCACTCTGTCACAAAGGTATTGAGATATCTTCTCAGTTTTTGTTACGCTGTAAATTACAATATCTAGATGCGGTTTTGGTCTTTCGATGTTTCCGTTTTAAAGAGTGGTGACGGTGACGCGGAAATACACATTCACGAACCTGACCCTGGAGGTTCGAAACAGTAATGGCTTCCATACTTCAGTGGAACCTTAGTGGCTATAGAACTCAACGTGAAGAGTTACAACTCTTAGCGCGTCGTAATCCGATCTGTATTTGCCTGCAAGAGACACACCTTTCACCAGAACACTCATCCTCTCTGCGAGGATACAGCAGCTTAAGATATGACGACACCACGGGAGATCGAGCAAGAGGTGGAGTTACCGTGTTTGTCAGAAACACAATCCTCTGCTCACCTGTTCTCCTACAAACTCAAATTCAGGCTATAGCAGTCAAAGTTCATAGCGTGCTAGCCATGACCGTGTGTTCAATCTATCTTCCTCCAACACGAGATTTCTCGGAAGTTTCCCTCAGGGATTTAATTCACCAGCTCCCTCGACCATTCCTCCTCCTCGGAGATTTCAACGCCCACAGTGTACTGTGGGGCTCGTCGAGCGATTGTCCCAGGGACCGACTGCTGAATTGTCTCTTTGAGCGGGAAGATGTATGTCTACTGAACACCGGGGAGATGACCCACTTTGCGTTTGCCACCGGGTCTTGGACGGCTATAGATTTGTCAATTTGCTGATATCTTTCAATGGAAGGTAGAAGATGATCTGCATTGTAGCGACCATCATCCTATCTGGTTGTCCTTGCAGGAACGTGCAACTGTTCCCGAATGCAAGCCACGGAAATGGATTCTAAGAAAGGCAAATTGGATACTGTACCGTTCTCTGTCTATCTTCAAAGAAACGGGTAGTGTCCGAGAGAGGGACGACCATCTGACCCAGGTGATTCATCACGCCGCTGAAGAATCCATTCCGAAAACANCCTGGTGGAACGACGCATGTCGCTCCGCCATTCGGGCAAGGCGAAGAGCATTACGGAAATTTAAGGCTAGTCCATCTCCGGAAAACCTCGCCGCATAACGGATTGCTAGAGCAAAAGCGCGCAGAACTATCAAAGAATCCAGATCCAACTCCTGGAAAGAGTTTTTAAGCACCATTAAGAGAACAACATCGACCACTAAAGTATGGGAGTCAATCCGAAAGATATCTGGAAGGTATACTCGAGTCCCAATGTCTGGACTCAATTATCAGGGTCGGATTCTCACCAACAAGAGAGATATAGCAACAGTGATGGCTGAATACTTTTCTGACCTAACATCTACAGCAAACTGCGATCCTGATTTCGCGAGAAAAAGGGAAGTAGCAGAGAGCACATCTTTTGACTTTCGTTCCACCAACTGGGAACCCTACAACTCTTCCTTCTCCATGTGGGAACTTGAGTCAGCTCTAGCGACTGTCCACGACACTGCTCCTGGCTTTGATTCCGTTCATTATGAAATGCTGAGACAACTCAGTCTTGAATCAAAAGAATACCTTCTGGATATCTTTAATCTTTCATGGTCCGAGGGAGCATTCCCTAATTCGTGGAAGGAAGCAACGCTTATCCCTTTACTAAAACCAGGTAAGGAAAAAACGAAAATCAGTAGTTATCGAAGCATTGCCTTGACGAGTTGCGTCGGTAAAACTCTGGAGAGAATTATCAACCGACGTCTCGTCTGGTATCTTGAACGGCATGACTTGCTGAGTCGATCTCAGTGTGGTTTCAGGAAGTTCCATTCCACCCTGGACAACTTACTTCTCCTGGAATCAGCAATTCAAGATGCTTTCGTCCGAAGACAACATCTCATCGGAATATTCTTTGACATCGAGAAGGCTTACGATACTACTTGGCGTCATGGCATTTTACAACAACTCTATGCCTGGGGATTTAGAGGACGTCTTCCTCTGATGCTTATGTCCTTTTTGGATCAACGTTCCTTCCGCTATAAAATTGGAAGAGACACCTCGGATCTCCTTCTTCAAGAGAACGGTGTTCCTCAGGGCTCAGTCTTGAGTGTCACCTTATTTGCAGTGGCCTTAAACAACATAACGTCTGCTGTAAAGAATCCTGTTTTACACTCTCTTTTTGTCGATGACTTTGCTATCGTTTGTTCATCACAGAGTATCACAGGTGCGGAGCGACAAATCCAACTCGTCCTCAATAGATTATACCACTGGTCGAAAACGACAGGTTTTCGTTTCTCTGCTGAGAAAACACACTGTGTTCTTTTCAGTAGGAGACCAAGCATTCTGGTAGAACCTCACCTCAGCCTGGGGAACAACTTTCTAAAATTCTACCCATTTGTAAAATTCTTAGGTCTAATTTTTGATCAGAGACTAAATTGGATTGAACATCTGACATACCTAAGAGCAAGAACATTAAAGTCTCTGAATTTATTAAAGTGCCTGAGTAGCAGGGAATGGGGCGCTGATCGCTACTCCCTGCAGCAGTTTTATCAAGCATTCATAAGATCTCGGCTCGATTATGGCTGCGTTGTATATAGCTCCTAGTACAAGCTATTTAAAGAAGTTCGATAGTGTCCACCATGCAGGAATTCGACTAGTAACGGGACCCTACCGCACTAGTCCTAGTCTCATTCCGAGTTTGTATGCCGAGAGTGGCGAACCATCTCTTTACCTCCAGCGGCTACTCCTCATTCTACGACACTTTTGCCACGTGCTAACTTTACCCGACAATCTGGTGCACAACGCGGTTTTTCATCCATCGTCTTCTTCCATCCGTTTCTACAACAACAGACTGAGAGCAACCAAACATTTTGGATATCGCTCCAAACAAATCTTAGAAACCTTAAATATGCGCACATCTAATGTTTTATACCAAGGTTTTAGTAAGTCTCCTCCTTGGGCATTGCACAAGCGGAAGATTATTTTCGATCTTGTGCATCATGACAAAAAGAACACTCCAGCTCCGTTGCTGAGGGTATACTTTCACCTAATCCTCGACAAACACCGGGTCCGTATCCCTGTGTTTACCGACGGGTCGAAGCAAGCTGATGGTGTCGGCTGCTCCGTGGTTTTCCCGCGTGATACATGTGGCTACCCTCTAGGCGACTTGTGCAGTGTTTACACTGCTGAGCGCTACGCCATATTAAGAGCATTGCGATCAACAAAGTGCTCCGGCGGATCACATTTCCTGATTTGTTCTGATTCGCTGAGTGCCCTTCAGGCAATCCAGAACCTGTATCCAGCTGATAAGCTGATCCAGAACATCCAGAATGTGCTTTTCTCACTGCAAAATGAAGCAGACAATTTCGCAAAGACGGCATGCCTCAAGAATCGCGTGGATTTCTCCACGATTCCAAAACGAGATCTCCTAAATTTCGTCAAGATAAGAATTCTGAGTGAATGGAACAATGAATGGTTAGCTGTTGAAAGGAATAAGCGTCACCTACTAACTGATTGCAGAAGATGCTCGTGCTTACGGAGACAAATTGGTTTGGCTGCAGATTTACCAACAATTCTCGGAAATGAAACGGTTAATGTTAATAAACTATTAAATTTTATGAATAGATCGGGGCTCCTCCCACAAGTTCTCGGGAGGGTTGAAAATTTGCATTCCTTTTTCATCTTTCCTGTCTTCTTTCCTTTCATCCTTTGTTTCTGTAATTAGAAAATATAATATTCAGAAATTGTTTTCGTTTTTTGTGATATAATGATTGGTATTGTTTTCTTTTCTTTCGTGTTTGTATTTAGAAATTTGTAGAATTCAGGAGGGTTTTTTAGTGGGTATGGTCGAGATATTCGGCGAGTCCCACACACGGGGAAGAGTCACTACGGCTCTTTTCTATGGTGCGAAACTGCATTTTTCCCTACTTGCATGGGCTCTAATGACCTCGATGTTGACGAGCCCTAAAGCCCCGTTAAAAAAAGAGTGGCGAAGGTGGTAAGGATTTGTGTATTTTCGTTGTCGACTCTAATATATTGTGATTAATGTTATTAATGTGGAAAGGCAATCTCAGCAAAGAGATTCAAACGTTCTCAAATGTTCATGCAACGGTACGTACGAATATTTCTCGCGTTTGTTCTCTTCTGGACTCGCGAGACTTTCATGTTTTTGTCCTTCATTTGGTTTATCCTCCTCTTCTTTTTTCTCTTCTCTTTTTGCTTTATCATCTCTCCATCCATAGATTGGAGGATGATGGTGGTAAACTTGATACACGGGTGGTCTCGCTGATTCTCGCGTGAATCTAGACACGAAAATAAAATTAATGAAATAAATGTTATCTAACGATTATTTAATTTATACGGCTGTACTTATGTCTTTTAAAGTATTCCTTTATTTTCTCTTCTTAATCGAGCTTCTCGTGAACATTAACGAATGTGTGACTTTGTTGATGGGTTATTTTTAGATAATTATCCCAGGAAGTTAATCCTAAATTTTGGCATTTCTCTTCTGGACCACGCTGAATATTTTCTTCATTAGAAGAAATTTCATTGAAGTATTTGTAATTTTGACGAACTGATTTTGGTTTTTATCCTTTTCACTAGACAGCATGTATTCCAAAGAGCATGCGCGTGATGCGGGTTGTCCACACGCGCCTGAATAGTCGGTGGGTTTCTGCTACAACACACCACAAGCCCAGATGCAATCTGCGTAGTTTTTGGGTAGAAGCGGGATTCAACCATAAACCACAACCTTTATGGTAGAGTTCGCTGCCACCAGCTTGATTTCCCCAAGCAATCAAACACTCGTGTAATAACAAGTAAATATTGAATTCAAATTAAATAGAGATCTGAATATTTACAAAGGTAGACATACTCGCAAATCACAAATACAAGTTTGAATTTGTTATTACAAAGATATTGCTATCTAAAAGCAACAATTACACACAGCTATAAATACTGGTGTTATGAATTAACTCGGAAAATCTATTCAGATTATCCGAATCTCAAAAGTCTCCAAGTTGCTATCCCGAAATAACTAACTGTTCCAAGCTAAGTCATTCGCACCTATAGCAATGTAATAGAATTACCGCAGCAATTCTCAGTGGTCTGACGACCAAAACGGACCAAGTTACAAGTCAAATAACCTGCGTACTTTCATACACTTCCGCAGAAGTCTCCAGTATGAAAGGCACTTAGGATCTGCAATCCTCCCAATTTATACAGAAGCGGAGGTCACGTGACTACACTCTCGCCACTGTACTGAGAATACGGCGTCCTTTTGGCTGACCATTAATTTTTACAACTCCTGGAATATTCCCTCCTCACTCTCTCTTCTTTGAGGGCGTTCATCTCAGTTTCCAGAAGTAGATGGGAACTGTTCACTCTCTTCACAATAGACGGGAAATCTTAGTTGCGGTATTTTTCCTTGTTTGGCGGCGACGGGCCCGGCCCTTAATCGCCTTAGGAATTTCTGACTAGCCAAGTACTTGAAAGTGTTAATATTTCAAAATCTATATACGGCACTGGTTCTGATGATACAGCTCCTCCCCACTAAATTTTTTCTGAGTGTTTTAGCTTTGATGACCACGAAGAAAAATCAGATGGAAGAGAACACAGTTCACCAATCTTAACACAACACAAATACAGAAGCGAATACCCGCCCTGTTGTTAATACAAATACAGGTTCACATTTGCATATCGTATTATACAATTTTAAATCAAATATGGCATAGTGAGTTATTTTGCAAACCTGGTTCCGAGAAAATATATTTTTCTCTGTTTGTTGCTTCAAGATTTCAGTTATTTATACTACAAGATTAACTACTCTTAATAAATTTTACTACTCTCAATAAAACTGCAAATGGTGACTGAAGAGAAATATACACAATTTAAGTTACCCTCAATAAATAACATTAATCATTAGATCAACTTCTTAGTAAAGTCCAAATTATTTATACATGATAAAAATACGCAATGAGTAAATTAACACAATTGATTATCCTTCACAAACCAATTATAAAACTAGGACGCTCAGTTCCAGAGTGAACTTATAATTACTTATGTGATTCATACAACAGATTTTTATTAGGAAATAATAAGCAAGAAATAGGTTTAACGACAAACATCTACAATCTACTCAAACAATCAGCATTAATATGCTTGTTCCCTGCTCAATACTAAATAGCAGGTCTGGTATCCAATGTAGTTGACCAGTATGAAAGTGACAACCCACTTTCTGCATTGCACACATGATGCTCCCGAGGACATCACATTCGCAATTTAAATCCGACAATCTACTAACTTTTGCTTGAACCACCGTCTCTGTAAGTAGCTCTAGACTAGAAAAGAATCGAGTTTATATCCTATGCTCGATATACAACGGAAGATTCTTTCCTTGAACATCAACTAACTCCAAAGATTCAACAATACCGATTCTAATAGATGGAAGTAATACATTGGAATGCTGTCTCAAACATACAGCCGTTACCAATTTATTAACATTAACATCTAAACATTCATTTTCAATAAAACGAGTAACTACCTCCAACTTGAATTTTCGAGGCATCTCAATTACATTTCTATTAAAATCATACAAAGGGTTAATATCAGGACTACATGTCACGTAATTATCATTAGTAGCATGTCTAAAAATATCTAGTTCATTCATGTGGCAAACAAATGAGAACATACACTGAATATTAATATTCCCCAAATTTAACTGACTAGGAGCATATACAGTTTCTCCAGTGTTCCGAACATGAACATTTATCGCAGTTTTTCTATAACCCTTACATAAAAATCGACATTCTTGAATGTAGCTTAGTTCAGGATAATGATTATAATAATCAACACAACCAAAATTTAAATCACTAGAACCCCTAGAATTAAATTTTATACAATATGCATTTGCTTTAAACTCCCCAAAGGAAACAGAATGATTGAAATTAAGAGACCAAAGCTTTCTCCTAATATCATCCGAGAAAATATCCTGAATATCTTTGTCATGGCTATTTACACTCAAACATACCCTTTCCTGGTTACGCAATGTACCGTTGCACTGACTCGTAACAGAATCCCATCTCGCAATTGTACTTTCACGACCAATACTAGAAAATATTCCTCGGTGAAATGACTTCCAATTGTCACAAGAAATATTTGAGTTAGAATCTATTTCCATACAAAAATAATTCATATCAACTGCGTCATTAATGACATCCTCATAATCTAATGAATTTAATTTCTTACTAATACCCACAGTATCAACAAACTCACTTTCTTTGTTTAACTCAGTACTAGGAATTATTGTAGATTCATTTAGCACATCTTTAGAATAATTTAGAGTTGGGAATGGAGAGAATTTCACATCTCCTCGAAAGGTATTCAATTTCGCTGAATCATTAGGACCATTTGATTCAGAAGTGATGAACATCTAAGTTTTGTGATTCATAAGTTTCGTTTATCGTCTCACAATTACGTCTTTCTTCAACGAAATCTTTTTCCGAAACTTCAACTAAATTCGGCGACATATCTAAATTGTTATCTGAAAAAATCAAATCCATTTCAATTTTGTTTTCTACAACCGGAGGGTACTTGGGTTCAAGAACTGATTCAGAGACTTTATTACGCGCAATGCACCGCGACATTACAGCGTTAGTACTCTCGATAACAACACTTGCGTCATT
Source organism: Laupala kohalensis (assembly GCA_002313205.1). Lineage (NCBI taxonomy): Eukaryota > Metazoa > Arthropoda > Insecta > Orthoptera > Trigonidiidae > Laupala > Laupala kohalensis. The sequence goes on along the minus strand of NNCF01126253.1, from coordinate 1,052,231 downwards.
TTGTGCATTTTTAAGCAGAGCGGCCGTCTTATTTCCAAGTAGGTAGTATCCTAACTCGCCTGAGTGACCGTACTCACAACTTCACCCTTTTCTGTGGCCATTTCTACGGAAGTGTTCGCTACTCTCAAGCACACCAGTTCCACGTCCAGTGGATGCGATAGCATCACTTTAGTACCCGTGAACATCGACTCATCCACGTGGTTCTCTGATATTAAATCAAATGAGGAACCGCTATCTGTACAGATTTTCATATCTTGTCCATTTATTTTTCCCCCAAAAATAAAAGGATTATTAACGCTTTGGCCCAGCTCCCTTATATTTTGAATTACCTCTGTTACGTTTTGAATAGCTTCCACCTGTGTGGGTCGCTCACTCTTCTGAGGACAATGGTAAGAAATATATTCCTCGGATTGACATATAAAGCATCGTCGTACGTAAGGTTGCTCAAACGCATTACGACTTTTGGAAGTTTCTTACCGGAATCAACTGGTTTCTGTTCGCGACTGGTTTTTACTTCATCCGCAACATGATTTGACGCATTCTGTTTTATTTTTCCATTATTATTTCCCTGATTTTGTACGTTCGATTTCTGAAATTTTACTGACCGTCGAATTTCAGATTTTAACAAATCATACTCGTCTAATTTCTTACTTAGTGCTTTCGAGTTATTGAATTTTGTCCAATTTTCAATAAAATGTTCACGGACATCCGGATGAACTTTTCTTTTAATCTGATCTGTGATAAATAACAAGTAAATATTGAATTCAAATTAAATAGAGATCTGAATATTTACAAAGGTAGACAAACTCGCAAATCACAAATACAAGTTTGAATTTGTTATTACAAAGATATTGCTATCTAAAAGCAACAATTACACACAGCTATAAATACTGGTGTTATGAATTAACTCGGGAAATCTACTCAGATTATCCGAATCTCAAAAGTCTCCAAGTTGCTATCCCGAAATAACAAACTGTTCCAAGCTAAGTCATTTGCGCCTATAGCAATGTAATAGAATTACCGCAGCAATTCTCAGTGGTCTGACGACCAAAACTGACCAAGTTACAAGTCAAATAACCTGCGTACTTTCATACACTTCCGCAGAAGTCTCCAGTATGAAAGGCACTTAGGATCTGCAATCCTCCCAATTTATACAGGAGCGGAGGTCACGTGACTACACTCTCGCCACTGTACTGAGAATACGGCGTCCTTTTGGCTGACCATTAATTTTGACAACTCCTGGAATATTCCCTCCACACTCTCTCTTCTTTGAGGGCGTTCATCTCAGTTTCAAGAAGTAGATGGGAACTGTTCAATCTCTTCACAATAGACGGGAAATCTTAGTTGCGGTATTTTTCCTTGTTTGGCGGCGACGGGCCCGGTCCTTAATCGCCTTAGGAATTTCTGACTTGCCAAGTACTTGAAAGTGTTAATATTTCAAAATCTATATACGGCACTGGTTCTGATGTTACAGTTTCCTAATTATGAATTAAAAATAAAACGACACTGCCTTCTAGTGTACGAATTGTTTTGGAGAAAAAAATCATAAAAGAACCCATAAAAATCACTTGGAGATTCGCAGAAACTGTTTCATCTTCGTCAGTCACGTAGACGCGCATGACAAAGGCAAAAGAAGAAACAGTTTCCTCGAATCTGTGAGGGACTTGTATGTGATCACATTTCTGTTTTGTTATTATCTCTAAAACTCATTTATCTTCGCTCGTGATTATTTGATCAATGTTTATTTTTGTTTTGTTAGGTAATTTAAAGCACACATTAATGAAATACATATTAAAATGATTCTTTCAGGAAGAACTTTGATCTAGGAGATAAACTTAAAATGTGGATAATTCTTTAAGTTTTCGTTTTTGTTAAAATATACCGTTTCTATAACACAGCATTGAATAAATATAGTGAAAATTCGAAAATTTTATTCATCCCCTTCAGTGCATCATTGTGCGTGTTGATTTCTTTATGATTGTGTGATGGAGACCAACATTTTATACGTACTTGTATTCCTTTCGATAATCCTCTTCGTTTTTCCCGTTTCGTTTTGGATCGTTCTCGGCCCGAGGTCTCTCCCAATCTTGTTTCTTTTGCGCCTTCTTTCCTTCGTGGGGTGGAGGATCTCTTCTCCGGTTCTCTGGCGTGAGACTTTCTTTCGGGGAAGAGGGTTGGGAGGCGTAGGGAGATGGTGAAGATTCTGCTCTTTTTCCCCGTTTTGCGTCTTTTCTTTCGTGTTTAGCGTCTTTGTTTCCGCGTTTAGCCGCGCGTTTTGCGTCTTTTTTCTCTCGTTTTTGCTCGCGCTTGCTTGTCTGATCTTTCCCACGTTTTTGAGCAGTCGCTGAAGGGTCTTCTGCGTAGACTAAATAGCAAGGTGGCTTCGGTGGCAGTCCTGGGTATCTAAACATGTCAAGCGATTCAAATTTTGTGATGTCTGTCGGCGCAGTCCAACCTATCTTACCCCGCTATCCATTTTGTATACACTTTCGATACACAGTCGTTTTGTTGAAAAGAATGAAGACTACGATTTATTAAATATGTGATGGAAATATGTCATTCTGTTAAATTGTGGACTACGTAGAAAATATATTAATAAATATTTGAGTGGGTGAAAGAATAGTCACAAAACGAAGCTAACTGATTTTGTTGTTTAAAATTGTAATAATACACATCAGTTTTAAAAGTTCTTATTAGTAAATTTATCTCAAGTGTTTACCAAAACGTTTTCCTTATAGTTTCGAACAAAACATGTATTTCAGCATCGAATTAAATGATTAAACATGTACGAGCGTTAGAGGGAATCGACAATATTTAACGTAAATTTTTGTATTTTACACGTGCTCAAAGTTAAATAACTATATAATCCATATTGATCTTTAATTATTGTCACACTGAGTGAGAGACAAAAACTGGTGCATTTGTAAAATTAAAACAATTTCTAAGGAAATTATTCTTTTGATTAAAGTGTTGATTAATATTTTGTTTCCATAAATTAAGTAGCCCCATCGCTGAACCGGTGGAAACTGAGATGCCATATGTGACGGTATCCAGTTTGTCTCTAACCTTTGGCCGCAAGAGGTCTGCCTCAACTTAGCTTTTCCAACCTATAGAAGCACGTTCAGCTGTAGGACAGCTGTTTCCATGAGTTGAGATTGAAGATATCCTTGATAAGGCGAACAAGGACCTCTTTAAGAACGAATCATTTGTAGAAAGAAATATGTAATACCTTACGTGCCCGATGAGACTAGGCACGACGTACTGCTGAGGAGGGTGGTGATAGGGTGAGTGGTGATAAGCCGAGTTGCGAAGATACGAGTAGGGACGATGGGAGTGGGGACAAGCGGAGTGACGTGCACCCATGTTGTCGAAGATTGGCAACAGCGGACCAAGGTCCGCTTCACATATAGCCTACGCACCATCATACATTCTAAAAACTATTTAAGACAGCGGTCACCAACTAGTGGTCCGCGGACGATGAGTGGTCTGTGAGAAATATTGGCGGTCCTCAGAAAAATGTAGACATTGATTCAAATTCTTGATCTTTTAAGGAGGAACCTAATTTAGTATGGCATAAATATTAGTTTGTTAATGTTTGTCAAATCAGATTTGAGTAACAAGAAACAAATAGAAACAATACAAACATTTCTCTGATATGATTGACGTCGAACATGGTCAGGTGTTGAATAAGATACTCATCTTGAACAAGAAACATATAACAACTTGATAAGATTTTGTTGCATCAATTAAATAAGTATGATTTAGTAAATTAATATTTTCGATTTTTTTATTATTTAACGATTTTTTTTCTTTTGTATAAAATCTATTCATTTCTGTTGCTACAAACTAAAATGTACGTTGCCATTATTTGACAAATGTATTAATTTACTTTTGGAATGCTTACTGGTCCGCGAATTAGTGTAGAGGTCAGGGAGATTCACGTGGTTGACGACCACTGGTTTAAACAGTATGTACTCTTGGTAACAAACTGCATAATACGCACAAAATTAATGAGAAAGTATGCCCTCAAATCATCGAAAAAAAAAAGCATTACAAAAACAAAAATGCGTTCTCGAGAAAATGTTTACTCATGTTTACTTCTATGTACTTTTCAATTCTAATCAGATTCGTACTTCAATAGCGCATCCCTCCTAACATGAGTCATAAAAATATTAATGAATTAAATACATATAAGTATTAGACACTCAATTATTTGACTAGTGTACCTAATTTAAAAATACCATAGTTGTAAAATACCTGACGTATAAGCATTGTTCTTCGTATTTAGCTACATACTTCAAGGATACTGTTACTTTTTCTGTTTTTGAACAATTATTATTAGGATAATTTACCACTAAATTATCGAACCCAACTTCCGTCCCATATTATGAAACGTATTATAGCTACACATCCAGTAATAGCAGCAATTTTATTTTATTTTGAACTCCTTTTCTTGTAGATCTTGAATGAATTAGATTTTTCTAAAATTAAAATTCTGACTTTCCACATTCGTTACTATGGTTAGATCATTCTCTATCGAGAGCAATATTAAAATAATATAAGAGATCTTGTGAGGAATACTTACATTACATGACGAAAAGATATGGGAATTTCCTCGCCGGAGTGAAGGTACAGCCACGTAAAACAATCATTTTCCTTCCTTGGAAGCTTAGTGTAACTGGTGCCATCTTGAAACCGCAGAGGGCCCTCGCGGGGGCCCTCATGGAACCTTGGCGTTTCCATGCTTCTTGTCTATTGTTTAGGGACCCCTTTCCTTCGTTTCTCTGCCAACACCTCTCGCAGGGATTGAGATCAGCGTCCTGAGATCAGCGCATAGTATAAGAAGAAAAGGTGGCACGGTACGCATCGATCTGGAAGGGTAAGCAGTGTCAGCCAATGAAGGGCAAGACGTTCTTTCACAGCTCTCAACGGCTTCCGAAGAAGATGATTTCGATACTGATGTGTATTGATGCTATGAATCTGATAGGACAATAATTATTATGATAAGTTTCATGTTCTTAACATTAATAAAATGGTTTGTCGAGAAGAAATTCGTAATTATGAAAGTTATTCAAATAATATTCTGGCAACGACTAAAATAAAAGTTATAATGTTACTCTGATCTGTAGAATTCTAAATGTTACTCTGATCTGTAATTAAATACTCACTCCAAAACTGCCTTGCATTTGATTGGCTTGTTCTACGCATCCTCATGACCTTATCACCTGATTCCTTACACCATGTGAACAACATGAGGTAGTTCAGTTTTCCGTTATTACTGCGGTGAATTTTTCACACCGAACTAAAATTTTGAATAAAGTGATATGAAGTACGTAATGTTCATGATTATGTCTTCCTTTCTATTGTATAATAATATATAACGAGAACTAAAATTGAAATTATCCCATAATTTCTTTAAAATTAATGTGTTAGTGCTGATGAATCTGTAGTAAAGATACCTAGTGAATCACTGGTGAATATTTTTCATTTTTCTATCTCAATTAAAACAATTTTCCCTTCTCGTAGATGAAACTACAGATAAATTTTGCCAAAATATCTTGTCGTAGAAATAATTTTCCAAGCTACACACGTACCTTTGTTCTTGTAGCTGGTTTGTCAAGAATAGCGGGGCCAACACTGAATTCGAGTGCCATTTTTAATACATACTTTTTTTGATAGTAATCTTCATCATTATCAATCTGAAATCTATAATCATTATTACTTTTTGAAATTAATAAAAGAAATACATTTGGAAGAAAAAATTCGCCCAAAAGCCAACTATTATATAATATATTATACTATTAACTCTTGATATAATATATTACATTTTATTATCTTGAATTCAATTATGACATTGCATTGAAGGATTATTTTGGTTCCATAAGTATTCAGGACCGCACTGCCGTCTTTTGGTAACTCATTATGTAGACCCTCTTTCCTTCGTCGATTAACGTCCTATAAAACCAGAAAGAACCTGGGTGTTTGAAAACATTGAAGGCCATAATCATTCTGAATATGGATTACAGCATTAACAAAATAGTAATTATTATTGTTTGCCATACCTAATGAAGTTGCTCATTCCACCATGTTTGGGGGTGCGATTAGCCTCTGATGCGAGGCAGATAGCTTCTTGGTATGGGCCATGGAAGGTCGCTGTGAGGTCCTTGGCCCCCTTAATGCATTTCTCCAGCATCCGTTTGGAAGGTCGAGGAAATCTCAAGTGGTGTCTTTCTGCGAAGAAATTGATTAATTAATGAATGGAAAGTCCTTCTGCTTGAGCGAACCTTACACAAGTGTCGACTATTTCCTTTAAATGCGTCGTAATATTTGTTTTCTAATTACCTGTATTTTTTGACATTTGTTGATAGATGTTAAGTCTTGAACATTGACGCTTATTCTGAAATTAACGAGAAATTATTTTTGAATCGTAAAATTTTTGAGAATCTAAAACTAAGGAGTAGGTATTACGTGTACTAATGCATACGACAGTATAAAGATACAAATAAAGTGATGCTCAGAAGAAACCCACAGCAATTTAACGTAATTATGGGTAATCAATTCAGCGAGTATCCTTTACTGAGAACAATGCAGAATTGTGAATAGAAAAGGATTTTTTTACGAATTTACGAAGACCATTTCAAGGACCTGATAGGCACCCGACGTAACTTATTTAATTTGTTTCACATTTATTGATTTGGTTAGAAATGAGTTTGAGGTTAAATATTATGTTCAAATGGTTTTTAATATTTTATGTCATACACACTAATTTTTTATCATTTCATTGTCAGAAAGTTGATATTATTTCCGTATATAATGATAATTAAAAATCTTGTATCTTTATTAGAAAAAATATTTAAATCACCCCATAAATAAAATTCTGTGAATTCATCCAAATAATATTTCTTAGAAAACATGATTCTTATTAAATATTTAATGGGAAACAAGAAAAAAAAAATTTTTTTGCGAAGAAGTGAAAGGGAGATACACTTTTCATGAAATTTCCCATATCAGTTTCATTTCTTTTTTTAAGTTATTTGCTGATACTTTAAACCATTTTTTAAACGATTTGTTAATTAACATATTACTATTCGCGAGTTGGTAGTAAAATTGTAACGTGCATCGCATATTTTGTGAATTAATCATCGTTTTATGTGCTTAAATTGTAGAAATGTTTGTAAAAAAATATTTCTTTATGAGGTAAATAAATTTACTGTCAAGAAAGCAGTAAGTGTGCGTATGTCCAACTGGGGGAAAATAAACTAATTCACTGTCTGGAAGCAAACAAGTGACCATCCCTATCGATTCGTATCATGGACCCGAAAGCAGTGGTGGATTTCATGTTTATAAAAGGAGTTATTTAACAAATACATAGTGACCAGCAACGTATTGCTCGCTATATAAATCGTAACTATTAAAATCGCTCAAAATTCGGGATAAATAACAATAGTATAAAACACAAACCCGCCCCAAGCCTAGTTAACATGTATATCAATCCAAATATACCCGAAGGAAAACCTGAGATAACTCGCCGATGCCAGAAGGGGCGTGGTATGACTCCACCTCTACCGTCGCCGGGGGTCGGAGGTTCGCGGCCCGTTACGGCGCCGGGCGATGTGAGTGCCGTTACCCACGAAGGCAGGCGGCGACGGAAAGCGGCGGCAAATGAGGCGGAGCACGTAGTGTTCGAAACGGCGGTGGCGCTGAAGTAGGCCGCGCGCTGCCTGGCTGCATTCCCACCGACACTCGCGAGGTGCGACGCGGGACGCTTTGATTTGAACCGCCTGGGGTCTCTTCTCCATCACATAAGCACTGTAAGTGATCCGAACGGATCCGTACGTACGAAGGAGAATCAGGGGGCTGAAGTACTCTATTAATTTTAACAGGCATACATCTTTCTACACTTTTAACTTTTTCTTTTATTGTAGTATTTGTAAATGAAATGTGGCGTGCTATTGAAGCTTATCTATATGGGGCGATAGGGTGTTTGGTAGGGCTAGTGTTAGTAGATCGGCCGGTTAGTTTGGTTTACTAACAACTTGACCCTCGTGGTGTTAGTGGGAGTAATTAGTAATACTAAGCGTTTGCGATACTAGGAGAAATGGGTGGATAGAAGAAGGGTTTGCTTTTCAATTATCGCAGCGTATGAACTGGAGCATTGTGAAAAGATACAAAACTTTGTTAACCCCGCCGGGAATTGTATCCGGAGTGACTACTGGGTGAGCAAGCATGCTATCCCCTTATCCACTGGAGAGACTACTATTCACTTAAGCGTACGTTACTACGCCAAATTCATACCTCCCCTATAAAAAAGTGAAACACATCTGAGGTTGAAGTCCCCTCAAATATTTTTTTCTGCATACATCACCGATTCCAAAACGTGACAGTTAACAGACTCCCGGAAGCAAGAAAGTAAGACTGTATTTCATGACATACTAAATAAGTTCCCACTTTTCTCGCGTCAGATTTTAGTCAAAACATTTGTGAATCAAACCACGCATGTTCTCGAGCTTGTTCAAATGTATCGCCGTGCGTGCGCATTCGCAAACCAAAAAAATGAAGGACAGTTGGCAATAGGTGCGCCGAGAATCTACTCAAGGTTAATTTACTATTTTATTAATCTATTAAAATAATAATAATAATAATAATAATAATATAACTTCTTCAGTGTTTCCTCCAACCTTCTCCAGTGTATTGATCACTTGTTTCCAGGTACTGAAGATTTTAAGGAAGATTTCAAAAATTCAATTTTTTAAATACTAATATGATTTTGACTTCTAATTATATTAATATACTATATCACTTGCATTTATTCCGGTAAAACCACATCCATATCCTCATGAATTTTTTAATCCGATGGGGATGGGGGATTGTTTCCATTTTCATGTGGGTCGGTGAACTCCAGAGGGACGTATTGATATGGTTGAAATGGAACTGAAGTAATATTAAAGGAATGCATCTTAATGTGTTTCTTTATAAATTTAAATTTTAGCCTCGATACTTTCTGCAAATTTTACAAACATCTATGATTTAAAGAATTAATCGTGAGGTGGTTGTTGCTCCAGAGAGGTTGTGGAAGGTTGTTTTGATTGTATTTGTTGGAAGGGAAGAGAAAATCTAAGAAACTCCGTTACTTATACGTCAATGCCGTGACTGAGAATTAGAAATAAGTCGAAAAAGAGTGAAACCATAAAATTCATAGAAATAATAAACGTGTTATTAGCAAACACGTCAAACCCAATTCTTTGTAGGTAAATAATTAGATCATTAAAGTGAATGCCTTCCTTTTTATACTATGAAACTCACACGAACGTACTTAATTATTGCCTTTTGACATTGTGTTTTATGAACACGATCCTTAACGTGATGTTTCTGCGCAGCGTTTTAACTTCCTCTTCCTCTTCATATTCACCTTTTCAATTTTCTTTTGATGTCTTTGCCTCATATACACGTAGAACCGAAAACATATTTCATTTTTCCTGTTATAGGTATATTCCATTATCAATGGGTAATATTTGTAAATATCTCGTTTCCTCCCACCATACTTTACTGATTGCCGAAAATGTGGTATCATTTACAATGATTTTTTCAGAGCTTTAAAAGAATTTTAATCTTTTAACTATGAACTGGTTATTTTATAATCTATTTCAAAATAAAATAATATTCGAATTGTCCTAATTTCATAAAGGTCCTGATGACACTCATAACCCGATACATGAGAGCATTGAAATAGAGAACATAAAACACTCAAACTGTATATTTAAATGTTACGTCATTACAGTGTTAGTGTGTATCATGATTTTATGAAGCTTTATAATGCTAAAAAAAGAGCACTTTGTATAATAAGACGCTAGAACCCAAAAGAAAGAAAAATTAAGATAAATCGCTATTCAAATCGCAGATCGACTCTTACGAAAGAGTTGTAATCTAGTCTATTTATTATTGTGTTTTTGAATGTTGGGGTATATTTTGTTTATTGTAATTGGTTTCTGGCTTATTATTTAGGTACGCATTTATGTTTTGCTCCGTGGCTTACAGAAATGTTAGTTTTGCTCCGTGGCTCGATGAAACAAAAATATTAACTACGAGTATTTGGCCCTTAGCGAAAAAAAGAAGAAAAAAACAGTTGCTGACCATCTATCTGAAGCAATCCATCCAGAGCAATCTGTGGAGGCCTAACGTTTTCTGTAGCTTACGGCGACCTCTACCGGTGCATGGCATCTGCTTGCAAGGACGTTCAAGGTCCAGTTTCAACGATCGACCGCTGGTTGGGCACCTACCAACCACCACCGCCGTCGCCGCTTCAGGGGCACATTCTGCTTCCGACGTCACGGAGGCGATGGACTTTCGTGGTGATTGTTGTTGAGGTGCCAGTCGTAGTACTTCATGGTGAAAATATGAAACAAAAATGATTTTATATTAATTGTCTTCTTTTATGATGTTGCGAGGTTCTGGCCATCCGGTTTGCTCTTGCACCTTACCACATGATTTGGACGGAGGAATTGGAAAGGAGAGATGTTGGGTTGCTAAGGAATAATGATATAACAATTT
>NNCF01126253.1:1016919-1031985 GCA_002313205.1 Laupala kohalensis | reverse complement strand
TAATTCGGACTTAACAAACACGACTGTTTCATAAATATAAATGCAGGGAAGTGTTAATATATTTAATTCCTTGAATAAAGGTTTACAAGAGTTTCGGGGATGAGATTTACAAATTATCCGAACTATCCTCTTCTGAATTCTGAAAGTTTGAATACTCTGACCGGAATTACCCCAGAAGATAATGCCGTAACGTAAATGGGAGTAAACGTTTGCAAAATATACTACTAACGTAGGTAGAATTAAATAACTAAAATATATGAAATCGGCATAAATCAATAGAGTATAATGTACTTTTTGTGATTGCAACTTGAGAAACATACCTCACCGGCCATTCAAATGAAATAATGGAAATCATAATTGTCGGTGTAATACATTGCGTTTTGTGGAGGGAATACTTATTTTCAAAACAAGACCAAATTTCAAATCCCGAAAGTGATGGAAATTTACTTTGATTTGTTGTAAATTGTCTAGTATTTTTTACATCACTTTTATCTGTGTCATCGTGCATTACATAAAGATATTTCACTTTTCCGAGTACGATGCATAAATCACAAAACAGTTGCGCTCGGTCGCCATGTTTTTACGTGCTCTTGTGCATTAAAGTCGAGACAAACGAGTTCCTGAATGTTGTTTATACTTTATTAGTAAGTGAAGATAGGAATTAAATTGTTTTTCATCATTATAGTTCATAATGTTGTGTTATAAAACAGTTACAAGAAAAATAAAGAAAATTATACTTCCCAGTGATGTGTCTAACTTGGAGTGCTAGATCACTGTCGACATATATTTATCATATCTCTCGTCGACATATACATAACGTCATGGCCAGAAGCTCGTCACATAAAAATGAAACGAGTTTCAAAAAATTAATGCTTTCCAGCAGTGGTTGAATAGTTTGAGCTTGCTCCTTCAGAAAGAGGAGATCGCGAGGTCGACAACTGGTCGATATAGTTAATCATCTCTCGGACATGTCTCAAAATCATTAACCGGGTACTCAGATCAAGGTTTCCGTAGTTTCCAGGATTCCTGGAGATCGGATACCAGTGTAATACTCTAAATAATGTGCCAGGAATCTTCCTCCATCGTCTCCCGAATTTTAGTTTTTCAAATTTTAATCTTAGGATTCTACTCTCCCGTATATTTTTAGTCTTTCTACCCTTTTTTTCTCCGGAATAATATGTAGATCGATAATATTACGTACTCGAGAAATATCTTTTTTGTGTCTTATTAAGTATAAATTTGTTGGTGTTCTGTTGGTATCATAACACATAGCTAAATTTTTATTTTTATCTTTTCAACCCACCTCTGCCTTAGGGCCCTTGATCAGAATTGATGGGATGGTACCTTGCTTGCTTCCGGAGAATAAATTAATTTATTGTCCTCCACATGGTCGCAGTTTGTGATTGCTTTTTTGACAGTCATTTTATTATTATTATTATTATTATTATTATTATTATTATTATTATTATTATTATTTAGTCCTTCGCCCAGTATCTCATAAGAGTCGAGTACGATGTATGGTGACATTGGCGAAGTCTTTTCAAGTCACAAACGCCTGAGGTAGGCCAAGGCCATTCTTCAGGACTGTTGATGATGTTGCTGTTTTGACAGATCGTGTTATGACTTGCTATTCTTGTCGCCTGAGGATTGTCAGAAATCCGAGATATATGGTTATGAATACACTCTTTGTAAACACTCAATTTTTTTAATGAATTGGACTTTCGTTTATCATCTGAGAACGTGATTCTTCTCACCAAACACTTACGCGAGATAATGAGTTGTTTTGTGTGGATCCGGCGTGATTTCTCCTCGTAAAGCCTCCTGAGATTCAGAGCTCCTTCGTCACCGGTGTGTGACGAACAGTAGCCTTCTGGTTCGTGTACCAGCCATGCTTCACTTTCCCTCTCAAAATCTCTCTTGTGATCGGAACTGTTTCCCCATCTTCGTTGTCTCGATGAATCGCCGGAACTTCTTTTCCTCCGTCTTTCCTTATCCTTGTTGCGTGATCTGAACTTGTTTTCGGATCCCTTACGGAATACGTATGACTTGGTACAGGAGTGGAATTGCAACGTGAAGGGAAGGAATATGAGTAAATCGTGAAAATTAAATAATTATTTTCCATCAGCTGATGTGGATGATGATGGACAAGTAAACTATCAATACTGCGGAATGATTCTTTTCGATACTGTATATCATCTTATAAAGGTTTTATGTTTGAGATTTCAATTACATTTTGTAAAGTTTTTCGTCGGTATTAAAACGTTCTATTTTCTGTTCGTTGATCCACAGAAACCTTGTGGTGAACAACCATGTGACCAGCGAAGGAGATGACACGTCGGGTTCCCGGCTTATTGCCATTTTAATCTCGTCTTCCATATAATAATATTGTGCTTGTTTGTTAAAATTTAAAGTATTATCAGTGATTTCTAAAAATATAATTTATAGTATTTTTTCCCTTTAAATCTTACGTATTTCTCCCTTTTCTCCGTTTTATTCTTTAAGAGCAAATTTTCCTGAGAGAAGGACAATATTAAAAAATTTCTATGATTTAAATAATTTAAAAAGTCTATGAAACTGAGTATTAGAAAAGGGGTTAAAATATTAATCTAAAAATGAACGGAGGAGTTTTATACAACTCTTAAAAAATGGGGGAAGTACGTGAAACCAGAAAAGGTAAAACTTTGTTTTTGTCGTGAGCACAAAAATTTCACGGGGAATACTAAATGCCTTAAAGATGTATAATGTGAAAAAGTTGAAGAAGAAGAGTCTATGTCGCAGTAATTTAGGTTTCTTCCTCTGCTTTTCATGTGTTATATTGGGTTGGTAATTTCACAGCATCACTGAATCTTTTATTTGCCCCGGTCGAAATCTATGAGATCTGTTCTTGTGAGTTGTTAAGAGATGCCCGCGTCAAGTTGTGGAGATGATTAAATTCTTCGAAGTAAAATAAGAAGCTACGAACATACTTCCTGGAAATAGTTACGCTGTGAGAAAAAAAATTATAATACAAGATTCGTCATTTAAAATATCTGAATCCAACCACGAAGGAATGACGTAGATATAAAGATAAAAATAAATACCTTTGATTAACATTCCATTCATGCAATTTATTTCATAGAATTATTCTTTGTGAATAAAAATTAATGTGTCAGTAATGATTTTTTGCTCACTTAGGTGGATGTTACTTAATATTCTCATGTGGATTTTGAAATTTTTCGTACAAATAATTGCGCATTCCACGTCAACATAATTAAAGCCGTAAAAAAGTAGATTATACTATTATGCACTTCGTTATATTCGTCAGACTGATTTATTTTTGCTTTTACCGGTTGCAATTTCCGAAGGTAGGAACATTATTTTGATTGACTGCGAAGAATCAATATGTTTCTCACACATTTCAACATATCTTTAAGCTTTAATTCTCTGAGACCACTGATATTTTCATTGCTTTTCACTTCAGCTATCTTCTCACGCAAACTGTAAGTTGGATGCTTTTTTCATTACAGCACTCATAAAGAAGGCGCATTCTTCTCATGTTAAATTAGAATTGAATTAATGTTCATTACATTTTGAAACTTTGTTAATCGTTAGATGCGGGTACAAGATGAAGATATGATTAATTGCTTCTTGATCATAATCGTCTTAATTTATTTTATCGTTATGGTATCTAATAGCGTCATTGCTCAATGTAGAAAGTACGGCTGGAACAACACTTCACACTGTGATGTGTTAATAAGACTTCATATCTTGGTCATAACTTTTGTATATTCGTTGATGCCGAAGCATGTGGAAACGCAGATGAATTTAGAAAGTGTATTAGTATGTTGTATTTTTTGGCATTTACAGCTCTATGGATTATTATTACATATTGTATCATCTATACTTTAGAGACTAAACCTTAAGTTATAGGAATGAGAGACAAATGTTAAATAAAGATTTACAAACACATAATCTCTTAAATATCGGTTAACTACACTGAGAGGATACAGATTGATATTATATGATTCCGTTTCTCACTGGAAATGTGTAACTATTATGTTTTGTACCATTATATATATATATATATATATATATATATATATATATATATATATATAAAATTATTATTATTATTATTAGTAGTAGTATTTCTTGTGTATCACAACTAACGTGAGCCCATTTCCTGAAGATGACCCACACAAATGATTGAAACGTTGTTAAGTTATTTTATTTATTTGTGTAATATATTTTTTTTAATATATGTCTGCTCATAAAAAATAAGGTCGTTTGATTTGGCACTAATTATAAATGCAGACGGAAAATATGACTATTATGTTTTGTGATCTTAATGGTATCTCTTGAGTAGAATAATTGAAAGAAAAAGAAAAATAATATTTTTTTCTTTTCAGGATCTCTTGAACTTCTAATAAGACGACATTGACAATTTCGGTAAGTTCAAATTGTTTAGTATTTTTTTATCTTTGACTATTTAACATGTATTTACGCATATACATGCATGCAGGAAGTAGTCTTATTAATGAAGTATGCGAACAGTAATCAATTGAAACAAAAGTGTTACATGTACACTATATATAGTGTAAAAGTATGTTCACCAAGTGATGCGTTTTTTTTCGTGTTGTTTATAATGGGAATATAATGGTTGGTATTGATGCACTTCGTGTGATGAATACGTCTGGTTCGAGTCCTCTAAATCTGTTTTCTCAATTGGAGCTTTAGGGCTCGCCAACTTCAAGGTCTTTAGATCCCTTCCTCTAAATTTACTATGATAGAAACCAACGTATCAAACAAAATCTTTTCTGAAAAATAATGGAGTCTACTGTCACTGTTACAGTATTTATGATGGCATCCGTGTATTATTAACGCAATGCACAGATAATACATTCAACGTATGCATAAGAAGCATGTATACTATCTTGCAGCCACTTATTTGACAATTATCTAGTATTATGCCACCAGCATTTTCGCTACATATATACTTAAATTCGCAGCCAGCATTCTCTGCTTTGCACTTTACAGAAGTGCCTTATTTCTTGGAGGACTTGAAATTTTTTTCTTGGCTTGGATTAACGTACACGTTTACTTTACGATAATTGTAATGTACAGGATAGTCCAATGAAGATTTATTGCACAGAAGTTGGCATTAGATATGTGTCGGTATTTCTGAGAGAGTTCATTTGCCTATGATCATCTCAAGTCTATTCTGATAGGGAGAACAAACTTTGAATTCAAGTTTGATGAAATATGATCCAAAAAATTAAGTTTCTGTTCATTTCATTAGTAGATTTGTATTTTAAAATATTGCTATTCAGTATTATTATTATTATTATTATTATTATTATTTTGAATAGAACAGTACATTTTGTTTGAAAATTTAATTGTAGCTTCTTATTTACACGTGCATACGTATAGAAATACTGAGCCCAGTAGCCCTCGGACACCAAAATTTTACTATTTGGTCCTTTATCCCGCTTTTTCACGGTGCCGATTAGCAAGCCAATAGATGGCCTCCAATGACTGGGAGACAAAAGTTTGCGTCGTGTGGACACTACTGGCTTGATTTTAGAAGGCAATGACATTCACAATTGGCATGCCGATGAGTTGTCCTGCGGAGTGGACTCAAGTCAAACTATTGGAGTCAGATATCTCCCCCCTCCCCTACCTCCCCTTCCAACACTTCAAGCAGCATTACTTGAGAACGGGCGTCGTGTCAGCTACTACGGCTGTATTGGCCGCGCCAATGCGCTTCATCGTGTGGACAGACCAAGGCCAATAGGAGAAGCCAACTATTGTCTTCCATCAATTGGAAGCCAACTGTTGTCTTACTTATTGGCATTGTAAAGGCGCGGGGTTACGATAAAGAGTAAGCTGACTCCTGAGCTTCCTTAGACCAAATTCTGAAAATTGATCCATTCATAAGATTGTGTTTTCATCTCGTTCACATATGAAAATTCCTCTACAAGAAGGGAGAACAAAGTGAGGAGACGAGATAGCAAAGAGAGAGGTAGCAATTGGCGTGTCCCATCTTGTCTCCGCGCACTCGTGTTCGTCTTTCTCTCTCAAGGGAAAGGGAAATGTACGTCTGCAGGAGTCACCGCTGCTCAGACAGGTCCATTGGATGCAATTTCAAAAGGATTTGCCCACACTGACTTACTTAAGACTGCTTTCAATTGAAGCCTCCAATGCCTTGTTTAGGATTTGTTACCCATCACGCGTATAAGATGGGGACTTGTAGGGATATCGGATAAACAGTTTCTGTCTAGCTTTACTTTTCGGAATATATCACATGAATCCTTAAACTTCATAATTCCCGAGGTTTTTTTTCTTCTATTTTGTTTCTTCTGTGTATTGTATAGGTTCCTGTATATTAAGATACAGAAGATCCATCATAACGAACTCCATTATGACAAACGTCGCTCACTATATGACGAAGAGTTGAACAAGAAGACAGCAAAAAAGGATTTTTATACCTGAAAATGTGCTTGTATATTATGAACATTGATGGCATCTTTGTCGGAATGAGTGACACAAACCTGTATTCTTCTTCTTTTTTCTTCATCAAAATAAATTATTTTTTCAATCTTTAAATTTTAATTTCAAATATGTCTTTACTAAAGTAACCAACATAAAAATATATTGTTTTAAAGATAAGTGTGGTATACGAACGCATATTTTCCGATTGAAACAATGTTGAAGTATTTTTATTAATTAACCCTTTTCGTAGCTAACTATTGTACTTTAATATACGTGCATCCTGCTGCATTGCACTCCTTTAAAAATTCTTTGTTATAAACCGGATTATCGGATACGCGCAACCTTTAGCCCCTAATAGTCGCATGATAAGGTTCTACTGTACTGTGTAAGGTGATATAACCATAAAAGGGGTATTACGTTGCCTAAAACTTTATATGCGTTGTAGAATTTATATTTTTTATCTAACACTGCAAAATGATTTCGTCTCGTTACAGAATACGTCAATAAAAAGGATGCACAAGTAAATAGAGAAAAAAAAAATTTGTACACAGTAAAAAAATTTAGATCCTTGTAATAACGTTTTTAATAAGTGGTGGAATTTCCGGCATTTTTATGAGAGGGTGGGGGATATATTTGTACACACCCTCACTGCTATCAAAGAAAGGCAACTCTGACATTCCAGTTGTTAAAATGAATTGGCGTGTCAGTAAAAAAGAGTATAAGATGCTGATTGTGGTGAAGCAGACAGGACGTACGTTTTCTGTGAAAAAGAACTGCTGACTGCTTCATTCCTTTGATGTTCGTTGCGGCGACGAGAGAGTGCACATTGCAATCGAATGCATTTCACACGTTACTTCTGATTCTGAATGTGACATTTACCCTCGCATTCATTTCACAATCTCTTTTTTCAAAATTAATCATACTTGGTATAACGATCCTTTCCGTAGCACAACGTGTTTAGTTCAAGTGATAGTGTGTCGGCGCTATTTGTAAGAAAAATGATGGAAATCTCATTTACACAGTATTTGGTGATTATGTATGTATGTTTGTCTTGCTTATTAATGTCTGTTTAAACAAACTTTTACTGTATATGTTTAGTATACACTATATTTGCTATTCAGTAAAAAGTATTTACATAGTAGGAGATTGTTGGGAGAAATTAAAGTACCTGTGTCAACCCAACACATTGTGTCTAAAGATACATGACAAATATTTGGATAAAAGTGTTGAAACAAATTTATTGTTTACATTATTTTTTATACGGCGGGAGAAAAATATTTTCAAAAGAAAATATTTATAAAGTTCTTCCTCTACCAGTGGGGAAAATAAAGCTTGATTACCAAAGTGTTGAAAAATGACGACGGATATTTGTTTTGACATGTAAACATTTTGACAAAAGCAACCCAACTACATTTGGTCCTCGTTAGGTGGTGTTATTTATGTCTACAAGGTAATTGGAATCAGATTGTCAGAACAACTACGATGAAATACATATGAATCCATGGGTATTCAAAGAAGTGGAATACGAATAAGACATTCCTCATATTGAATATGTTGATTGAGGTGTTCGTTGGTTAACGTTTTGAGAGTCAGTTGTTGGGATGAGATGTGGCACCAGTTCATTGCTTCAAAATTAGCGCAACTTATTATCGCGAATTAAGTGGGAAAACTTTATATGATTTTACAATTCATGTAATATGTAGTTTAATAATATACTGCTCCGGGAATGTAAAATATCGTAAAACTCCATGAGTTTTTCTGAAAGTGAACCGTAAAAGTCGTTAACGGATACTCGTGGTGCTCGACTACGGCAAAAGTTTATGCGAATTAGAAGCAACGTAATGGCTCCCATCAAAATTATTTAACACTATTTATGCGGAGCAATGTATAATGGGACAATTTATAATAAGGACTGAGTGTATGGATGCATGTTCTTTCCATAATATACATTTTCAACATCGACCAGCAACTCTGCCTCCTTGCGTCTTCCACGTCAGCAGACTCTTACGTCAGTCATTGATATCTCCCACAAACAGCCTGAAACTCATTATTGTTGAAAATTAATGAAGTTATCGTGCTAGGAAAATTTAATTTTCCTCGAAGGTTTTCGATGGCGTCAACATCATCCGTAGAAGCGGAGGCAGCTCAATCGGTTCAGAATATTATTTCTGCAGCACTATCCTTACAGAGTTTTTGATCCGGTTTTCCTGTATAAGCTTTTCGGTCGGAATTGATGGGGTGGGACCTTGCTTACCGCGCGGAAGTAAAATAGCTTATTGTCCTCCAATTTTTAACTGAATGATTAAAACAAGTAAATATTAAATAATTTATTGCCAATATTGAAAACTATATTCGAAACTATTTTAGAAATCTAGTAACTTTGAATTAGCACTATTCGTTGTTAAATTTTAAAATTTTCCATGTTCAAATAGATAATTCATAGTTTTAAGAGGTTTCTCTTCGTATATAGACGTAGTAAATAGAAGAAACGACGCATTTGTCTTTGATTTTGGTTCAGAAAGTCTTAATTTTTTAATTCGTGCAAAGGAAATTCTTTGGGATTTATATTAAATTCAAAAGAAGTAGTAAGATGGTTTCATCAGAAGACTATGTTAGATCCATTGTTCATACCCAAACACCACTACTCTGTATATATCATGAAATTTGTTAGAGCCATTCTCCAGGAAAATCCGGGAACATTCATACAATTAATGACCGCTGACTAGTATAGGATATCGGCGTTTTAATTGGAGTACGGAATAAGAAAGTCCCATCTCCTTGTGCTGGTCATGCACTTGCACGGGGCGTTGCTGGCTTGTGTCGTCAGATGGTTTTATGACCACATGGAAAGTGCAAGTGCCAACTCTCGTACAGTTCTCCATGAGAATTGCGTAGCAGTGTCAGAAGAAGAAACATACTGAAGTCTGAGGGAAAGTCGTGCTTTCTACTGACTTCTGTTCGCATGAAAGATTTGCTTCTTGATCGAACGTTTTCCTAATGAGTTAAACGATGTTGGGCGCACGCTCCTCACGCCTATTAACAAACTGCAGTTCGATTGAATGACTGTTACTTTACAGAGAGAAATTGATGGAGGCTCTAACGGCTTGTATACAGAAATTATGTATTGCCCGAAAAACGCCTCAAAACTGCGTATAAGCAAGTGGAGAACTGTGATGAGGTCATTTATTCCCCGGAAGCAAGCAACGGACCAACCCATCAATTCCGTTCGAAGTGTCCGAAGGAAAGCTGGATCGAGTGTCAAGATTGAGTTAATATATAAATATAACATGAAAAATAATTATAAACAATAAGAAAAATACGTTAAAATAATTTAGTATTTTAATTATTATTAAAACTACATTAAAAGTGACGACGTGGCAAAATGTACAAATAATTTATAGATATAGAAGTATGAAGTTTTTAGTTCTTAATGTTAGCTTGAATTTAAACAAAATATTTAGTGGAGCAATTGAAACTCAAATTAATTTCTCTCATGGAAACAAATAAATTCCCATTACTCGTATATGTATCAGTTAAATTAAATCAATTAAATTAAGGAATTATAGTCTTAATTGACACGATTGAAGTATTGTTTCTCTTTATCCACATTCATTAATATATAATTTGGAATATGAGTCAATGTATTACTCGAACAATGTACCAAAATGAAGTTCCTCCGAGAGTCAATTCGGAATGTTATCCTGCGAAAGATCTTGTTTGTGTCTTCTCCACTTGCTTTCTATTGGTCAAGGCCTTCACGCAAACGGAATGCCTCTATTTACGATTCTGTATTCCTGATATTTTAAAAAAGTTCATAAGGAAACACGAGTTAATACCGAAAGATTCTTCATAAAGAAAAGTTAACATTTGTAAAAATAAAAACTTGAGGAGGAAATATTAAAATTCTATTTTCGTTATATACATAAATATCTTAAATTGCGGCTAACCACACCGCCATGTAATAGATTAATCATGTTATGAGGAATGAAAATGAGAGATGGGACCGGGGATTGAACAAGAGACCTCCAGCTTTACGCGATTGTGATATTATATATGTTTGGTAATACGTTTACGAACTCCAGAATTGGAAAATATCGACTCACAATTAAGTACTTCTTAAGGGAGTTGCCTTAAAACGATGATTGTGTCTCAAATGAGATCACCTCTGAGGACCGTGGGTCAAAACAAGTTGAATGATAATGACTCATATTCAAAGTAACATATTAATGAATCTGGATAAAAAAGAAACGAACGGTATGGCGCATTGCTAGCTCACCCGCGCGTGAAGCTTGCGGTCCAGAGTTCGATCCCCGCTGTAACCTCCCATTTTCATTCAATATAACATGATACATTTATTTTCGCTGTGGTTTTCAATTACTTGTAATTCGTAATTACATAGCTTCATTAATGTTACGCATCATTTGTTTTGGAAAATTATTACTTTAATTTGCGAATTTTAATGAGCCATTTTGTCACGGACACGTGCCCCAGAATTCGAATTCGACGTGATTTTGGGATAAAAATGTTTCTTATTGCTTCAAGTGGTTCGCAATTTTGTTTTTGCTCCGTGGTGTCACTGCAATATATATTGCCTGCGGCGCAAAAACGAGAGTCGAATGAAAAGTAGCCTGTAAATTAGAGTTGGACACAACGCCTGGAGGGAGCGCCGTGTTTTTTCTGCTTGGTGGCGAGGCAGCGTCTTTGAAGCTTCTTTTCGCACCTGACTTTCCTCTTCGTCAAAGAAACTAGTACACGCCGCCACAGTGTTCCAATCGAAGATAAATTATTTGTTTTCTTTAAACCGATGTTAACGGCTCAATCCAGAAAAGGACACGTTGGAACATTACGAATAAGGATGTTGTATCAAAAATAAGCGAGCGAATTGTTTCTGAATATCAGGTTGTATATGATTTTTGGAACCGATTCATGCAGATGAATTGTTCTAAACTATTTTAGATGAATATCAAACCGGTTCCTTGCAACTCCTTTTCAATCTTTCGTGTTCCAAAAATGTGGACGAGTAGATGTGTGAATCTGTGAATTCGTGAATCCAGCATCCTAAACATAAGAAATACAATCTTTCAAGTTTCCGCGAAACTTTTGTAACTAAATAATACGTCAATTTCGTGTTGTAATTACCTTACTTTAGTATCTACCTGCTCTGGAATCCATGTCTAAAGAAACAAGTTATACGACCGTTCTTAATACGACATATCGGTGGAATGTGAAATGTTTTATTAGCAAGTGAGCACGTAAGTATTCGTACACACAAAAAAAAAATAACGAACTTGTGTCCTTGACATTCTTTGAGTTTTCACTAATGGTTTCATGCACGATTTTATGTTTTTACTCTTTTTTATGTGTACGATTAATTAAATTTACGAATATTGAAGCTTTTTTAAAATATATTTAGGTCTGATATGATCAGGAATACACGTCGCAGAAAATTAGAGAGTAGCCAGACTTGTCAAATACTAGTACGATTTTCAGCCTACACTGATCATACCACGTTAGAATTACAATAATATTTCACACGTAAAGTTCGTAAAATCATTGCATTCGAAGTGATACTACTACTAGAAATGGGTTCTAAACGGGTAATTTTTGCAGTAGAGGCATTCAAAGTTTTCACGTCATTCTCCTCTCCCAACATCCGAGGTTTTTTACAAAGCAAACTCTCTTGACGTCCTTTCCTCGGCTCTTCGATCTCTTAACACCTTCACTGTTGGTGATTTAAACCTGACAATTGCACCCACGAAATTTTGTCCTTTCGTTTGTGGGTATAACTACATAACAAAAGTTAATTCTAGTAGTAAAATTCTTGGGAAACGCGTGCCATAAAATCCGAAGCTATTCCGAGAGTTTAAGGTAGCACGGTAAACAAATGTGTAATTATGATCAAGATGGACTTGCTATAACCCCATGTGAATGTCAACTGCCTAATGATGGAACAATTCAGGCGTCGGATTTGGTATTACGATGGTTATGAACTGGAAGAATCTGTCTTCCGCATGTTGAATCTGTAATGAGGGACTTAGCTGCAATGAAAGAAAAGTTTTGAAGTAGTAGGCGGCAATCTAATCCTTTTCTCTTACATAAGTTTTACATAAGTTCTATTTAGGATTCCCTTGTATTTCTTTCTCAGTTCCTTTTTAAATTATTTATTGTAATGATTATTTTTGTGTTGTAAATACGTTTTACTTGTGTTAACGTGAATGTGTTACATCTTTCTTTTTTTAATTTTGACAGTCCGAATATTTACGTATCCGGATTACCCCACGACTCTGAACAGTGCTTTTCTTTGTTCCATAAAACTTCACTCTATATTCTTTTGGAAAATTAATCGAAGTTTTGATTAAACCATTTGTGTTAAGTGACCGCTACAACTAGCATTTTTTCTTTTGAAGTTTTCGTGTGCAAAGAACGCACAAGAGAATGGAGTTTTTTCGTTCTTCTCTGAGGGAAAACTATATTTATAGGCGTGGAGTTAAAGTGTGAATCCGCGTCTCAAGATTCTCATCAATGACAGCATTTCTAAACGAGAGAGGAGATTGCTGCTGCGGCCTGAGAAAGAGTAAATGACGAATACTGCAAAAATGCTAATCCGTGAGTAAAGGGAAACTTTGTGATAAAATCAGCTAATTGCTTATTCTAACTGCGGATTCCACTTCGCTGACCCACACGTATCTGATCGAGTACGATGTGTTCTTTTACCGACAATATGTCTCTGTTACAATGGTAATTTTGAACGTTTGGAGATTAATAAAATCCTGTACTATTTATCGATCTTAATTTTTATGTATGTTTTTTCTTAATTTTTTCGTCAAGAACTGCTCTAATAATTTGATGAAATCTGCAGAATTAAGGTGTTTTTTAATTAAAATGCCATCTAACATGGAATCATGGTATATTTCATATAGTATGATAAGTGTCGCGGTTGTGTTGGGGGTAACGCTCTGGCCAAGTAACTACAAAATTCATAGTTCGAATAACTCTATGGAACATTTATTTATTCTTTTTTTGTCTCAATTATGTTGCGCTCGTAATATGTGGGTCCTGTTTTTATTCTTCGAATTTGCGTTTAATTATTTATTATAAAACTCATTTATCTATTTTGTCGTAACTATTCATCATAGTCATACATATTGTATATTAAGCGTAAGATATTAAGAAATTCGATAAAAATATTTGGAACTTGATCTTCAGCTCGCTCACATTCCTTCTACATCTCACTAAGCGTGATTGCCCTTGTAAACGAGAGTAACATTCGAAGAGCAATTACGTTCGACAGCTTCGAGCTAAGAAGATTGTCTATTCATTTCCCTGTTCAGTCCCAGGAATTCTCTTTATCGCTTTCACCTTCAATTGACGTGACATGTTATTTTTTTTGTAATTCGTTAGATATGAAGATTATTTCTCTTGTTGGAACGCACGTCGAGTATAAATAATATTCAACATGTATGAACGAATGTTTGATCTTTATTAGTAAGACTGGAACTATAATTAAATTTTAAGTGGAAAACTGCTAATTTTGATTCATAATTGTAACTTTGAGTTGTTCTGTGACTTTTTGAATTTCGTCTCGTACAGGTGTTGTCCTTCCAATATCTGTTGTCTCAGTGAGACGCATTAAAGTTATGATAATGGCTTCAATATCTTGTCTTGACACTCCTTCCTGAATCTTGTAAATATCATTTTACTTCATCATACGACAACCCTTTTTGGATGCGGTGAGCTGCACGATTTGCATACATCACCTTAGAAATAATGCGAAAACAACGAAATATTTCACGGAGATTGAAAGCACTTCGTGTCCTTTTATGTTGACGCGAAGGTGCGACGGTGAGGCTAACTTATCGTCGTGTGACAGCGCTTGGTGGACTCGCGGTTTGCCTTTGCCGGGGCTGGCGAATCCGCCACGGAAACCTAGGAGTGCCTCAAGGAGACGGGTCGGGGCCCCAAAGACGTGGAATCACTTTTTTGTATGCGCTGAAGGGAATGACGTGACGTCCATTTTAATTCAATATTGGTGACCGGTTTCATTACGTAAGATTAACTTGTCATTTGCTTTACGCTCTCCGAAACACGATTCTTGAGCCACTTGTTTCATGATCGTGTTAGAAGTAGATACGACATTATTTTTAAGCAATAAGGATACTATTGGAAATTGTTTCATTTAATAATCAGAACTCTGGTTATATTATATACAGTCTTCCACTATTACTACTATCACTATTGCTGGTTTATTAATGCTCAGAAAAAACCCATTTCAGTATTTCTGGAGAAATACGACTGAAAATCGATTTTATCAAGTAAGTATTTGAATAGAATTAATATAATATTTCTGTTCGTGCACAACAATTTCATCTTGTCTCCATAGTATCAGAAAATATAAATAAAGACTTCATAAAAGTCTTCATTGACTTATTATATTAGGGCGTTAACAACTCTAGTTTTCCCATAAAGCGCAAGTTAATTAACACAAAGAAATACAATAGATGGATCACCCAAGGGATAAGAATTTCTTCAAAAAACAAACGCCGTTTATATTATCTTTCAAAACGCTATAACCAACCACCCGAATTCCATAATTAT
>NNCF01126253.1:949993-1016628 GCA_002313205.1 Laupala kohalensis | reverse complement strand
GAATCATCAGCTCATTAAAAAACAAATTTTCAACAGGCGTAGATGATATACCTGAGTTTATTGTTAAATTTTCGTCCCATGCTATATTAAATCCACTCATAAATATTTTTAATAGTTCTTTATCGGAAGGGGTGTTTCCTAAAATATTTAAGAGAGCGCAGAATACTTATTCGGCTCTACGCAGTGGCGGATCTAGACCGTAATCAAGGGGGGGGCATTTTTGTTTAAAAATTATGGTTTACAACACAAATTTTATAAATATTACCTTTTAATAAAATGCATCAAATAGATAATTAACAATCTGGTTTTATTAATAACAATAATGCGTTATAGTTATTAACATGGTATTATAAATTTTATTATTACGGTATTATTAATCTGGTATTATTAATAACAATAACAGTTATAACTAATAACAATTATTAATCTGTTAACACATTTACGAAGTAAGCCATTTATCAACATCAATTTTATCTGTGAAGAGTTCAGGTCCAATGCGAGGTAAGGTTATAACCCCTTTAGTCCTTCCCCCTTAGATCCGCCACTGACTCTACGTAATACTGTAAGCAACCCGTAATACGTGGATGTATGAGCTCCGAAATCACAATACTCTGACTTCAGGGCAGCGCGCGTCCCAGTAGTATAGTTCGATGCCGCCAACCCACTGTTGCTCGAACTAATAGAACCAGCTCGTGTCCCCGTCACATCTGTCGCGGAGGGCACAGTTTCTAACCCGGATTCTGCGCTACGGAGGGAGAACGTAGACGGCGGTTGTCTCGCTTCACCAATCGCGCCGCTGCGTCGTCCTTCTTTTCGCGTTCCTTTGTTTTCCTACTCAACAATCATCGAAGCTCAAATAGGGGAATTGTTTATGTCTAGATTGTCAGAAGAGTAATTAGTAATTAGGACGCGGTACATTCCTTAAGGATGGCGAATTAGGAACTCATTTGTTGAACGCTCTGGAATGTATTTCCTTGTTGCACATTGAAAGCTTGAGGCAAATGCGAAATTTACGGTGTATCTATTTAGAGTCTTAAGGATGACACATTATTCTTAGAATAGGCTCGTTTAGACAAATTGTTTTTCTTCTTAACTTATGTCAAGGACTAACGATATTATTCAAATGCGGCCAATACTAAAATGAAATGTATGTAAATGATTACGTCGTATTGCACGCAAAATACCTCGAGTAGAGAAATCTATTCTCTTTCCTGCCCCATTTCCTTTAACGCTAATAATGCTCTCGTAAATTTAAGTTGATTATAGCATTTACCTTGGTAATCTAACCATGACACCTTGGAATCTAAATTTGCTATGAAAATATACGTAATTAGACGAATTTCTTAGTTCATTCCATAAATCATTGATTCCACCGTTATAAGACCAAGTTATATAATTTAAATTTGCTATTCAACTTATTTGGCTTTCTCGTTTGTAAATGTTACATATTGATTATTTGTACTAATAATTTGGTTTTAATGTATTAAATTTCAGGACTATGTATTTCTATATATTTATTTACACATGAGTGCGGGAGTTTAAGATGTATAACTTCAGTAATATAAAAAAAATCCAGACTTAAAAATAAATTTTGAATTTAATTATGATAAAAATAACAATTTTGATATTCGTTCTGTTGTTTAATGTGTTATTTTCTCTATTTTTCAACTTCCCTGCTTTTGAAAATAAGAGGTAAAACTGCTTAGTATCGATGGGAAACGGATGTCGGTTGCACCACCGTCATTGAAACATAAGCTCCTTCCGTTCAACTTAACCTCTTACGTCTTTCATTTTGGATTCTTGTACTGATTTTGTACAATTTTGATGAATTGATCAATTCCAATTGCTGAAGCATGATTTTTTATATCTATGCAATAACCCCATTAATCGACTTTGAACAATAAAGAACGATTTATTATTGAACGTAAGAAAATAATCGTTCGAGAAATAAATCAATTAAAATATTGTCGTCTCTAAGTCTGACCTTGTTTAAGGTAGTATTAGCGTAGGTAGAATTAAATCACTAGAATATTTGAAATCGGCGTAAATAAACAGAGTAACACGTACTTACTGTGATTTCATCTCTAAAAACATATCTCACCGGCCATTTAAATGAAATAATTGCAATTATAATTAATGGTGAAATACAGTGCGTCTTATGGAGAAACGCTTATACACAAAATAAGACCAAATTTTAAATCACAAAAGTTATGGATGTGTAGTAAACTTTCCGTAGTATTTTTTACATCACTTTTATCTATAGGTCACCGGACATCTGAGTAAGATATTTCACTTTTTTCGAGGTAACATAAAAATGACGGAACAGTTGTGTTCGACAACCCTGTTTTTACATTCCCTTGTTCATTTCAAACAAGTCGAACGTGTTCCTGTAAATTGTTTGTACTATATTGTTAACGCATGGACAGAAATTAAATAATATTGTCCATCATTATTATTCATTTTGTGGTGTTTTGTGACAATTAGAATAAAAATAAAGAAAGCAATTATACATCCCTGTGATTTGAGGTGCTGGTCCCACCTGAAACGCGCGAGACAGTCGTGAGATTGCAGTCGATGCGATACCGTTTTCCTGAATCAAAGAAGTTGACACTATTGTTATGGACATCTCTTTGGCCTCCTGACCTTCCAGATTCTTGTTCCGCTTCAGGACGACTCTCGATGCTTAGTATTCTTCCCCGCTAAGTGGAAAAAATTGCTCTTCAAGGAGGTCAAGGCATTGTCGACGAATTGCTCCGATGCAAGAAATTAGTGCTCGCTGTTATTTTCTTGCATTTTTTGTTATTATTGTAATGGAGTGAGTTCTTTTATGTTCTCGGCACGGAAAATCTCTCTGCGATGAATATAATGGTCTCAGTTTCTCGATACATTTTCGGCGTGTTGTTTAAGGGAAATTTGATGTTTTATTTCATGAGATGGCTCTATTGTGGTCTTTGAGAGTATGATTTTCGTACGCATTTGAAACAAGTCGTCAACAGGTTTAAGAACCGTATTACTGATATTTACGAGTAATATCTAGCGGCAGAATTATCCAAGACATGAAAGAATGATTTTTAAGATTCATTCCCTTCATCTTATATTAATTTCTGAATGAATAATCTTAAGGAATATTCTCTATAATTGTTGCAGAGTACTTATTTCAGGTTAACTGTGCCCGTATTATTGAAACTTCATTATTTAATCATGTAAGCGGCCTTGTACTTGTGATTCCCTGTCTGATTCACTCATTTATCAACGCAGAGGAAAAATTGTACGGATACGATGTAGAAATTTTGAGTAAAAGACGCTGTTGTATTCGCAAAGAAACGATTTTTCAACTTTCCGAATTTAAAAGGGTCATTTAGGGTGAAATGCGGCTTTTCGAATGTTTGGTTCGTTGTCCTGACTGACTCACCTTCATCGAATCAGAGAAAAAAAAACTATTAATAATAGAAACTTGACATTTCGACGGTTTTGTATAAACGGGGCTCACTAAGGAAGGATTTGTTTTAATTTGAATGTAAAGGGATGAAACAAAATGAAATATGTTTATTCGAATTTTTATTTTATCTCGCGAATTAAGTTAAAAATGAAAACGTTCTATTTTTGACTCCACAAAATTATAACGAAGGGGAACCATATTAACAAAAACTCTCGCACCAACGCCGGAAGGACCTGTTATTTTCGGATAAAATTCATCGTTTCGGTAAGATGATTAAAAATCTCAAGTTAGTTTTGATTTTAAGATTTTTCTTCTTCTTCTTTCTTATTACAAACATACAAACTCCTATTACCGAACGGTAATTTTTATTCACATTTAATATTTCATTTAAATCAACTTCTTCGTTCGAAGCTTCATACTCATATCACGTTAAAATCTCACGAACGTAAAATGCAATTTCAGTGGACCCGAGTGAGGTCTAAGATCAATGTTCCAAGACTAACAGACTAACTGTTGTAGCAACGTTTCCTCTCAATAGATTCTATAGAGCGAATTACGTTTGGCAATTGGCATCTTGTCGGACTACCATAACCGAAGTTCAGTGATAACCGAAGAATGTTTGATTTAAACTTGTATACTCTCGGGATCCTTTACAAGTACGTACGCAATACTTCAAAAAAGTGAATTTTGTGTTCATGATTATTCAATTATACTCGTTCTGGAGAGAGCAAAAATTGTTTGCTAATTACAGGAATGTATTGGGCGAATACGTGTGGTTGGCAGTCCAACGTGAGTTGCTTATTCCTTTCCTACTTTCTCGATGCCAGAAACTTTCCCCGAAAGAAATTTGGAAGGAATTTGAGTAACAGGAGCCTTTAATTGTTTTTTCCTGGTGTGTAGGATAATGACTGTATTTTTTGACGAAATTATAGAAAATGTTTGCTCAATTCACATCATACTTGTAACTTGTGATTTTGTGTTTGCTAGTGTGTATGTGTATGTGCGAGGAATCGGGAATTCGTTATTATTATTTCACGATGTTAGTTGACTGATTATAAATTAACTTTATTTTATACACAAATTTTTGTTTTGTTTTGTATTACAAATGAAAAGAATTTGAAATTTCGGAAGGAAAATAAAGCAATATAAAATCCAATGGAGAACCCCTAAAATTTTATCAGCGTGTAATACCAGCTCAGTATCGTAGTATTTCTTCTCAAAACGTTATGATGATACTGAAAATGGAGTTAAAATTGTTGAGCTTGGTCAGAGATTTTCTCTTCATGGTATTTCAGAAATGGTTGTGTTTAAAATGAACTTTACACATTTCTTTCCGTATTGGTTAATATGACTTGGTTGATTTGGGAAAACTGTGGATACTCTCCGAGAGAGGGACGTTTATTAAGTTTAATGTTACAACAACGTTCAAATTATGATTTTCATCCTTTGCATTGTATCGTAAATTATTTAATGGTCGTTGTTTGATTAATGCAGTTTCTTCATTTGCTTTTCTCAATGATACGTAATGATGCAGCTAAACCGCCGATGAGAAACTTCAATTTCTTGATAAAAAGCTGAAAGGGAATTGATACGAATGTAAAGAAGACTAATGCTTAATGTTTGTTTGTCTCTTTCTTTTTTCTCTATCCGCTTCTTTTACTATTTTTGAACGAGATACGACGACAAATATTCAAATGATAGTAACTTTCATTTTACAAAAAAAACTGCAGGGTACGTCTCGGATCACAGAAGAATACACGATTTTTCGCAGAATATTCATTGTTCTGTTATCCCTATATTTATTAATATGTAGAAAGTTTTAAACGAATACTATAGATATATTGTAGTAAACTTTTTTATTGTTTTCTGTCGCAACCACCACAGTAATTATAATTTAATATTTTCGTTTCGGCTTACTTTAATCAAAACTAATGATTTCTTTGATTTGTGAAAATCATTCGCGTCGTGTGTGTATTTCGAAAGGTGAAATGAGGTAAATGAAATTTCATTTTACTTTTATAGCTTCTTTTCCACTCGGCGAAAACGAAGTTCTTCCTCCGATGGCCACCCATCTGTAGTCTTCCGCATCGTACCTTTCGGCGCCTTCCTCCGCTCTGCCTGTTCGGGGCTTTGAGGAAAAGAGATGGAAAAACAGCATAAGAGAAAAATGTGGATCGGTGGTATCAACGACTGCAAATAATGGCGGGTGAACAAGATTAGTTTGTTTGTGAAGATTTGTGGAATGGGAAACAGTATTCGTCGGAGTTAGGTTGATATATCAAAGGTCACAGAGGTAATTTAATCGAACATACTTGCCTTTGTTTATTTGCTGTTGTATTTTCGTTTGAAAGATGCTAAATTCTGGCCATATTAGTAACGTTTTATTATAGAGGATTCTCTGTAAAGATTAACATGTACTCAGAATAAAATAAGTAAAAACATTTGGTCTGAAAAACTGGTTGCGCACGTGGAATAAAATGTTCTTGAACGCACATTTGACCATTCTTTCTCAAATAATTAAAATATTTATGAATTATTTTTGTAACCAGTCATTAATATAATCTGTCTGTATAATGAATTCTGAGATTTATTCTTTTTGTATAAAATATCGTAAACGGAATACAACTCTCTAAACTGGTACGTTTATTAAAATTACTTGTAACTCATCACCAACACGACAGTTAAAAGCAAACCCTTGTAATGGAACGAGTAAAACTTAAAATTTTGAGGACTATGAACAATTTAAAGTTTTAAGTTTGCACATTCGGTAACGTTTTTTTCCTTCACTACATCGTTGATTTGTTTATAAAATTTAATAAACTTGGATGCATGGAAGGTCATGTTCTGTCCACTCTTTTATTTATTAATAATCACGATACGTTCAGTTATTAGAATATAATAATTATACATTACGAAAATAAATTGCTTGAAAAATATCTCGTCCTGTTTTGCTCGATATAAGCTAAACAAAAATTGTGCGAGTAAGAATAAGCTTTAGCCCGAAATACGCCATGAAGCTGAATGTGTGGTCCCGAGGAAGTTTCAGTGTTAGTGGGAGTGAGCTCTACGCCACTGCGCCACGCGCGCGTCATGCTTTCGCGGGGATCAGCCTTTGCGGAACGCTGCCTTCGCCGAAGAAAGTCCGTCCACTCACTCCCACGACGCGGCGATGCTTGCTATAGCTACCCGTTGCGCCGACGCTCCGACGACCCGAATTGACGGCTGCCGTCTGACGCAGGGCGTATCCTCAGTACAAGGCTTTGAACCGGATATTCTGAATGATGAGAGAAATGCACTAGTAAATAATGTATAGTATAGACTCTATGGATGTGAGTTCCTAGGATTGGATGTGAGATCCAAATTCAAGAGGAAATAAAGGATTTCTCCAAAACCATTAGATATGTTATCCAAGCCTTATAGCCTTGGGATCCTCGACGTCGCATGTATTGTCGAGAATGTTCTTATGGATAACTTTAATCGTTACACCCTATTTACAAAAAAATTATTAATAAAATGCTATCTGATAATATAAAGTTTACCGTGATACTCACTGGCTGACTGACATGAAATATGAGACAATTTACCGGAGTCATAAAAAGATTAGGTCAAATGGGAATCGTCTCCAAAAAATTTTAAAATAAATTTTGGTACGTTCCGGAATTTTTCATCTTTCATATTCAATAACAAAAAAATAATTTTATTTCAAAAATTCATCAAATTGTCAATTTTCCTTTTTTAGGGGCACTTATATTATAATGTTCTACACGATAGGAAACATTTTTACCATACGAAACGAAACCTGGTGAAAAAATTAAAAAATATTTTCAAATTTGTTTATAATACTCAATTAACTCTATTGTTGCAATACTAGTGTACAGGTACTGTTTTATTTTCTATGTGATATGGAAATTGATATCAATGGATAACTTTCCTGACGGATTTACTTTATGTGTGTCTCGTAAATTAAAAGCTTCTACCTTATTGCGTTTTCATCTGAAAAAGCACGTAGCGAGATGAAGTTCGCTTGACAGATGGGAATGAAGTGCGTAGCATGCGCCTCACGTCCCGACCGGAAGGAAGTCGGCCGCGACGGAAGCAGAAACAAAATGCGTGCAAGGAGTGCGTGACAGTCACTTCCTTAAGGCGGGACTAGCGCTCCCAAGGTAGTCAAATCACTCAGATGTA
The DNA here is from genome assembly GCA_002313205.1 of Laupala kohalensis. NCBI lineage: Eukaryota > Metazoa > Arthropoda > Insecta > Orthoptera > Trigonidiidae > Laupala > Laupala kohalensis. The sequence goes on along the minus strand of NNCF01126253.1, from coordinate 1,009,004 downwards.
TATTTGTTTTCTTTATTTTTATTCTAATTGTTATAAAACACAACAATAATGATGAACTAGTGGTGCAAAACCATTGCACATACTTTCTCATACATGTCTGGACTAGAGAGAGGCATTAAAGCATTCTATTAGGAGAGGGATGATTTTTACATGATACTCTATATTATGATCGTCTTCATTTTACCCAATTTAAAAAGTTTATTAAAGAAATATTTTACTAGCATTTGTGTAAAAGAGTCTCTAATATACAAATTCTTTTTTTTTTTTTGTTTTTTTGGGGAGATAAAATCAGCAAGATTTGTATTCTATTTGAAAATATATATTTATTAATAAATATAAAGATAAATAGGATATTATTAATGCGAAAACAAAGCCAGGATACTATAAATATTCTTATATAATTAGGAACTAAACAGTTAATTTTTTTGCAATTTGAAATTTCAAAATTGTATTAATAAACACTAATCATATCTATTAGTTATTACGGTTAAATAGGTGATACGGTTTATTTTATTTCCTTCCTGTTATTTCGTAACGCTCCTTATCTATCTCGTCAAAGAATTCTGTAAGTGTTAAATTATATTTTTAACAATAATACTATTTTTAACGATTGAAACTTCTACAAAGCATTGAATTTAAAAAATCGTGAAAAATAAACAAAAAGATTTATCAAACATTACCTTCAAAACAAAACAAAAAACACGTAGCCAAATTAATTCTTAAAACGACAAGAAATAATATAAAATAACATCCTCCCGCATCAAAAAATATACACAAACATTAAATATGATACACAGGATGCTCCAATTAACAAGAAAATCCAGCAAAAGGAGCAGTGGACACATTGATACGTAAGATCACGCAGTAAAATAATGCAGCGTCACCGGATGTGAGGTTACGTCAAGTGCGTAGAGGTCGCGCAGGTGGAGGATTCACGATACCAAGAGAAACATGAGATGCAGACATTCTTCAGTTCTCCTTTTCAAAGTAACATATAAAAATGACACATCTACAAACATATACTCTTTGGATTCACACCATAGGTTAACTTAAAACCACGCGCCATAAACATATATATGGCATAAAAAATGAGTGTAAGTAATAAGTAAAAATTGAATCCATTATTTAAAAATGTATATGATGAACTAAAACTAACATTTTCGTCATAACATTAACGGACAGACGGACGGACCGGACGGACGTCCAGCCCAAAACCACTTTTTCGGAATCAGGGGTCTCCAAAAGAGATATTTCCGCAAAAATCTCGTTTTCGAATTTTTTCACGATTACAATACTTTCTATATATTACGTATATGAGAAAGTAAAAAACATGATTTAATCTATGATAATTATCTATCAGTTAATAATATAGCATAAACAATATTCAGGAACTCGCTTGACTCGTTTGAAATGCACAAGAGCATGAGAAAACATGGCGGCCGAGCGAACCAGTTCCGTGATTTGTGCATCTCACCTCAGAAAAAGTAAAACATCTTTCTCAGATGATCGGTGACCTATCGATAAAAGTGATGTGAAAAATACTACGTAAAATTTACTACAAATCAAAGTAAACTTCCATCACTTCTGTGATTTAAAAGTTGGTCTTATCTCGTAAATAAATGTTTTCTCCATAAGACGCAATATATCAAATTTAATTGCAATTATTTCATTTAAATGGCTGGTGAGGTATGTTATTCAAGTTATGTCAATAAGTATATGTTACTCTATGTATTTATGCCAATTTAAGGTATTTCAGTGATTCAATTCTATCTCGCTAGTACTTCCTTAATGGGCTGTCCCGTTCACTCCGCTTATAGACAGCGCGACGATTGCCGAATATGTTTATCTTCCTCCTCTATTTTTCTAGGATATCTTGGAATTGTTTCAGACAATGTCAATCTTAAAGGATCTTACATTTCTTTTCTGGTACATGCAGTGGAATACCTTCATCAGGCCCGGTGCGGGAATAATTTTTGGAGGCCCTTCACAGTAAAGCTAATGGAGGTCCCCATACACAAACTTGTTTCCATGCCTACTAGTCATGTATGTTTGATAAGGCCAGATTTTATTAATTTTACAGATTAAAATGTTTCAGATAATATTTATGTTCAAATTTACGATCAAGTTTTAATGATTTCGTAAACGTTTGGAGGCGTACATGATGAGACCCGGAGAAGAATGCCCCACCCAGGTACGCTACTGGGTACATGTGAAATTTTTATGTTTAGTGGTGCATATCTTGTCTTTCTTTGCCATGTGAAAGATCATCGGATAAGAGCCGAAAATGGAATGAGGAACTATAATGTTCATGACTTTACTTTTCTCTTATGAACTACGTCGTACGTATGTTTCTAATTAGCTTAAGCTGAGCAAAACATTTAGAAACAGGAAAAGCTAAGTTGACCGAAATTCTCGTAAGTAACGAGGAGTTAAAGTTTGTGTTCATACAGCTGCCTGGCGTTTATTCTCGCTAGCGGCAAAACAGAGTAGCAATGAGGAACGCAACCTGGACGACAATTTATGTGCCAACACTAGAGTACACGAACATACAAACGATGCGAAATATATACACCCTACTCGCCCACATTAAAAGAAGAGTTACAATGTATGATTGAAAAAATGTGACGACATAAATTTCACAAAACATTTTTAATAAGGTAAACGAAGTCAAGAATAATTTTTGGATCAGTTTTGAGTATTTACTATGAAGCTGTTAGCAGTCGATCAGAATTTACGCAGCCAGTCCTTCGTAAACGTACATTTGACAGTGACACTCGCATGTGTGATACGCCACTTTTTGGTGTGTACGTTTCCATTCTTTTCTTCCACGTCTTCTGATCCTTCTTTGCCTCGGTCAGTAACCTCTGAACTTCCTTACTGACAAATACTTAATTTAAATGTAAAACATTGATATATCTTTTTTTAATTTGAAGTATATTTATCACGAAAATTGTATTTTGAAAATGATGATACTCTCAACCCATCTTTCGTTTCGCAACCTGCAGTGCGCAATTATTATCTGTCTTCTTCATCGCATTGAGATGCCATGACTCCTCCGTAGAAGGATGTGCATATATTCTAGATATTACATTGCGTCACCTCCACGACTCAGTGATGAACAATGGTTGCTGATAGTGGGAGATAATTTTATTTATTTTATTGGATGACTAAGACTAAGACTTCACATGGAGATAAATGCTGCTGTACCATTCTCCCATTCTCTTCGCGACGTAAATTATATTACTGAACAGTTCAGACAACATAAAACAACTTAACAATGGATAGTTTTTCGAGGATTTTGGTTAACTTAAACACAATTGAAGGGTTTAGAGAATGAAGGTGTCAGAGACATTTTAGCAAAAGCTTGAATTATCTGGATGGTTGAAGGCTATTGGTGGTGTTCGAAATAGAACTGATGAGTTTTGTTAAAAATGGTTCAAAATATATGAATTTTTAATTTTTAATACGTACAGTTTTGTATTGAAGAAAAAAGGCACTTACATCTTGAAATAATCTGAAAATACTGGCCCATGACATATTTTCTTGTGACTTTTGTAATGATGTGTTATTGTATATTAAATTATTTTTATCGTTTTGAACGGGAGAAAACAAAATACAGTGCGAAAGATTTAAGTATATTTTTCTCAAAACTTAAAAAAACTCATAAAACTTTCATCCACTCAACACTTCAATCGTTAACTCTTCAATGTTGTGCTAATTATCAAAAACATCAATTACTAAAATAACTTTACAGCCATTTGTTCCAGGATCCATGACTACTGTGAACTTGCTCTTGCTAGAAGTAGATCGAGGGAAAAGCTTAGTTCCGGTTGATTGGGTCGCTGCAAAACCTGACTCGAGTGCTCATCATTGAAGGAAATAAATTTATTTTTCTTTCTTTGTCTTGTAGCGTTGTATTGGTCATAAATGGAGATTATAAAACGAGATAGGTGAAGCACATGGTCTCACGCCCTTTTTACGTAGCAGTCTGAGATACACTAGAACTGATAAGGTGCGTTAGGCATACTTACTCACCATCCGGTTTTATTTGTACGGAAAGCGTCAAAATAGATTTTCAATATCGAAAAATTTCGTAAGAACACAAAATGGGGAATTCTGATTGTTTTAAAACGATGTTAAAAATGTATATAAAGTGTACAGCTCTATGGGAATATTTCCGGGATCTAATATACGTTTTGACTAAGCTGTAACTGTTTCCGTTAAGGTAAAACCGGATAGTTGGAAAGGACTCTTATATTTCCTCTGTATGCATACGAACTTCTCAGTGAGGTTTCGTCGTTTTGAAGAAAAAGGAAATGACACAAAATGGACTGTTGCATGACAGTGAAGTAATCTGAGTGAATAATGAATTATTTTCCTTGTTACATAGCTGACATCTATGAATACAGAGTAGCAAAATGACCATCTGTCTCGGGTAATAATTTTTTAGCAATTAAAAGCATTATCCGGAGCATTCATTCTAACTCTTCCTGGAGTCGTGTAATACAGTGGTTTAAATCTTCCTAGTGCCACACACAGCCCCGCGAGCGGCTCAGTAATAGGTAACATAAAAAATAATATGCTTTCATTTTCATAGGGAAAGAAATTACCATTGTGAAGCACCCACGGAGGAACATATCTTCTTCTTAGGAAATATCTTCTTTAAACGTTAGTTTTGTGCCTTTTACTTTTAAGTTCAAAATATAAGAACGCTGCTTAACCTTTGAAAGTTTAGAAATAGAACATTAACGCAGTATAACAACGGAAGCGTAGTCCACTCTGCGGTATTTGTAATTCAGTAGAAAGCGTGTCCGATCAATGTGGTAATAAGAGTGGACATAATTTTAAGATATTGAAATATTTTATGAGATATTTTAAGTAGTCAAAGTTTATAGTTTTACTTTTTATAGCAAATAATTATATGATGTCCTTCAATTCTATCACCAGTCAAAGTCCGGCTATTTATTGTGCCTGAGAATACTGCTCATTTTCTAAAGGACTTTAAGTAATACAGTTTGGATCCAATTATCCCAATTAATTAGGGATCGTGCCAAATCGAATGATTGGATCTGTAGCTCAGGATCGGAAAAGCTAAGTACCCGTTACTTTCATTGATGAAATGTTGTGAGAGATTTAATCTCATTTCTTTCCTTATAAGAAAGCCAGTGATAATGAAATATCATTGTCCGTATGAGATACAGCAGACCCATATTTCTAAGTAATTCGCGGTCAATGGGAGAAATGGGAAGGCAAATTCACATACTGTGTGAACAATGTTTCAAATGAAGGAGAGAGAGCATATTCGCTCTACAACTGATATTAAAAGCAAAGAGAAGTTGGGGTATAAACTGTGACGTTTCTTTATGAGAAGAAACTTCCAATGAAATATACTCGTATGTCCATACGAATTAACCCTGTTAAGAACACATTACATACGGCACATCCTCCCTCATTCCCGTTGTTATGCAAAAGGTTGTAAAGGATCTGGAAAAATGATGGAAATGAAATTTTTATCTTTGAAGCTGGAATGATCGACACCATCGATATACAAACAAATTATGGAATTGCTGAAAAAACTATATTTTCCCCTTTTTCTTTGTATATTTGACGAACTTGTATGGAAAAAATTGTCATAGTTTTCGCAGGTTTCGGATTGTACCGCTTGTTTTCAGAGGGAGACAAAAACTTAGGTATCAGTGCGTGCAGAGTGAATATAACGTAAAGGGAAAAATTTCAGGGTGCGATTCTTGACAGGAAAAGGAACTGAAGTGTACTAATTCATATATGTCCAGAAACATACGGTTATTCCTCAATCAAACGAGTGCTAATTGCTTGAGGGATGACTAACCGTTCATTTCTATGCATGTGTTATGATCTTTATTTTTCCTTTTCCTGTCAGGCACCCCTCACCCTTTCAGAAGTTTGTCACCTTAATATTCAGCCACAGTGTACACAGATACTTAAATTTTCTTCGATAATCCGCTTGAAAACAATATAAAAAAATCCGAATACGAAAACCGAGGCAATTATTTCCTTATAAAACTATGCTAATAAAATTACTTCGTCGGAAGTGTACGTAAAATTGATCATTTGAGGAAAATACGTTTCTTAACAATGTCGATAATTTGATCGTTAATGATTAATCGATTGTAACAAAGCACTGTCGACAATCGATCATCTATATCTATAACGATAAAAAATATCATTCGTATCATTTTTTTTCTTCTAGATCTTCTTCATCCTGTCCCCTTGCTTAGAATATATTATAGTTTTGGCGTCGTTGAAACCGTCGTGGTACAGTAGCTGAGTCAAGGAAGAACGGGACCATTGCTGCAGAGCAACAGGTCGTCCTTTACGAGGACCTCGCACCGCTGCACATGTGGAGAGACACACTTCCTTATGAGGATCCAAGCGACAACGCGACGCATTCGTCATCTGGAATCAGGAGGTGGCTTTGGAAGCATTCGCTTTTAATCTTCTGGATGAGGAAACAGGATTTACTTGTTGGTACACATTTTCTTAGCAGTGACAGACTCCATTTCACATTACTGAGATGCTGTCTATATTCTTGGGCCGAAAAATGTTAATACTATATGTCTCAAACATAATGTAGAACATATTTCAAACATAAAGCAAACATATTTCAAACAAATTTGTTAAATCTCGCGCACTGGGAGATGCGTGTGTGAAAGAAGGGAGAGAAAAATGTATGTATAGTCTAACACTTTTTGCGGTTTCCTTTTCTAGTTATGAAACAACTTTTATTATATATTATGATAAACAAATGTTCATTATTTTTATATCTTTTAATGCAAGTTAGGTGTATTTTGAAAACAAATTATGATAATTGTCAAAATAAGCAATACAAGTGTGTATGACAACGTGAAGAAATAATTTATTCTCCGGAAGCATCCCTCCAATTCTGATCAAGAGCCCCAAAGCAGAGGCAGAATGAACATTTCAGCACAGAGAAGATAAAGTTAGCTACATGATGTAATATCAATTGAATATCAACAAATTTGTATTTAATACAAAAATTTATTTCGCAAGTACTTGTTATTATCGAACTATAGCTTAATCGGAAAATAGTGTTTATGAATCGAAAGTATTGAAAGAACACTGCGAGATTTATTATTTCAATAGACGCCAACCTTAGACAAGAGCCTAGAGAATCTATAAAAAATCCGCTTCTACCCGAATGAAAACCGGAGAAAACCCAGTCCAGGATGGGGCTAAAGAATTAATGTATACAAACGATAATCGAGTGTGCTTATTAGGTTTATCAAATAATAAATTTTCGTTTGATTTGCTCCATTTTCGTTAATATGTGTGAATGCTTTGAATAACGAAGACGAGACAGATGTTAAATAACAAAATTTTAAATGGTCCAAAAGCTCGAAAAATATTTGACGAACTGATCTAAAATACTGATGAACTCTTCTGAAGGATTGTTGCGTGTGCAATACAAAGTATCGAATGAATAAAATATTTTGGGACATAAAACCGGAAGAAAAAACTTGGTTGCTTTAAAGACGTACTATTCAACTTTTCGCCGATTCGTCTGTAGATTGCGCTCGGTGGCGGTAGACATATGTGGGCGTCGGAGATTCAAAGCAACAAGACGACTTAAAGTCAAAAAAGGAAAAGTAACAAAACAATTTTTTAGCATTTTAGTCCTTCGATAGTTTGTGCTAGTTGATTCCGGAGAATCAGTTCTTCCTAAACGGAAGAATGGAGAAAAATATGCATAACCAACTTTAGGTACGTGTGAAACCACAGCGTAGTGTGCCGCCTGATTCACTTCTCTCCTGTAAGGGGATGTGTCTCAGGTCTGTACTGTTGTGGAAGGCGAACGGCGGTGTAATGGTTAACATCCCTGCGATCGAAGCAGGAATCCCGTGTGCAAATCCCGACTCGTCGTCATTTTCCCCTGAGAGTAAGTTATCACAGTTCTTCCTATACTTAAATAATAAATTTGCGATAAATTTAGGGACTGCTCTTGTATTTTTTTAAATACGACACGGACACTCTTGTAGTTTGAATTTCAGAAGGAGTGCGATGATTGGATTGTTTTCTCGTATCTTCCCGCCTTTTCTTTTCTTCTGCTTATTCCCCTTTTGCTACTCCCTCCCACAGGCGTGGGTGGGATCGCGTGGAGGACCGCGAAGCGTGGATGGAGGTGGGCCGTGGGAAATAAATGAATGAAGCCGTGTCGTGTCGTGACACCCATTTTATTCTTCAGAGCACCCTACCGGCTTTCGCTGTAATTATGAGCCACGGGGAACGACCTAGGCTTCCTGCGGTGCTTCTATGGCTTCCCTCAGGGGACACATATGAGAACTCTGCGTTTCGAGATGGAAGGGAAAGCTTTCTCTTTGTTAAAGTACGAACATTATGGTAATACACTATAACATAACTTATGTCGTGAATGTGGCTTTGTCCCCACAAATGTTTTAAAGTTCTCCCCTTAGAAACTCATGAGGGCATTTCCAAATAAATAAAAGTTGAACCTTTCTTTAAATGTTATTTTATGTGAAAACTTCATACTAGTTTGTTACATATGTAAATTTATATTCCTTATTATATATATTCTAATAAAATACGAGCTTTAATGTAAACCATTACATTCCGGAATTCATCACTGAGGACTTTGTGTCCATAAAAGTTTCGAAATTCCACCCTCCTTACGAAAGCAAAACTAAAATTCTGTGTAAGCTGAACATCATATCTTGTACTGATTGGCATGCAAATTAAAATTAGTCCTACACAACATGGAAAGAAGTGTTATCGTTGCTTTCTAATGCTACTGTGATAATCCCCATCTACCTTGTCCTCATTCAGTCTAGTCATTGGGCAACTAAGTAAACCCTTGCCACCTAAAACCAACACTTCCTTCTTCCTGAAAAGATTAATTTGACACATAAAATTCGAGGAAAGGTGATCACGAGAACGAATAAATATTCACTCGTTTTTTTACCATTCATATTAGTTGGCTCGTTTTGTTAAGTACTGTAGTTTATTTATCTCTTGGTATGTTTCGAGCAGTTGGTGAGCTGTTGTTGAAAACTTTCGTCTTAAACATGTTAGTTTTATACTTGACAGTGAACAACGAAATATTGTCATGCTATTGGTAATATACTTCCATGGTCAAGATCAGTCATGTGGTCTGTATGTTCGTTGAATTTAATTTAGTGTTGCTGAACATTAACATTTGTGATCTCCAACCAAGAAAACTAAGAAAGTGCGGCTATTTGCCCCACGCTACCCTACATCATACTCACTTGTAGATCTTTATTACATCTTTCCTTTTGGTGGTATGTGTAACGTATTATTATTTCCCGACGAATCTGTTGAATGTCCTTCCGTCCGTATTTTTGCGTGTGTAAGCAACGTCATTCATTCACCTATCTACTACGTCATCTTTCCGGATGCAATGGAGGTCGTTTGCATACTATTACACAGGACTGCGGTAACGTTGCAGATCTATGCAGTTCCGTACAAACATCTGTCTTTTACCTTTTTATATTCTCATGATTGCTTTCAGTGCATAGTTTTTATTATTCTTTTTCCGATCATTCACATAGTTGTGAGCTATTCTGCCCGGGTTCTTTTTTCTGCAATTCATTCGATGAATACACAAATCGGATAATGCAATTTTCGACTTCAAGGTTATAGTAGACTTTTTTCCGAACGTGAACTTGCATTTTGTCTTTATGTTATGAATAATAGAACGGCTTTTAGAATCAACTTATTCAGTTATGCATTTTCCTTGTACATAAATTTATCCTTTTCATAGCAAGGTTCGGTGTATATTTCCTGATTCGCCATGCTAATAAAAAGCATATTAACATTTTTAAAATGGAACTAAATGCAGGACGCGAAAGTTCAACCCCATAAATCCAGTCGTTAGTGTCCCAAAATGTGCATAATGAACCTTCTTTCAGTTAGTGAAATTGGTTCGGTAAAGATGCTTACATAGTTTCTTTTCCAACGAAAAGGTCAATAGGACTTTATGTGTAAGGTCATAGGGCAATCCCCGTTAACATCAGCGGTAGTGACCCTTTATTCAAAGGTCACTGAAGTCTTGGAGATGACAAAAAAGTAGTGAAATTAGTTTTGCGTAAAAGCTAAAAAACCGCTTTCTATTCTTGATTCTATTGTTAAATGGGGTCGGCTATTTCTAATTTCTTTCCGAGGGAACATATACGATACATATGTTTTCGATGGTACATTTACGATACATGTGATTTATTACTTAGGAGGAAGATTTTCTCAATGTAACTATTCTTCCTGCGTATCATTCATTCTGATACACTCGGGAACGTACATAAATAAGCAATCGAGTCTTGTAGATTGCGTTCAACCTCCGAATGATTTTCTTTCAACCAGTGCATTGAAAATGCATTTTGCAATTTACTTACGGTATTAACAGTAAAATGACAAATTAAAACATATTAAATTTCGGAATATTTTGTATCATTTTAGTATTCTATACCACATTCCTATAAATCAGGGATTCCTAAACGTTTTGGACCCATGGTTTCCGTGATCAATGACGATCTAATTTCTGGTGTCGACCCTCGTATAAATAATTTATTGTTCTGTACACTAAAATTTAAATTACATCTGTGGTAAAGTTGAATAGTTGAAGATTAAAAATAATCGTTACTGTAAAGTTCTTTATTGTCAGAATATTACATTTAAATTCATTGCTCCATGGTGATGTCTAGATCAGTGGCAATGAAGCTCGCTTTTGGCCACAGTCAAAATATGCTTCCGATCGAAATGCTGAAATGAGGTCGAGAGCGGGAGAGCTGAAACTGAGAATTAGGCCGGAAATTACGTTGACATGACGTTTAAACTTGGCCTAAATGTTTCCTTTTTGTATATTTTTGTTCCATTCGACCCCATACAGATGAAAATGATCGTAAATATTTGAAACAATGTATAACTTCCTGCTGCATTTACTAATTAATTAATGCAATTGTATGTGATTTCTGCTTCCTGCTCTTTAAATAAAAATAAAATAAATTTATTGTCAAAAAAGCAGTACAAACTGCGTATGACCACATAGAGGACAATAAAATAATTTACTCTCCGGGAGCAAGCAAGGGACCATCCTATCAATTCTGATCAAGGGCCCTAAGGCAAAAGCGGATTGAAAAATTTCAGCAAAAATTCCTAGATAAGATAAAAAGTTAGCTACGAGTTATAATACTAATAGAATATCAACATGTTTATAATTTAACACAAAAAATTTATTTTACATGTACGAATTTATTACTGAACTTTCTAAAAAAGATTTTGTTCCTGCTTTCGAAACATGATTACTTATATATTTTTCTGGTTTTAGGTGTATATCTACATATCCTGATATACCTGCGGTTCGAACATTCTCAGTAAGTATCACCGTAATTCTATTTTGTGTTAAATGTCCAGAACAAATGAATCGGGAACAGGAGATACAGTTAATAAACCACCTTATCTAGTTTATATATTTGCATATAAACAGATTCAGTAAATCATACAAATCGGTACGAAATAGAACACCAGATATACTTGAAATTACTTCATGGTGACAGATATGTAATGAAGGCGTATATAGTGAAGGTGCGTGTTCACCTAGCGTAAATCATCTGGTTAACTAATATTGCATTTTTGGTTTTGATGGTGTCAACAGTACCCCAACATGGACATTGCCACCTTTGCTAATCCAACGGAGTCCGTAAGGGAACCCGCAAAGAGTCAAAAATGTGATAAAGAACAAAATTTATCATACTGGCGACGATGATGGTTAACTTTTTCACACATCGAAATAAAATGCCATAATCTCTAAAGTAAAACAACCTAATGGGTGATTGTGGAAGTGCGGAGGTACCAACATAATTCATTTTAAATAACTTCCATAATGACCTGCGTTTATTATATTTAAGATATTGATTTTGTAGAATTAAAACTATTTTTATATTTTTTTATTTTTATTGAATGGTGTCAAAACTGTGTATTGGATGGTTTGTGGTATGTAGCATACCACTCTCATATAAATCTATACGGATAACGTTTTATGGGTTAAACTGTGTTTACTTAACAATTAAAATGTCTTCTTTGAAATATAATCAGGAATCCGTTATAAAATGTGTAAACGGATCTCGTAGATTGGGGAAAAGTAAAATATATCTTACGACATTCCCTAAGCGATATACAATATTATGATTATTTTGCGACACGATTTCCTCAGATGTAACAAATACGTAGTAACGACAAATTTGAACATAGCAATTCTATAGTTATAACTGGTTAAAAGCGATAAATATATTTAGTATTAAATAAATAATTAAAGACTTACGACCTCTAACGGGCGAGTTTCATATATTTTGTGATTTATAATTTACAACATTTCGACTTCCTTAGGTTGTGGACGTTAATTGTACTAGTATTTTGTATCGTTCAAGGAAAGTCGTAAGATGTATTTTACTTTTCTTGCATATAATATAATGGAAGTAAACAGTATAATTGATGTGTGTGGGGGGGGGCATGGTTGACACAACGCTTCGTTCTTATGACAACTACTCCGGGAGCAGTGAAGCCTATGATTAGAGAGCGAAGTCGTAAGTTTCTTACAGGAAGCTATTCAGGATGTGAAGATGTTCCGGAAAGATACTCCAAGGAATCTCAAGTTGCGTGTGGTCAATGCAACGTGCAGAGCGCGGTTTTACACTGCATATTAATTGCGCAGCGTTGATGCTATCGAAAGAATTTTTCGTGATTGCGATGGAAGGAAGTGTTACGATAAAAGTGTAAGTAGTTCACATCTAAGATACCAGAGACAGCATTGCGTCGTTGATAGTGGGAAAGAAAATTTAAATTTTGTCAAATGATTAATGAAAGTAACCTTAAAAACCTTAAAATGTAGAGAAAAGTGTTTTGCTGGTAGAAATAAATAACACACGCTGAAATATACAGCCCAGATTAAAATAGAGTTCCAAACTCAAAGAGATATGTAACACGGATCAACAATTTGGTACAACATTGATTTTTATTTCATAAATGTTCAAATGTGTTTAACATTCTTTGTGTGTTTCTATTTCACATTAATTTCATGGCAATGTATAACACACTTTTTCAACTATTCGATTTAATATTTAAGGATATCGTGAGAATAGTCCAAAGTGCTTGAATGGAAAAGGAAAAATCTTGAATAATGTTACGAAAAGGTTTCTTCAAAAGTCGCAAAGAGAGCGATTTCAATTCGTATTATAACCAGTTCGTGATAACATCAATTACTTTCAGTTCGCCACTTCCGGATAAAAAGTTTCTTTCGGATAACGTGTTTATTAGTTTCTTTCTTTCTATCTTTATTTATTTATTTTTCAAGACAGTGACAATAGCATAATGGATTTCTCCATTATATATTTAAAAAATGACACTAATTATTGCTAGTAAAAACTAATTATGTAGTCAAATAAAAAAAGTAACTACCACTAAAGAAACGACATATATTCATCACACGTGACACAATAAAAAGAATCAATTTAAAAATATAATAAAAACTTTTCGTTCATGATTTGCAAAGGTATTCGTAACATATGATATGTTGATTACTTTCTTTTATCCCATGGAGTAAAAAGTATAGTAAATCCTTACTTTTATAGTAAGGTGGAACGAATCCCGTACAGGAAGATCTTTAATGTGTTTGTGTAAAATCCAGAACAGACAAAACATACTATCTTGTGAGAGCCTCGACCTAAAGCGGACTCTTGATGTTAAAACGAGAAAGAGTGGGTTACGAGCACTGAAGTTTACTTTTTTTGTGGTGATTTAGTGCCCGTCTCGCGGTTGCCAGTTCTTTCCCTTCGCAAGCAGTGATGTATGCATTATCTGCGCTCCGCGTGGGAACCGATTTCCCTTCGTCTGCAGCGGGGAATCGAACGAGGAAAAGGGACTAGAACGTTTATCTCCGCAGACAGCGCAGACGCCCTCGTGTTTGTGTTCGCAATTGCTCTCCAGACTTTATTACGCATTGCGACCCACGCGGGAGCTTCGTTTTCTTCTATAGTTTTTATTCTTTTCGTTGAGGGAGTGTCGTTCTTGAATGAGAGTGTCTACGTGCTAGCCTGACAGAATTCTCTTTTATCCTGCCCATTCTTATCCAATCAAATTGTTTCAGTGAATTCTTGATATTCGTGGTCGAGATTTCGGATTAAGTTTTACTTGTAATACTTTTTGTAGGTTAGTCATCTCGATTTTTTTTTATTATCTGGTTTTTGAGCCTTTAGGAACATCAGCTTCGTAGAACCATACAATATTTCGGGACAAAAGTTGCTTTGAACCAAATTGATCGAATCACAAACTTCCGACATGCTCTTTTAAGTGTGAGAAAAATCGCTCGTGAAGCCAAGCTCTGTTTCGCAATTGAGTTGTCACCAAGAAATTTTCTTAGCGTCTGAGGTGAGGTCAGTTTAATCAACTCGAGGAAAAGAACACTTGACAAATGAAGTTCATTTTTTCTGAACATTAGGATCTTTTTCATTGTACAATCCACGCTTTATATTTCGTGTACGGAGCGTCAATTTACGTTGTGCTAAGAAACTAAATCCACCTCGTCTGTCGTCTTGCGGTGACGCCTTGCTGAACCCACTGAAGAGGCGGAAAAGGAGGCGGAGGCAGCTACGCGACGTCGCGACGCTAATAGCTTCCCGCCTCGTCTTTCGCGCTCTGCTGCGACACTTGGGTGACGTCGACGTATCGCTTCGCGCGCCGAGCACGTCCGTGGCACACGCACCTACACGCCGCACCCGCGTGCCGTCTTCGTGAAATGCTTTTGTGCGACATTCTTCAGACGTTCGGGAAAAGGATTGTTCTGAGGGATGTAGTGCCATATTTGAGTGCTTTGAATCAACAACGCTCTAAAATTAGTATCGAACGACGAGGTAATGCATGGTTCTACGATAAGGCAATAAGCAAACATCCCTTATTACACGCCAGAATGAATTGTAATTACTGACATGTGAGAAAAGAAATTACCAAACGTCGCCAGAATATTAAATTTATGTGTAGTAAGTGTTACAATTTCAAGTTGGTGAAATTAATTAACTTCTTTCACCTCTTCTCTTCTTTTTGACAGTTTTCATTATCTTTACTAATTAGTTTATTATTGAATTTGAATATTTAAATTAATTAATTTTATGGTAAATTAAATAGTTCGAATTGTACGAAATAATAAATCCGAGTTATTATTTGTTCCTGATCCCTAACAGTAGCAGTCGTCCGGCAGTTTTCCTGTAAACTTAAATCCAAGATGTTGTCAAAGCTGAATTAGCTCTAATTTGAGTAGATTGGATCATTTACATAAATTATATACATTGTATAAAGCTACGTTTATTTCCCGCTCTTTTCTAACTTGTACAAAGTACATTATCGTGACGGGGTCTAGTATTCTAAATGGAGCGCTTCTTCCACAACCAAAGCAATACTCGAGCTGTCGCTCCCACGCGCTCCGGTTCCAAAACATCCCCGACGCTTCCGGACGCTTCAGTAAAGCGCATGTTTATTCGTGAATAATTGATATTCTGCGACGAGGTTTCAATAAATGCCATAAAATTCAGATATTTTCTATCAGTTTTACTCCTCTCGATTTCTTTGAATTGTAATAATTCTTTGAATCAGAATATCAACCATTCATTAAGGATTTGAATTATAATGTTGTCAGTAGGGGTGTTAAGGGTAGCGTTACTATGAAAAAATATTTACTGCGAAATATACACGGAAATATATAAACTGAAGCTCTCTTTCAAAACATCTTGATTGTATCATTAAACGTTAAATAGCGGAGGTAACCTCGAAATTGTTATTTCCTACGTAAAAGTTCTTAAACTAATGGAAAATTTTAATCATGTTTTTTTTGTTTGTGGTAAAAATACAAAATAAAATATTGTGGTATCATTACTAAATAAAGAACCAACCCCTTTTGCTGTGAGTCTTTTGTCAAAATACTGTTTATATGTCTTTCATTTATATATGTTTTTATCAGAAAAAGCACTCAACATCACGTAAAATTCCCAATTTTGCTATAACTTTACGAACACTTTGCTGTAAAAGGGCCCTCGCACGGGTATTCATCACTCACCCGCCTCCGTCAATATGTTATCATTCGTGACCAAATCTAATTGATATGGCAATGATTGGGAGGGAAGAAAGTACTTCAGAGTTTGGTGCCCCGAATACATACTGGTGTCCTGACATTGTCTATGATACACTAAACTACCAATTTTCAGTGATCAAAAAATCAACCTTTACTCTTTTACAGACAAGAAGCGTTAAACAAATTATTGAAAACTATTACCCTGTTGTATCTTCATAGAGTAAAGTGTATTAAATTTCTTAGGTCCTAATTGAAATTAATCCATAAAGATAACATTATAGCAAAAACTTTTATTTATTTGACACATATTTACGGAAATCAACAGAACAGACTTGTTTTCTTTACTTGTTTTTTAGTAAATTTACAATTTTATAAGACACAATATTGCATGTTTCAAAACAGATTTGCTATCCTTGGGTGGGCTATGATGTTGTTAGTTTGCGAATGATGGGAGATCCCCTCCCTGTCCCTCCCCTGGACATCAGATAAAATTGGAAGAGCATCTTCTTATCGAACTGAACGTAAATGTAATTTGCTTTTCTTTTCTTCATCATAAATTTCTTATGAACCTCATCACATAGGATGAATTCAGAATCGAGAGAAAATTACGAACTATCGATTTTAAGTCATGAGGAGAACAATGGACGAAGAGAAAGAAACTTGAGTTTTTCTTTAATCTTCATTACTCCCTCAATCAGTGCTCCTTTTAATTATTGCTCGTTTGGTCGAACCACTAGTGCAAATAGATGAAAATGAAGAAAAAGTTAATTTTTCTGGAACAATAAGAATATCGTAAGACAGAAGATTGTTCGTGCTTTTAATTTCGTCACGCGCTGCTTCACGTGGACTTCACTGGCTTTTGTTTGCACTTGCGCTCTTCAGTTCGTTTCCGCTCCCGACCCTCGTGTCTTCGCCTCTTCAATCCATTTGGCGAGCTCTTCATTCAGTATTTGTGGGGTAAAATATGATCCTGTGATAAGTTAACGTTTCGGCGTAACATTGTGTTTTTCATCATTGGAATGGCCGAAAGTTAATTGGACATCGGTATGTTTGATGATAATAATGTTTATAACGACATGCGATAATAACTGTATAGACAAAACAGCGTATGGCCACTTGGAGGACAAAAACCTCTCTGGAAGCGAGCAAGGAACCATCCCATCAAGGATACTAAGGCAGAAGCGGATTTAAAATTCCAGCACACCCCTAAGATAAGAGCAAAAATAGTTAGCTACGTGTTAAAATATCAACAAATTTGTATTTAATAAAACAAGAAATTTATTTTACTTTTGCATTACCGACCGCCGTTACATTTACACCGACATTTACATAAACCGACCGACCAACCGCGCTGATACTTTAGGGTATCCTTGGAACAACATTAATTTTCCTGGTACGTGAACGAATACATTTTAATCGTTAACAAAGAAACTATTTTCCAGGCAATGGATTTTTTTTTTCGGTGTCTACTGACAATGTAACGTATTAACCAAATGTTTCTCGACCTCATTTCTCTCGAACCCTTTCATCGAGTACCATACTACAGTCTTTGTACACATGTGAAAATTGTAGGCCATATTTGTCAATGGGGATTTTTTTTGCATTTCGGCCGAATGAAACAAAACTTTTTTTTTTAAATCATGCCGACGTTTGGACCTTTAATTTTGGTCACCATCAGCGCTAAATTAACTTCTCAAAAATACATCAAAAAACATCCATCCATTCCAAACTCCAAAATTGTACAAATCAATTTGGACCACTACTTACAACGAATACATATATTTACTACAGGAATTTTTTGATGTATTTTTAAGTAATTAATTTAGCCCAGATGATGACCAAAATTAAAGGTCCATACGTTGGCATGATTTAAAAAGTTATTTTTGTTTTGTTTTGTTTTATGTGGTCTAAATGCAAAGAACAACATTTCTACTGTCGTGTTTATGAGAAGTGTGGATTTTCTCTTTCTTTGATAGAGCGAGCGTATCTGGACCCACACGATGACCTGCATAGTCTCTCCTTTTCCTGAGCCGATCGTGCGTGGTTGCCTCTGCCGTATTATGAGGCGCGTGTCGAGGTCACAGCGAGACACCTGTGGATCTGTGTGGGACGGAATCTACGAGATAGACGAAGGTGAGGAGAGACACGCAACGAGGAGAACTAAAATGAAATTTGAATTTTCCGAACGGGGAACGTTAAAACTTCAGTACACGGAAACAAACAAAGAAGAAAACACACAAAAAGTTTGTAATATACTTTGGTATCGATATATTAGCTAGATTATTTAAAAATAGGTAATAGAAATAGCATGGTGTTCATTCTTAGCCATCTTTCTTCGTTTAATTAATTATTTACGTCTGTTAATTTATTTAATTAATCAACTTAACAACATTTTTCGTAGACTTGAACGGAAGTCGAAACGTCGTGAAGAATTGTAAATAAAAATGCATTTCTTTATTTTCCTAGTTTTCAATGAGTAGGCATTCGATTTATTGTTGTCTAGCGTGTTTCAATTGTTCAGTTCCTTATTTTGTTTATCGTGTGTGATATGATTCACAATTGTTTTCACAATTGAATCTGACAAACATTTCAAATGGGCGTACAAGAAAGACTATATTCACGCAAAGACTCAAAACCTGATGCGAGTGAAGTCGCGGGAACTCAGCTATTAGGATATTTAAATAGCTAGATTCAATCGAGGATAATAGTTACACAGAAGAATCTCGTTTATCCTGACGAACTGAGACCCGCAGTGATCCGGGTAACCGAAAATGCGGATAACCCCTGGTGATTCATTACAATTTTCTCCCAATGTTCCTCCAAAGTAAACCCTATAGGGTTCATGTAATATTTAATTTTGTATTATAAATTGCCATATTTAATTCATAGTATATGGAATAAAGGATATAACGTAATATTGTTTTTCGAATCTTATGTCACATATAAACAAACAAGTATTTAACTTTTGTTGCGTTGTAGAGCAAATTTTTAATAAAAATACATGATTCAGTTAAATGGGGTCCATAAATATTAACTCGCGTTTTTAAACGATCGAAAAAAAACAGATATTCTGAAACACGAATAAATTATAAATGAAGAAAAGTTTTGGCGCAATTTAAGACGAAGAAGAATGCGTGAGAGAAGTAATAAAGGAAAGATCAACAAAATACGAAACGACGGAAATCTACGAAAAAAGGGAAATTTAAGTGATAAATAATTAGGTAATGTAATGGTAGATTCTTCCTATGCTCCATGTACTTGTATATCTCGTGAAAGAATAGGTTGTTCTGCGCATCATGTTATTGAATACGCTGTTCTCGTGAACAATCGTTTGTGCATGTGTTTAAGATGATCTTGAGAGTTGACACACGCCGAGGAACTGCGAGAGCAAAGTGCGTCAACGATCCCAGTACCCAGCAGCTGTTGGTTTACTCATTCATGTTTTGTTGGAAGACGCGTGTCACGACTATTACGTTTAACAGCTGCATCACAGTTGTCTTTTGTTTCGTTGGAGTAATATATGAAAACTGTTTTCACCAGAAAGGTCAAAACTCGACGAAGGGTACCATTACACTAGGCCACTAGTGACCGAAAGTGATCGAGGTCGTCAAATAACATTGTTTTACATAGGAGCAACTATTAGTAGTGTCTGGCGGTGGCTACGCTTCGCCACTGCTCAGTCACTCAACAATCCATGGCGAAGACTGCTACGTGGACATTATTTTTGACAACCTGAGCCACGCTGTTACAAGTAGCCACATACGAAACGACGGAACAAGTTACAAGTTTCGACAGTTACAAGTAGCTGTTACAAGCGCAATAGAGCTCTAAGGACTAGGAAATTTATTAATAAATTTGTCCTGATGAAGGAGTTAGGCTTTGAGTGATTAATATTTTGAGACCTCAATATTGTCGATTGTAATGAATTAAGCTCTAACCCCGACTTATTGATACCGATGTTATTTTCGAAGGCGAACTTTCCAAATTGTCATCCGATATTTTGCTTCAACATGACAAAAATAACGTAGTATTTCGGTAATTTGATAATATTTGATAATAATTTATTTTTATAAATAAGACGTAGTTATTTTGTGGTCAACTTGTTTATTTTATTTATTATTTGACAAGTATTATACTTTGTGTTTGGATTCAACGTGTTCCTTTCCTTTGCTTTTATATTATACGGTACGTTATTTGACAGATAAAATTTTGCTGTATCCAGGAATGGTTTTTCTCACGTACTACTTGACTTACTGACTCCGCGTTGTCACTTAATTCCTTGGAATGATTAGTGGATTCCTGAATTTTATTCATAGATGTCTCCCAGAAAATTACACAATTTAAGAAGTAAAATGAAAAAAATGGAGGAAAATATTTATGGTTAGAAATAAGCTGCTTTGGTAATCAAGGAAGTCAAAACTAAACAGTCAACTGCCGCGGTGCGAAGAGAATGTGAAACATGAGGATCATCTTATCTAAGATAATCGTCGTATTATTAAGTCCTCAATTCGGTTCTTTATTTCAAAAGATCGTATGTGGAATGATACATCGCTCATTTCGGTAACGTTTGTCCCCAGAGGTACGCAACGAACCCAACGTATGCAACGGAAAGTTACCTCCAGGTCCTTCATTCTCGTCATCTTCTCGTTCCTCACCAATTTCTCTCGTTCCCTCTCTCCCTCACCTTGGCCTCGACCGCGACGCAGAGGCGGTTTCGTCGCTACTTCGCCCCCTCCTCTTCCTCTTGTGTGCTGCCGCAGCCGGCGGCGCCGCAGCATCAACAGCAGCTTCTCCAACCGACGCGGAGCGCTGAAGAGACGAGTTCTGGGCGCAGGTGCGCTTACGTGCTTAGAGGAGACGCGGCGCGGCGCTGGTTCGAAGGTCGTAGCTACGCTCTCTCTCTCTCCTCTTCAATTCTTCTTCTTCGTTCGCCTCCTCTCCTCTCCCTCCCACGTACTAGTCGTCTGCATTATCGTTACGATCCGCAGACGCCTTGTTCTGACTGTCTCGGCAGCATTGTTTTTATTAGTACACACTGGCTCTCGTTTCAACGGGCTGCATCACTCACCCTCGTTTTTTGAGGATTTTAAATAAAACATACTATTTAACAATTTAAAATTAATTCATTTTTGTGCAATATTATTGGTAATCGTTTCGTCAACGCAAGTTTACCCCTTAAATAGTTTTGATACAATGTTTACAAGAACGAAGTTAGTTTATTGCATTGTGGTTTATTACATTTTCGGTTTTGCTAACACGAATAGGTTCTTTTACTGTGAAAATAAATCGCTTATAATAAAATTGAAATTAAGAATATTTATTGGCATGTTTTTTATTTGAAATATTCATGGTATTCGTGGTAATTACATAATAAAAATGTAATTGTTTGTTATTGTAACGGGTACAAACAACAGTTTGTATTTTTGACTTCACTCGAGAACTGATGATATTCGAAACAAATTATTTTCGTCTGTGAATTGGAGTACCGTCCTAATTATGATCATCCCTTCATCTAATTCCACGTAAACACAACCCTTGGTCATCGTAAAAAAATTCTGGAAACTCGATATATACGTGGGAGAATTGTAGTACTGTAGACTGCTGCTTTTCGGATTCGATAGTATCAGCAATGGCATCTGACGAACAACATAACTTTTTTTTCAACCTAAACTCTTACTTTGTTCCACTATGAATCTCCTCTTATGAAAAATAACTCTTTATGATGAACACATTACTACTCTTTCTTACGGACTCAATGAAACACGGTAAAAATAGCAGTACGGTTGTTTCATATACCTCATTTTCTAGAAATTCAGAATGGGGGTCGTACTTGTTTAAAGACAAACTTATGCATATTTCATTGTATACGTCGATATTTTGGAACATTTGTTATTTTTGGGGGCTCGCTATGACGTAGCGCGTGTTTTAGGTATTATCGGTAACTTCCGAGCCGATCTGTAAATTAAAACGCACTGTGGATCGAAAGTCTATTGTACTATCTGACTTTCTTCTTTCCAACGAAGCGTAATGCAAGAATGTTGTAAGCTTCATTCTCTTTTCTCCATTCCTCCCACCGATTGAAGAATCTACTTGTCAAGCGACTAGGAACGTTGTTTGCCAAGTTAGCGGTTCAAACTGAGAGCCCGTTTCAGGATCCTCGATCGACGCCAACTTGTTGGTTAGGAATGTTATCGAAACCTGGTCCTGCACGAAACGCGAATCTGACTTTTATAGAGTAGTAGAGTCAGTTTCCACTCGCTGTTACGATCGAGTATGGTACACTTCCGAGGATTACATCGAGCGGAGGAATCGCATAAAAGGGAAGAATGAGGTGAGAGAAACGTATTTACTTGTGTCACCAGAACCAATCGACACTTCTGCGTTGAATTTAACGCTTGTACTTCTTGCGTCCTTCGGTTCTCGTCTGGGAGTAGGTTTGCGTTGGATAATGGCCTTGCTTCGTCGGAGGTGAGAGGAATATTTACGGATGTTTACCTGCTTGATCGCATTAGAGTCTAAAGTTATCGGTTCCATTTCGTGAGTCCGCCATAAATAATCGTCTCGAATAAAAACTCTTTGATGGGGATGCGCACTCGATTTTAGACGCGAGTTTAAATATATTTATCATAACCAAATAAATTTGTATGTATGAAACGTTTATGACCTAACTCTAAATCTGCCAAAGAAAGCAATTTGAATTTTGTTAAAATTTTACTACTTTACTCTGTATGAAGTCAACGAGTAAAAACATATCTAGAATCAGTCCACCCGAACGTTACATTAAAATTGTTGAAATGTTAAAGGTTATTGAAAGACAATCTGTTTCTTTTGCATGTGCTTCTTACTTTTAAATTTCTTGATTCTCCACTAAGGTGGTTACATTTCACGTCCTTCTGAAAATATTTGCAATAAGTGTTATATAGGGTACCTATCTCGAAGTTGAGAATGCTAGTTTAGTTTTCTTTTCTAGTCGAATGAATTATTTTTCTTCACGATTTGGAGAGACCGAAACTACGATTCGAATTTTCACAATTGATCTGCTTGAACTAAAGTCATACGTCAGTTTTATTGAGTTTTACCACGATGTGTCGTTCTTTTTTTACTCTCTCCTAATCACACATTAGGATATCCACAATGACATAGTACTTCAAAACAATTTCTCAGGAAGGAGACAAAGTTTTGGTGAATACTTAAGGTTGAGATAAATATTTTTGTTAGTGTTTCACCATTCCTTTGTAATGAAACCAAGAAAAAAAGTTAAAAAGCTGCACATAAAAAAAGTAAAAGTTAGTATTGGATGTTATTTAGTAATTTTCCATACATTTTCAGCATTCTAATTTAATTTGTTTTTTATAAGTGTTGATATTGCCGATGCACACGTTGTGAAACACTGAACATCCTCTATTTAAAAATTTCTTTAATGATTCCGAATCACGGAATATGATTGTGGAACACTTCCTCCTCTCATGAATGAAATCTTTAAGACATCCATTCGATAAACAATAAAGACATGTGTTGAACGAAGGCAAATTCACTACCATGGAAACAGAACGTCCTGTCAGAAGCGAAGCTTGAGAGAAGATTCTGCTTCTAAAGTCAGCGCGAATTCCTTCACAATGCGTTACTGTTCGATTTTCCTATGACGAGGAAGAGCAATAAACTTTGTGATGTCTACAGAAGGCGCATCATTGCCATCTTCATCGCTTCCTTCCAGAACGTTCTGACTCACGCAGACGAGTATTGGCTCACTGCTTCACCGCTACTCCAGACATTTCTCCGCGATTTCAACGACTTGCCTTCCGAATGGAGTTATGCGAGACTCCCGAGCTGCTGGGGATTGTTTGGCTCCCTCTTGAGAAAGTGGCGAGAAGCTCGTTCGTGATGATAGGATGTATAAAAATGAGTCTTTGATATGAAGTGTTTGCTCAACCGAAGTAAGAATAGTGAAATCTTTGGTCGTTATTAATAGACGAATAACAATTCCAGAAAACTATTCGGTAGCTTTACCTTCTTTTAATGGGTTCTTATTTGGTCAAAAACATCAAACTAATAACAGCTTAAGAATGGAGAATATTTTTATAAAGTTTGTGTAGAGGTATAGACAAGCTGGCCAAACTTCTTAACTGTAGTTGTATGCACGTCGTGGTTCGTCGTCCCAATGTTGCTCTCGTGTTTTAAGAGTTGCTTCTTCTTCACTATTATGATCCTTTTGGGTCAAAGGATGTAAGAAAGATGATATTATATAGTAAAATATACAAAACTTACTAAATGACATTTTTGATAGTGGGGTGATCTTAATTGATCGAAATAAATGGGTTAAAATTGATATTCACATGTTTATTTGTATATGATGAGATCTATTATCGAGGTCAAGTTTTTAATTTTAATTGCAATTAGTATATTTAATAAGAAATTAAGTATCATTAAATGGTATAATTATACCACCTACCAACTTTTATCAGTGGTTAGCTTGATAAGTTTTGGAGCTATTTTCTTTGAGATATTTGTTACTGCTTTCTTATTCTGTACTTCCTTGTTATTCTTTATCTCAACTAACCAATGAATCATCAACTTATTCATCCCCTTTCCCTTTTTTATATTTTTTTATTAAATGTTTTTAGTCACTCCTAGAAGGTGACGATGGAACTTGGATGGGTGTTACATGTTATGGAGAGTGGCTAAACTAATTCGTTCTATTCACTCGTATAAATGTCCTCATTTTTGTCGTACTTTTTCTATCTTACTGTATGTAAGCACCGAGACCTAATTTGTCGGCGAAATCGACCTAGTCACTAAACGCTCTACACTTCCGAGATAGGAAGAGCAACACTTTACCTCCGACCTAAGTCGTTACGAATTCAATTGCATTTGGGGCAGTTTTTGCCTGTCGACTGAAACTATCTCTCCAATTCTCTTAGAAATATTTCGTTATTTTCTAGGTCATGATTATACTGAAGGAGAGTTATTTATGTAGGCAGTGACATATCTCTATATAAAATATTTTATTAGTTATTTTATGAAGCAAATCTACTTCCTTATTGGAAAATATAGCCGTGCAAAAACATTATCGTAACATGCAAATACAACTTTCTATTTTGTAATTCAAGGGAAACAATTGGAAATACCGAAGTTATTCTTTTCTTGAGTATGACAAATTGTATTACTCTCTTGTATGTTTCAATGCACTATTCTTAGTATTCCTCATATTCATGATAAATTATTGTGTGTAAGGTAGTAATGCAAAATTCCGTCAATTCGATACGTGTACCATGAATGTTATTCTTGTACCATGCGTATTGAATATTAAGCCGAAGGTTACCATCCGTCCGGATTTCTCCGGACTTATCCTAGTTTGAAGGGTCTCCGGGGAGCGTCCGGGCCGGGTTTTCTACATCGTCCGGCTTTTTAAATACGCCAAGCAACGAAGACAATCGCAGACAACATAGGGAAAGCGAGGTATTATTACGTATGCTAGAATAACTCCATTAATTTTGAGGTGATAAATTTTGCAACTAGAGCTATCTTACGATCTGCAAAATGTTAACACATCAGTTCTTAGATTTTTTATTTGAAAGATATTAGAATTTTTACTCTTGAATTGCACTTGTAAGTAATTTTTCTTTTCAATTCAGAGAAAGTTTTTGTAAATTCGTTTTAAATATATTTGTTTAAAAGCGAATGTTTCTGATTATGAACAATTCTCTTCATTTATTAATTAATGATACGTAATAACGAGTTAAAATTATTTTATTATTGTGAAGGATAGAAAACATTTTACATAATAATGTCCGTGTTTTAGTTCCAAAATCCGGGGTCTCCTTGTCCTAGGTTTGATATTTTGTTGATGGCAATCCAAAATAAGCCAATGGTGTTTAAGCACATGGTATTCATAATGATTAAGCTTAAGACCGTGTCCTGCGTGGGCGACGAACGCATGCGACAGCGCGCGACAACTTCAAGTGACAATATTGAAACACGCCTTTAGTTACGAGACTGTCCTGCGTGAGCGACAGCGTCACTGTAGCGCTACAAGCATGACTTCAAACATGCTTGAGTTTTGTCGCGCGTCGAACGCTACATTTTATCCACGACCTACTTGATCATACAAGAGATCATTGTATAAGTATGATCAAGTTGGTCTTGATTTCATCGTGATCTCGTCCGAATCTTTATAGTTTAGCTCAAGGTTTTGTGCAAATTTAGAGATATAAAAAAAAAGTCTCTTAATGAAATTTTGATAGAAGTATGCAAGAGACGTCCCCTTTATTTGTTTCGCATATTTTACGCGACGCCTTCTCTCTTAAACGCAGGACACTCAATCCTGACGACGCGACGCTACACTTTTGTCGCTTGAAGTTGTCGCGCGCTAACGCACGCGTTTGTCGCCCCCGCAGGACACGGCCTAAATAGGAATTGCTGTGTTAATGAAGACTTCACGACCATGACGCAACAATTCCTCCGAGGACCTTATTTTTCTCATCGGTGACTTGGCATTTTCCCCTCAATGTGTTCGGTTTTATAACCATCAAGTTGAATTCTCAATTGTTGAAGTTCCTTTTCATTATATTGCATGTTTCGCAATCCTCGCGTGTGTTCTCGCATTCCGTCACGAATTTTGCAGATCTCTTGCGTGTAATTCAAATCTCGTTCTTATTGTTATTCCTTACTGCTACAAGTCTTGGCTGCGAGCCGGAATTCTCATCTGCAAGAAATGCATAGCGTGTGTTGTGCATCTTCAAGGGCGACAATAATTCTGATCACCTCTTGTTACGTGTCTACTGAGAACATATATTTATTCAAATGAGAATAACCAGAAAACAAATGTACGTTTGCACGTTAATAAAAAAAATAGTCGCAGTGTCCTTTTATAGTCAGAAAATATGTTGATGAGTTACGAATCATTTCTGGACATTCGATACGACAAAATGTTTCTGAGGCTAATTGTGGTTACTAATAGTATTTGTCAATATGATACATGATGATTCACCTATTTCATATCAGTTTTCGATTCATTGTTTATAAAACAGATTTTTAGGCAACATTGGTTTTCGTAGAATTCGCTTTTACTCAGAAATATGGAAATGTATTTTTCAGTCCTGGAATACACTTTTTTTAAATTAAAATCCAAAACGTTGAAAATGTTATGGAGTTTATAGTTTTGTCATTGAATTCGTTATTGGAATTTTAAATACCTTTTTTGAAAAATTTAAAGAAGGAAATGCCAATAAATATCTATGAAGAAATGTAAATTTCATTTCACCGTAGACAATCACTAGGTCCTAAAATATACGCACATAACCATTTCAGTGCGTCGTTTTGTAACCTCAGATAGAGAATGGAAAACACCATTATTCGACCATTTACTATTTAGCGAATGGTCTTCTCGACCTTCGCTCTACGCAGATGCTTCCTTTTGGAGACTGTAACACATGCCTCTCTCTGACGAAGATTCGTTCAGGATGTTCGACCTTAGGTGAAACGTCCTTCGGGGTCTACATCTTTACTGTACACAACAGGAAACAAAAATACTACACTCTTCCTTACGCGGATCCACGTTACACGAAGCCTCGGGTCGTCTTTGTTTGCGGCTGTTATCGAATAAAGTGTGGTTATACTCAATGGTCTCCCTTCCTCCCACTCCCCCAATTTTTGGTATCCTGTTATTTTAGTTACAAACGCGTTTTTCTAATCACTCAATTATTCATTAAAAATATTCTTAGTGGAAATACCCCGTAATGTCATGTGTTACGGCTAACCGACTCGTACACTGCATCAGCAAGTAGAGACGTTGCAAAGTGTAGCATATACATGTTTCTGAGGAAGAGTAACCAGGGAGCAGCGTCAGAGGAAACTTAACTTTACACTTTAAAAACTTTACGCTGACAAAAAAAGTGTTACTTTCTTGTAATAAATCTGTTTGTTTCAACATAAATGAGTTCTTCACAATATGAGAGAAACATCTTACAGATAATTACAAATTATTTGTTGACATTTACTAATTATTTTTATATTTCTTGTTGGTAATCCACAAAAATGCGAAACAATTTTTTTGTCTTTAAACAATCTACAGAGACGAAGTTTGGAAATTGAAATTTAGTATTCAGAATTGCTTTCAAATATCGTAGATGTAGAGATTGTTTGTATAATTTGATTTGTACTCAAATTTCTTCATTTTGTATTACATGTCAACATCTTTTAAAGTCGACAATACATCAATAATAATCCCTGATACCCAACTATAAAAGCCGGATTTAATAACAAAAACACGCTAATTATGAAGATTAAATTTGAGATTACATGGTTGATAAGATTAGTGACGCTATATACAAATATTTTCAATTTCTTGATAACAATTTAATGAAAAATCTAAATTTCATCTACAAGTGGCAACACGTATTTCTGTCACTCACAGTTAGACGTACGGTCCAACCTCCTTATTCCTACATTTCCCTTCCGGAAGCCCCGAAATTTTGGCATATGTGTATTTACCGTACTATTACGGTAATTTACAATTAAATGTAAATAAATTACAATTAATTGTAAAAATTTCTTAAGTGTAAATAAAAATTATATTGTTTTTATAAAACTAATCCGAATAAGCGAGGTTGTGTTTGTTAAGGGGGAAGAAAAGTGATTTTTGGTGGCATAGATGCCGCCCATGATTTTCAATGTCGTTTATTTCATCTGGCACATTCTCGGGAAAAACACGAATCTCTAAAAGCCCATTACTCAGTACTTTTTCATCCTCTTGAGTCTTTCTATAATCTTCTCATCGTGCGCATTTGACGGCCATTACATGATTCGAAACATTAATGCATGACCTCTCCTTCAATCATAACTGAAGGTCCACTTCACTGAATTTTCGATAAATGTGATTGGCAGTTCACTTCGAGCACACGTCAAAAATCTGATAAGATTATTGTGCTTTCAAATATGCATCCTCTGGCGTATGTTTAAAAAGTGGTATACAGGAAAATTTGTTTACTCGAAGTAATTCGAATATTTAAAGAAATCTATGTACCAAATTCAAATCAATTTTCGATAATTGACGGAGCGTTGCATTCGATATCGCTTTAAGATGCATTCAACATGAAACTTAGATATTTATTTGAGGGAAATCGGTCAAAAGCTGGAGCTCTTCTTAGCTCCATGCGCAGATATTTGCATAGTAATTCTGCGTGTAACTCGCAAAAGACACGAGATATTACTTTGAATCTCACTGTTCTGAGTCGATAAAACTAGTTAATTTAAATTGAAATGTGGTTTCCTACGCCACACGCATGTTTAGGGTGGTCCTTATTTATCAGTTGTGAAATGGATGGTCTGTTGATTTTATTGATTAAGTTAACGTACTAGTTTTGATCAATATTCCGGCTTCAATTTGTGTCGACTATCGTATACAATAAATACACAATTAACAAGGTATTGATGCAAGTGTTTGAAATACTAATACACATGGTGTTGATGCTGATGGATTTCTATAATATGAAATATTATTTTTTCTGAATTTGATTCTTATACAATTATCTAAAAAAATGTTAATTAAAACAAAGTTTTGTATGATGTTAAACTGTAGTGAGTCCTATAACATTTAATGAAAAAAATGAAACGCAAGAGAACGAATCCCTGAAGGTAAAAGCAGTCATATTTTAATTGACGAGGTTGCCTTTGAGTTCTGCCGTTTTGCTAGGGACTTCTTATCCCTGTGAAAGGAAATGCAATGAGGTAATGGATGATCTACGTAACGTGCACTTTTTGACTGTGCTCTGGGAAGACATTAAGCACTTCTTACATCACAAATTGCTGCGAAGGTTAATACTGCAATATTCCGTTTGGAGTAGGTTTCAGAAGTCTGCTTTTTAGTAAACTCGGGTACATTTACGATTGTTTTCCGTAAAGACAACTGATACGTTTTAAGAGAATTAAAGTAACTGTGATAACTATATTTTATTAACTACACAAATGATAAAAATAACTCTATATGTAGGCATTTAAAATATACGTTAAAAAGGAGTAAACATATATTTCCAGTACTTTGTAACATTCTTTTAAGAAGTGAAAGTCATAATTTGATAAATTTCATATTTGAGTTTTCTGAGGAAATTGCTTTCTTGAGATCACGTATCCAAATGTGAGAAATGTGTGTGTGTATGTGTCATGTTCTTAAATGCTTTTGAGGTAGTTATTACCAGTTTGTGTCATTTGTATTACTACATAAGCAACATAGACTAGATTTCATTCCTCGTAACAAAATATCGAAAGTGATCCTCTGTTGTTGTTCTTATCAATTTTAATTCCCCCGGTACCTGATAACACTTCCCGGGTTATATCTCTTTCTTCACTCCCTGATCTTACTAGTCATCGTCTGTGTTTAAACTAAAAACCCAAGAAGTAACGTATTGTGATTCGGATTAATACTGGATTTAACGTCTCGTCTAATATACAACATCCGCGGAGATAGTTTGAGTCATCTATCATGGAGACTATAGAGAAGGACAATTTAAATTATTCTTTGATTTCATTTACAATAATTGAGCGTAGTTTATAATGCATTAGATGGAAAATATTTACCCCTTCCCACGTAAAATAGGTTCTTTAGAAACTTCTTAAAATGTAAGTCCTTGCAGGGGTTCTCAGACAAGGTTCAGGGAAGGCCATTAGAATTAAGCCCAATTGTAAAAATTCACACGACTAAAGTTGCAAGCTTCTTCGCTTCCTTCACTTACTTTTTGAGCGTTTAGTTTAGCAAATTGCGACTTTTTTCAGTAAGAGCTCTGAATAGTCGAGTCTTTTTCGCGTTATCGATGCTGCCCTTAGCCGGTTAGCGTCGTTGACAAAAAGCTCTTCTCAGCACGAGAGGAAGCGAGTGGCAAGAAGATCCTGGTAATAAGCACTATGCCATTTCCTAACTTGTCTAACCATCGCCAGTAGTCAAGCGTCCTAACGAGGTTGTTCACACCTCGACGTTTTTCTGATCGTTTTCGGTTGCATCCGGGTACCATAAATCTAAAATGAACGGTTATTAGCACTCCGTATTCGCAAGGTACGCTTAGAATTTGTTTTCTCCTGGACGAAATGTACGGTATCGACACAGGGAAAATGGAAATTCGTTGGAAAGGGAGACTAGGACCGTAATTGAAGGTAAAACAGGTTAATAAACTTACTGATTGCTGTTATTCTTGTTTATTCTTGCTCTCCACTTTCAAACTCATTTTGTTATAAATTTTTTACAAGGAACTGTTATCTTATGAAAGCTCTAAAGAAATGTAGTTTCGATTCTAAGAAATTCCAGTTTGTTTATTTAGCGAAGTAAACCCTTTAATTAATTTGAAATGGTAGTTGGAGCTTTTTAATAGGGTTCAACAAAGAAATTTAAAATTTCAATAATTACAACTCAAATTATTATTTTTACAAAGAGTTAACGAAGATTTCGTTGCATTGATTTATTATACTGGAACTTCACAAAAAAGGTCTTAGAAACGAATCTTATTCATTCTATCGGTTATCGCCTGACAGTTATTTCTGTTATTTTAACTACATAACTTTTTTGTTTCCATTGAAACTTTCTCCAGTACTTTCCTCGTATGGAAAAAAACATTCGCTCATTTGGTTAATAGAAATTCAAAAGTCTTGATAAAATTACTTGATAATTACGCAGCTTCTTGTGTCGTTAATTCACATTTCATTCATTTCTGATAAGCGTGAATTTGAAAATGTTGGCCCCTGTGTCATGAGAGAATCCATTTCATGATAAGAAACTCCTACTCTTTAATATATTCATCCGCTATCCGACCGTGCAGCGAACTGAAAAGCCTTGAAAATCAGCGGAAACATAAAATACTACGTTGCATTTTTAGCAAATATTTCGTGTTATGAACAGACCGGAGACATGGTTGATGTAAATATAAAATGTTACCGTTGCATAAAATATGTGGGAAAGATCACGAAATCTTCGGTCGGTTCAAACTTCCTTTCGTTCCTTTTAGATATTTCATAAATCTTGCAATTGCGTTCTGAGTGTTTACAGCCAGTTTCGTCATTTTTATGCCTCTTCTTCGATGTGTTAGTTATGTTTCACGGATCAATTCATCGCTCTTGTCTCCCCGCTCTTCCTCGTAGCATCGCTCTCGCAATCACATTCGCAGAGGTGGGCGAAGATAATCTGGAATTTAAATTCGTTAATCGATACTCCGGTACCTACAAAGTTCACTTCGTAAAATCGGTGGTTGGTTGAAAATGTAAAGTAGTTAAACTTAATCGTTAACCATTGAATGTTATATCAGTCAGTCACATAATCAAGGATTCTATCATCAGACTAACATGCACTACTTGACTATAACACGTACTATGAAAAAGGAAACGTAGGTTGGTAGTTCAAAAAACATACATTTGCGATATATATTTTGTGTTCGTTGCATTTGAAGTAACTTACGGCAGAGAATGAATGTGATCATTATATTGCATTATGTGCATGTTCTCCTTCATGAACGTTGGTACGTTGAAATTTTCGTCGGAGACGGATATTCGTTTAAAAATTTTAATTTTAATTAATGTTAGACACGCTGCTTTTTTAAAACATACTGTAATTAATTGATGGCAAAAAATCAGTAAGCGATTAATTAAAAATTATTTCCGTTTCAACGATAACGAACTAATTTATGCAATGAGATAAATTTGAGTGTTGTGAAAATTAATACATACAATTAGGTTTTAGTATGATATACCTAGGCAACAACTATATTATTACATAATTTACTTCGTTTTGAAAATTAACTTGAAATCAGAAGTAAAATGTGTGTAAATTAATATAAAGGAAGCAAAAACAGCGGTTGAAATTTAAAAAAATAAAGAAAAAGAAATGCAACATTTTATATAGTATCGATAAAAGTCCTCGTCGGATAATTGTTTTGGAGATGATGGGAACTTTTTGAATAACCATTTTTGATATTTGATGGATCCGATTTTGTTTATTTCTCAACTCGAGTTTTGATTTCTTTCCAATATCATAATTTCTATTGCTAATGAACGCCAAAACCCACTTCTCATAGCCTGGATTTCCCGATGAACGAAGCGTTCCAGAAACGTTGCTTCATGGACCACCCTTTCATCACCCTTACTTCACCGCCGCCACCGCAGCTGTAGTATCGCCGCCGACGCAGTCATCGACGGTGCGTGCTCGCTACGCGTGGGGGGGGGGGGGGCTGCGGTGCGTGACGCATTGCCAGACCACTTTTCCTTCGCCACTGCGACGCGTCTCGTGTGCGGATACCGCCTCTGCCGCGGTTGCCACCGCATCGCTGCGTCGCGCGGATAAGTCACGCTTCGTTCCGTCGACGTGCACAAAGGTTTTGGGTGTTGAATTGAAAGTGGAGGCGTAATAATGGACGTGAATGCGAGTCGCGGACTCGGCAATCGGATTTCGTTTGCTTCGTCGTCTGGTAATTTCCCATTGTTTGGTTTAATAATACATCCTCTTTCTTAGGTACGGAGGTAAGAAGCGTAAACCTCGCTGTATTTCGAAACTTTCTTTGTAATACCATCATAAAATCTTAATGGAAATATCATACATCACACCTCACGAATAACCAGATAATGTCCGTGACAAATGCATCGACGTAAAAGAATTGTATGATTTTGACTTGAGCTGTCTTAAATGACTCCCCCCTCCTCCTCGCCACTTTAGAACGCCAGTGAACACGACTACTGATCAAGCAGCAAGAGGCTAAACACCTGGAACTGCACTGACTCTTGACTCGTCCGCTACGCGAAAATAAAAATCTTAGTAATACTGACTATTTGTATCACTCTGATCCTACTTGTATATACGAAATGGGTCGGGCATAACCAACAGGTCATGTTCCATTAAAAATTATGTAAATTATTGTAATTTTCACAGCTGTTGTCATTGTGTTTAATTCATGAAACTGGGATTACGTTGGTATCGTAATTACCGGTACCAGGAGTTGTCGCCAGTGCTGTAGGTGTGCGTTGTCGTCATCGGTGATTCAGAAGCAGTTAATGAAATGAGCTTATTCAATTCAACCTTGTTGTCAGTGCCAACTTCATAATATGATTCACCTCAACATTTTAGCATAATAACAATTTTCATTAGTGTATTATTAACTTAATCTTTCTCTTTTATTATATCTTCTTCTAATATTTCAGTTAGGGTGTTATAGTTGGTATTCAAAATAATGCGAAATCTTGACAACTTAGTTATTGAATTACTTGTTTAAGAACTACGCCAGCTTGTAAAACACTAAAGCTTCTATTTCCTTAGTCTACGAATAATGTGTTATCACGTTAAAATAAAATCCTTTTTCCTGCCAGAAATTTCCTACACCAGATTCACTGATGATGAAGGCCATGCCGTCGAAAACATGTTATGCAGCAAATAAAGTTGTTACCTTGGCAAAACGTGGAAATTTCATTAATATGAAATAAAATCAGCTTGGTTCAAAATTTGGAAGCTGGATTTTTTACTACTGAAACTAATTTCGCTAGATGTTATTTCCACACACAAAAAAAGGTATATGGTCAAATGGAACTGTGATGGGCGCACATAGGCATACCACAATACAGCCTCAGCTCTTTTTCAGCTTCGGATCAGTAGCGTGAACAGATTGTTGTCGCACAATGACGTCATGACTAGTAAATGGTATGGACGGCATTGACAATGCACAGTCACCAAACTGTTGAAAGTTTAACGAACGTAATTCATATGAACAAATCTCGGCTGCCCATGTATTAAATTTCACAATTCTGAGATTATGAACTAGACAACTCTATAGACGATATTTTACTGCAAAATTATAGCATATATAGGCTGTTTCATTTGTTGCTTTTTTAATCATAGGCAATTTAAACCTCTAATACGTTTCTCAATGTTAATTCAACAAGACTGCTATGTATGACACCGAGTGCTATTCTTTTGTTTATAACTATATAATTTTTCCCTCTATATAATTTATAACTATATAATATGTAAAAGTAATTTCGTCGAACATAATACTATCATCATATCATATACATTAATTCGCAAATTTTTTATATTTCTTTTCTGTGTAACTGGACTGAACAAATTATACAAATGAAGTATTGTATATTGGAGCATTAAAAGATGTATGTTTCCTGTTGTTTCATCTTTCCCATTTTCCTTTCCGAAATAACAACATTTAAAAATTACTTCAAGAAAAGTCGCTAGTTGACTCATTTGTTTGAAAAGGACATAACTTGACTACTTGAGTCCTGACAAATGAAAGTGTCTGGTAAGTAATATCATGTGTTATTTTCATAACTGTTATGTATTATTCATAGCGGTTCTGATGTTCTATCTATATTGTTTAAAGAAACCGAATGAAACTTCAACCAGGAGATATGGGTAAAAGTAATATTTGCTATGTTATTCAGGTGAAAAAAATAGCCTTGCTGCATGAACGTATTCATTCCTATTTTCATACATTATGTTTGTTAGGTAGCCCTAGTCTTTAAATACTGTTGTTTGAGGGACAAATCGAGGGACTGGTCCCGTAGCAAGATACCCTGGGATCGCGAAGCGTTCAAGAGCATTCGAGAAACGTGCCCCTCGTGAGTGAAGAGTGCTGCTGCATCTTCTTCGAAGCGTCTTCGTCGCAGGTGAAGGACAGTTGCTGAGCTGCTCGCGTGCGCGCGTGTGCGGAGCTGTTTCGTAACCAACTGTATGGGTTCACGGTCTTTATGCGTTCCTCTGAAGGACGGACGAACAGGAGCGCCCGCCCCAGAGGTATACTTATTAAAATGAAGGAATACGTGATTACAATGTGCCTTTACGAGAATCCAGTTCCGTCGGATGCTTTCGACGGCAGATGTTTCGTAAGGATATAGCGTTGTTTTTCTGTTTTTGTTCTTTGACGTAAGGTGATTTGCTTTCGTAATCCTGAGGTGTTCCAGATCAACTTGGACTCGGCCAAGGTTAATTAGGGCATTTATTTGCTCGGACAGCCGTGGTGTTGATGCCGAGATGAAGAAATCGCTTCGGAAGGAACTGTCTTCGTCGAGTAATTACATTAATCAACTAACTGTAATGAAAGGTTGACAAGAAATTTTTCGAGTTTGATCCTATCTAGACGGAGAGTATTTGAATAAAATTTGGACAAGGTTCGAGCGACGTATTCTGAAAACTGTTCAAACACTCAGCTCCCCAGGAAGGTGCATGTGGAAAAAAGATGCGGATCTGATGTAAGAGATTTAATTGATATTGTTACGTTTATTTTCCGGCGCAAAACATGATTATGTATGATAAATTGCGTATCAATTTGTTATCTCTGAACGTTTTCGTAATACCGTCTAATTATAGTTGTTTTCCTCGGAAGATGTGTCTTGACTCTTGATCTTCTTTTTTTTTAATGCACTTAGTTGACATCGAACTTCGGATCTGTAAATGTCGATGGATTTAAGGATAGCTTCCGATTAATTTTCATCCAGAGTATTCTTTTATAATAAGCTATACATGGTCACAAAAAAAAATTGAACTGGGATTTCCCTATCTTGCAGTTCACTCTCATGCCTTGTAGTTCGCACAGCGTCATCAGTTTTCAATGTAATAAAGTAATAAATTATTTTTGCACAACACTTGGTGTCGATCATCCGTTTGTAGGTATTATTTATCTATTATAATGACTTTTATGGATACGAGGGTTTTTGTAGATTTTTTCTTTTACAAAGATATGTACTGCACCTACCTGGCGACATCACGGAAAAGTAGTGAAGTGAGATATTCGGGTTTTCGGAGATAGCAAAGTACTGGACCTACATTTCCGGACTTAGTGAAATTTCGTTTAACAATTTTTAACTTAAATCTTTATCGCATATTTCTGAAAATTTCTCTCTCCTTCAAGCAGACAATGTATAGTATTAGAGAAAATGGAGTGTAATAATTCATATTTTGTGATGTTATACAAAAATCATAGTAAATCGAAAATTTCTCAAGAAACGTTAACAAATTATTGTGAAATCCATATGATATTGCATGATAGCAAAATTTCAATTTTTACAGATTACATTAATAAAAAATGACAGACTTCTGAGCGTACGATTTATTGTTATATTAGCCTTGTTCATTTTCCTGCATTGCAATTAGTGATCTCTTTCTGACGTACGATTATGTATACGAGTATCAGATATATCAAACAACTGCATTATCTTGTATTGAAGACACTTCTATATTGGTCACCTATTCTTTAATACACAATATCTGAATGATCGAGCTTTTCTCGGATGTGTAGGTAAAATAAAAACGATAATTAAACGCAAACATGCCAATAACTGCACCAGTGCATCATCAGACATATCATGGAATTCAAAAAATTGAATGTCCATCAAAATTGAATCATCGTGGTTAGTATCTTGGTCGGCGTGCGTTCCACTACACTATTGCAGCTTTTTGATTTAGGATGAATTTTATCTTCCTACACACCTGAAACTATATTTCAAAAGTAATAAAACGATCCTAATCGGAAATTATTTTACATCGCTTTTTCATACCAAAATATTATTCTGTGAGTACCATGAACATCATTTGAACGGATCTTAAATAAAATGCAGAAATATACATATTTTATACGTATCCAAAATTTCTTCTTCCCAATCCCTTCACCCAGTTCACGGTTAGGTGGAAGAGTAGACTTCTTGACCTGAACCTCTCCAAAAGAGATGTAATAAATAATAAAATGATAAATAATATTTTCATATATCTAATTATTGCTCTTAATAGTACAATATTAAGCAAACCGTCAGCGTGCCTACTCACTGGATGCCGTTGTATATATTCCATCAGCATATCGAATATTGTAACGCTTTATTAATAATTACATGGGTGTTTTAAAGAGCAGTTACGAAAATCATGGGTGTACGCATCCTGTGGCTTTTTTGCGTACGTTCTAATCTATTGGCACGACTTCAATTGATATACTCGACTGATATAGAAAGTGAGATGCTACTTGTCCGAATCATACAACCATGTGTTCCAGTTTCTCCTTTCACGGATCGTTTGTCTGAGATCCTGTGTCCGACAGGTTGAGTTAGTCTGATTTGCTCCTAATCCGACCCGTTTCTTCCTCAACGTGTTACTCTACGCCGCACTAACCCTGGCGTATCAAATGGCATTCGCTTGGGAAAAGAATCTTTGTAGTTGTTAAATTCTCCTCTCGCTTCCTACTCTACGTGACGCAATTCACCCTGAAGTTATAATTATATAATGTATTACAATATATTTATTTACTGCAATTTGGGTAGATCTTACCCGGTGGCAGTATATAAGAAAATACAATACAAAAATACGTATCACAGAGAACTGAAATAAAAAGTTGGTAAATAAATTATTAACCTTTATGATTCAACTAATATTAAAGTATTAAATATATAAGAAAATCATTTTACCCTGAAACATCGAAATGATCGATAAAAAAAAATTACGGCACATTTTATTTCACTGATGACCCAAACAATCGATTTACCGCTTTCGTGCACTTCACTTCATATTTCCTTTCTCACCTTTTCTAAATCATTTATTCCCCTCGTATCACTTCACTTCACTACCCACTATTACTCCACTAGCTTCCCATCAACACTAACGTATCCATTCTTCCCGAACCTGCCTAATCCTTTTAATTTGTCTATTTCCCTTTTGTAGAACGTTTTTGAATGTAAGAGAGGTTGCTGAGCCCGATAGCGCTTCCACGACAACCGCAGCCAAATTGTTTCAGTCCCAGATTGATCTATTGAGGAACGAGTATTTCCCTACGTCTGTTTTTTGTTTCCTTTCACGAATTTTGAGAAAGTGATCTTGTCTACCCAATTTAGTCGGTTATTCTAAACGCTCTATGACATCTCGCCAAGTTGGTTCGTTTTTAAGTGTACTGAACAAACATCCCAGTCGCGCTCTTTTTCTACGACCAAGGGATTATCATTAATCGCTTTCCATTATTATTCAGTAGTGATGAATTTTCATTTTGCCGTTAACGACAGAGAAGAAAAATGTAGATGTCGAACGAATCGCGGCCAAACAAAACCTATGTGAGAGCGTAGGTTTCCGCGACCGGAGTCAAAGGAGTCATGATTATTTTTTAATTATTGTAGTATTACTAAATGGGAAGTATAGCGTGCCATTGAAGCTTACTTACATGGGGTGATAACAGTTAGGAGTTGGTTGGTAAGGTGTCGTTAAAGGGTGAGCCGCTTAGCTGGGTTTACCAACAACTTCGCCCACGTGAAGGTGTTAGTAATAGTTAAAATTATTGATACTAGGATGAGGTGGATAGAGGAAGGAGAGTTCGCTTTACATTGTCACACCTATATGAAATGGGACATTAATGTGAAAAGCTACAAATTTTTCTGACCCCGTCGGGAATTGAACCCGGGATGACTTTGTGATGAGCTAGAACGCTGCCACCTTAGCCACGATGAGTCTTCGCTGTCCGGGAAACGTCGATTTCTAACACCTCGACGCGGTGATTCCCGGACAGCCAACATTCAAATCCTATAAGTATTCGTGACATGACACATCATGTAATGGATAAATGAATCATGGCAATTAAGCAGTTAATTAAATTTCAGACTATTTTCCAACAAGCAGCTCTATTCGCGCTGTGAGTTTAAATAAATATAATAAGTAACGTCATTCTGGTTTATGTACCTCGCTCATTAGGTGCTTCCTTATATATTATGTTGTAAGGAGTATTCTTGTTAAGAGCATTGAGCAAAACATGATCGCGCAACCCATTTTTCCTTTTCTATTTCTTAAGGAATTGTCATTATTACTTATAGGAGTGCTAGTACATTCCTTGTTGATGACAGCGGAAACGTGCCTATTAAGCTATTTCCTGGAATGGTAACACTACAGTTCTGATTTTCTACATATATCCAAGGACGGATTCGAAACACATGGTTATATATTAAAATAAATTTCATTAAATTTATGAAATTTTAATCAGGTATGTAGTTTTAAATTTGGCCGTGTGGAGCTTTCATATTTGGTCAGTTAATATAGAATAGCTAACCCTCGCCTCCAGTAGCGGCGGTCCGGAAGTCTTCATATACGATTAAATGTAAAATGGCGAGTTTAAAGGTTGTTATTAGCTTTAATGTTAGTAGATTGGATGATTACGATGGAAACAAATAGGTTGTTCATGACATTGTTTATTCTTCGCACTTTTCAATCTTGTACAAACTGTACAATTATGACATGAATAAATTCCTTTTGATTGTTGTAACAAATTTGCAAACCGTCCCAAACAGGACTGTGCCCTCGGGATGCAAGCTTTTATTAATCAGAGAAGTGTGTGGGATGAGTTGGTGTAGGTTAGTATTTTGATGAAATGAAACCTGTTGTTATATTGTACTTTAAAAATGGATTAAGAAAGAAATTCATTCAAATTGAAAGGTTCTACTAATCGAAAAGGAGCGCCGCTCCCACGACAAAAGCAGTGCGGGAACGACGTCCTCATACGCTCACGCTCCACTATAGCACTGATTTTAACTAAAGTAGGTAGGATTTTTCTTTCAAAATATGTCTCTCAAGTATCTATTAATAAGTTTTTTCTCGTACTTTTGTGTGAATCAACGGACCCTGAATAAATGAAGAGCGAACTTGTGTATCAAGGTGAATTTTTACAATTGTATTATGTTTTGAAAATATTTATAAGTTTTGGCGACTCCAGTATCATTTTCTTCGTAAACTCGTCTTTCTAATTAAATACTATTCAGAAATAATGAAATGATATTTTCTAGATCTTTTGGAAAATCTTAGGAGCAAGGTAAAAAATCTAATAATTAAACAAAGTCATACTTTGAAATTCATGTATGATCACAACATGCAACACAAGCAGAGGTACATAATTAATTACTTCTGACCCACTAATTCCGGTTGCTTAAAACTGATATAAAATCTAGAAGATATGCGATTATTATTTGTATAGTTGTTCAGATGTATTAATAGTAGATTAATAGTATATTTTGCCCCGATTCATTTTCGTCATATCAAGAATTTTTCAAAGATTTTTCAAGTCTTCTATAAAAAGATCGACAAAACTAGTTTTTTTTCTTCGAAATTTGGTACATACCTCTAGATGATCTAGTTTGTTCAGATATTAATCCCAATAATCTCAAATTATCCACGTGTTTGATATAGATAAAACTAAAAGGAAATTTGTTTTATGAGTTACTCGTTTGGTGTTAATTTTGAGCATGACTTTGTTTTGGGCCTAACATTATGTTATCAAGTTGTATATAATTTCTGTCGTGAAGAATTTCCTAATTGAACTGGGAGGGCGGTGTTAGTTGTGTTGATGATGGTATGAAGTTGTTCTACTTCTTATCTTCCTTCCTCGCGAGAAATATTTTAACTCAAGATTTACTTTTATTTCACTTATGTAACACTTGTTCTGTTTTATTTTTAAATTTGTGTGTATTGTTCCGTTCTAGGTGTTGACAATGTTCTACCCTTCTTTTTTTATTGGTACTTATATTTTTATTCGAATATTATATTGATAAAATATTTATTTTGTAAGTTTTGTCGAAGAGTATATTGTCCAATTATTAAATTAATTTTGTTTATTAACTAGTTTCTTTATTAAAAATATTATTTTTTAAATATTTCAAAAAGGGGGAAGGTACTATATGCCTGTCGTAATTGGACAGTTAAAGCGTTTTCTTATTCCCGAGCATTACGTTCGATTTACTAGATTCGAAACGTTTCTTGGTCTGAAATACGTCCGTATCTTTCGTGCCACCATTTGTTGTCGTTAATCATAATTGTAGCTCTCAGGTAAAGTGCTGTAAAGTTAAGGACAACATTGTTTTGTGAAAGAATAAAGCTGTTCTTCAAAATAATGATTTTTTTTCAATTGCCAAAAAGTTAAAAATATATCTTTTAATTTTAATATACATTTACTGTTTATTTTTGACATGGTAGATATGAAATATTAAAGTCCTCGAGGATTGTTAGCGAATTCTTAATACTTTATACAAATCGGAAAGATTTATATCAGTCGAAAATAATTCCAAAATCTAAGTATCATTCACAAATTATTGATCTATACTGTTCTGGGACCACTGTCGTCATGTAAATTACTAATTAATAATATTGCTTGCAACTATTTAAGCAATTGATATTGGACGTATTCCGACTTTTCACTGCCTTGTATTTGAAAAGAAATTTGACGTTTATCGTCACCGGCAGAATTCCGCAATCTTCTTCGACTGTCCCGATTTTAATGTTGAGTCAAGTTTATTTATTTATTTTTACGTCCTTTATTTATTATTTAACCATGATCGATTCGAACAAAAAAGCATTGTTTGCACCATGGTGCGCAATTTTTTATGATTTCGTAAGTAATAAAATTCACCCTGTTTTCATGGTACGTATGTTTTTGGAATAACATAATATTATCCTTGTCCGGGAAAAATTCACGTAATTTCCTTTCGAAATACCTCACAATTATCGCAAAATGTTGACGGTGGTTGTTCAAACTTACACAGAAGGTAAAACTTTTTATTTTTTCCTAAAGCAACAAAATTCCTCAAAATGTTTATAGATAGTTATATTTTGTTAATACGATTTTTGTTAAGTCTACGAATACTTTCATATTTTACCACCTGAGAAGACTGCGAGATTCGCCCTTAATGTTGGGTTGGCCCTGGTTTCGACCACATCTTAAGTTTCTTGTTGAACTTCCTCGTATCTGTTCAGAATCACTGAGGCCTCAGATTATTTGCTCTATTTCTCGCGTCCTTGGGAATTCACAGCTCTTTGATTCGTCTAGTTTATGGTATCTTAACTCTTTTAAATATCAACTTGAGATTATTTCTGATTGTTTATTACAAGATCACTTTAAAACACTGACAAGGTTATGTTTCAATATTACAGACAATCAATTACTATTTATTTTGTATTTTCACTTCATTTCACATAACTGTTAAATGTGTTTAAAATTACAAGCAATTCATCTTCTCATCACTTTATTAGTCAGCCAACGTTTCGAGATTTTATTGATCTCTTCATCAGGGCCAGCTGAGGTGCAGATAAAATTAAAAATCATGTATTAAAATTAATATAGTCAATTTCTTTAAAACATTTGTTAGGATTTTATACCATGGAAGGTTCGGTTAGACGTCCTGACTAAGCTGGCTGTGATGAAGAGATCAATAAAATCTGGAAACGTTGGCTGACTAATAAAGTAATGAATGATGAATTGCTTGTTATTTTAAACACATTTAACAGTTATGTGAAATGAAGTGAAAATGGAAAATAAATAGTAATTGATTGTCTGTAATATTGACACATAACCTTGTCAGGGTTTTAAAGTTAACTCTTTTAAGTTTTCACCAGTGAAACTGCGATATGTACCGAAAGATTTTGTTATGATGCCAGCACACGCCTCTCGTCTGTGATGCTTACCGAGAAACTGAAATGCAAGTTAAGATATAGACAAGATACCCGATTCTCTACCGTGAAGCGTCCTAGAGTTGGGGAAACATGTGTTGTGTGTAAATGACAGGAGAAGCTTTCTAGACACGAAGAAAATACGCAAGAAGTTTCAGGATATAGCGATCACGAATAGGTGATGCGGTCCCCTCCTTGCTCAGTGGCGCAACCTAGAAGTAATCAATCCAAAAGAAAAATGAATTG
The DNA here is from genome assembly GCA_002313205.1 of Laupala kohalensis. Lineage (NCBI taxonomy): Eukaryota > Metazoa > Arthropoda > Insecta > Orthoptera > Trigonidiidae > Laupala > Laupala kohalensis. The sequence goes on along the minus strand of NNCF01126253.1, from coordinate 965,199 downwards.
ACAGATAGAACCCTGTATTGACTTTATTCATAGACATGGTTGCAGATTTAGAGGTATCACCGAAAATGGCAACTTCACGGAGTATTTGAGAAGAACAGGGAAAGCAGAGACAAAACTATGTTTTTGTGGTCAAGAGGATGATGTTGGAATTGCCGTTTGTATGATGAGACATTTCTTTTTAATTAGGGCTTTAGGGCTCGCCAACATCGAGGTCATTAGAGCCCTACGATGAGACATGGAGGAAGTATATTATTGGGTTGATGAGGCATGGACAAGCAATGAGAACAAATGCGGGGTTGATATACACAAAATAGTTATATAATCAATTTGAGGAATATACAACTAAGGTATGTACACTAAGAGGTATAATAAAGGATTGTGTTTAACCATACGTAGAAGCTCTTGGTGGTGGGGTCACGTGCGGCAAAGTTGCGCAGTTCAACGTTTCAAGGATGAGAAAAAAAGGTGTAAAGAAGGAGATAAATACCCATATACTGGCAACGTTTGAAATATGAATTTAAGAAAATGTTCAAGTAATGTGTGTCTATCAAGAGTAGAATATTTGTATACTATGTATTGTGATTATCAATTATAAAATATTTGTTTTCTCGTAAAAAAAAGATGAAAATACATGATAGAAATGAAGCTTCTTTTCTTTCTGATGCGTTTTTTAAATAAGTAAATTGGTCGGAACGTAAAATGAATTAGGTTTATTTATCGAATCTCTTTTAATATCTCGAGATTTTAAAGCAATATTTTGCGATCTCCATTATTCTCCATTAAGATATAGAACGTGCGTCAGGTATGCGTTGCAGTTCTGGGAATCTGACCAGAGAATGACACGTATTTCTTCTATTCAGAATGTTCCATTTGTTGTTCCGAGTAAGTCACGTACATAACCAAGTAAGTTAGCAATAAACGGTCATTCTTTTGCGTTGACCTCCACCACTAGCCATAAACTTCATTCAATGTTTGTAAAACCCCGTCTTTATTGTTTTAAAGAGTATTTTTGAAAGTGACTTCCATGGACACAAAAACACCTTCCACGAAGAAAATTAAACATTGTTTTAAAAAAATAATCTCTCTAAGTATACGAAGTCAGTGGTATGTTGATATAAGAAATAGCTTTCATTTCTACTCTACTGCCCCTCATTTTCATGTAACCATTTTCTCTCTCTGTGTCCATTTATTCCAATACTCTCCCCAATCTCACCCTCTCCACTTCCGAAATATGGAAAATAGAGAAATCATACAAAGTTAATATTTTGACAGAAATTCTTATACGAAATGAATGTGTGTTTGAAAGTTTATCTCTTTTGCAAATTATACCGTGTGATGAATTTTATCAACTTTTGGGGAATTTTCTAAAACCCTTATCTATTAAATTTATCCGTATTTCGCGAGTTTTGTGAGAGCGTATATGCAGTGGAAAGCAGAGCATTCAGCGTAGACGTCGTCAATGTTGAGCATAGGTAAAGAGACTTTATGTGTAGATTTCTATCAAACTTGGTGAAATTTTGTGAAACGGTCAAGAAGAGAAAATTAAAATTATCAGGAGATGTTGGGTGACTGAAGCTAGTTGACAATTAAAAAAAATTAAAATGTTTGAATATGGTATTCATTGTATATTTTTATAGTTCATTGATGTCAAAAGCATGACAGTGATGGTTTGTCTGTCCTTACTCCGATGTAATGGAATAGAGGAACCTAGAAAAAGAAAATTCTCACTTCATATTGTTTGAATAAAAAAACGAATTATAATGATATATTTTCTTATCATGTTTCTTACTTCCTCTGTATAATTCTTGTATGCATTACACTCTCTGTCTGTCCGAGATTCAGCTGCGTCTCAGTGAGACCTGTCTGGCAATACTGTTTATTTTATTTGAATTTTATGAAGTAGCTTTGCAAAGTATATCTTCGTGTGTTTTTCTTACTGTCATAAGAGAAATGCAAATAATATTTCCATTTAACATCTGAATTTCTTTGCTAGGTCATATCTCAGGAGGAAAAAGATTGTTTTATGTTTTGGTTGCTGTGCACTTTAAGATAGGTGATCATTCAATAATCTAAACTTCATGTTGTTAGCTTTTTATTTCACGTGTTATGACTCGAAATGAATACTCTTCACGTTTAAGTCAAACCTGGTTCGTCTCCATTATTCTCATTTCCTTCCTTGGTATATGAAGTAGTCCTGGTGTGGATAGTGCCTTGTTAGGGAAACTCGTGTGTGATAGATATTGTGGAGTGACATAATAAAAAAGAGTAACTTCGTAGAGCAGTAAAACCTCGTTTATACTGATCTCCGTTTTATACATATCATTTTATTATCATACTATATTTTTTATATTCTATTTTGTTCTACATCTTAAGAAAAATAAAAAATACGATTTTTCTTGTGAGCTTTTATATGTACATAAAAAACCTATAAATTAAAAAGAAAATTTGTTCTACGTTGATTTTGCATAAAATGGCAACAATTTGAAGTTTTTCGCAAAATGCCGATTGTGGTCATAAAAATCCACATTTCCTTATGAAAATTTAACCACGCGTTTATAGCATCAACATAAACGTTTTCTCCTATTTTCATGAAAATCCGTCGATTCTTTCGTTATTTATTGCATTTTAGTAAAAAAAACAACGAAATTTCATACATTTTGGTTTTTTGAGATTAGGATTCATTTTTAAAGTATTTATACTGGATCAGTTCGATAGTTTATTCATTCACGATTATTTTGCATTTTTTAAATGTTTCTACGACCATTAGAAACAGAGATATTACAAAAATAGTGTAGGGATGCACACAAAATGCATTATGCAATTTTCTTGCGAAACTCAAGTCCGATTTTGTAAAAAAATTTGTTTTGACTTCATCTTAACATATGTAATGAAGAAATTTAAGAAATCCTACTTACCGATTACATCATAACATGGTCTTTTTATGTTTAATTTCCCTCTACTATGTGGTATATCGATACGTATATGTTCATTAAATCCTTAATATTTCCTGAATTGGAGTATGGCAAATAGTTGGAGAAAATTGACTGCCCTATTAACGTTTCCGTCCCGGACAGTGGCATACGAGTAGACACCGAGTTGGGGCCTGCCCCGACCCCTGTTTGAGCCCCAGTGAGTAAGCCTCGCTAATCGAGCCGCCCCCACGCATCTCTCGGGGCGTGGGTGGCACCTGGCTCATTGCGGGGAGTATTGCACGCGTGGCTGGTCGCGGGTGGTCCCCCACGCCGCGCCGCATAGTGCTCTGGAGAACCGGCTGCGGCCGTTGAACTGCTCTCGCCCCCGCGGCTCGCGCCACTATCGCGTGGATAAGAGTGGGAGCTATTTGATATATTACGAAAGATAGAATCAGTGCCGTTTTCGGATTCCACGTTCTTGAGGGCACCGACAAGTGTGACAGAAATGTTTAGATAATCATATTTTTTTAAATAAAAACTTGTCATTCGTTATCCGTGCTACTAAACAAAAGAGATTTTTGGTATGAAATTAAGAATTCCCATTGATGTATTTTTTATGAGTACGCAATGGCCATTGCACTGGAATACTTAGAACGGCTAAGGATACAATCCTGATTTTTTGGTAACATCTGCATCAGAATGTGCATAATTGATGTGTGTAAAAACAACTTAATAAATTAATCACGTTATTAATAATTTTTAATATTATTAGTATTGTAATTTGGGGAAAATTGCAGAACTTAGTTTCAAGCAAAAATGATTTTTTTTACGTTTTTTGTGAATCATTACGTCTTCGCTTGTACCGCGACCAGAAAAAAGAGGCAGAGCTCTGTTCTTCCTGTGAATCCAAAGTGGAGACACCGATTTATTTTACTTTCTACTAACGCTTAATGATAAGGAACCGGTGGACGTCATAGGACTAAACGAAAAAATTGAAAAATATTTTTTATTAAATACATTATATTACAGTAATTAAAAATACAGTAATATTGTCGAAGTGTTTCAAGTATATTTGAACAAAAATTTAGATATCTTTGAAAAATATCAAAACAATGTGTAATATTCTTAGTTTTACATTCGCACACAATGTGTAAGATACCCGAGTTTTCAGAAAATTACATAATAAAGAAATTAAACAAGATAGTATGTAAAGATAGCAGAGACAATGAATTTGAAAGCAGTAGGAATATAATACACGTAAATCAATTACCTTTTCTATCCTACAAATTATTTGACATTCTTCCTTTTTGCTGAATGTGTCTCAACGGTTCATGAAATCAGGGTGGCATATGATTGCTATATGCAACATCTTCAATATGACAAAATCCTACTGGTGATGAAAAAGGAAGATGGAGGTGAAGATTTTTCTTAGTTTAATGATCTTCTCTTTTCTCTCTTCAAATCTCTGTCGATGGCGTCATTTTCAGTCACAACCGATTCATTTGTATAATTTCGTATCACTTGATACACGTGTTTTATCAAGTGATATAAAACCAGTGTACCATTATTAATACGTTATATCTTTATTCTTATCCAATTTTAAATACGGTTATTATAAGAACTGGTGGAAAATTGTACGAATAGCCGATCTTGAGATATATAAATTATAAGAACAATTATTTTAGCAAAGAAAAACTTATAAAACTAACGCATCTCATAAATAACTATTTCAGCCATACTGTAAATTGGTCAGTGTCCTAGGCTTAACAGTTTTGTTAGTATAAATTTTCAAAATTGTCCCTTCTCTTGAAATCGCAAGAAAATCGCGCTTTCCAAACACAACAAAAAATACTCAGAGACATGCCCAATTTTTTTAAACTTATACTTTATAACGCAGAATGAAATAAGTTAAAATTTGATGTACAATTTGTTGTATTTTCGTTGATAGAAAAATGGAAGCGGGGTTCAAAATCGAGTCTATTACTTTTTGGAACCGACAGTAGACTCGAGCAGCTGATTCAATATTTTCTTTCAATCGCGCGCTTCTCTTTTCTTTCGTCTGACTTTCCTCTCTCGATTCCTCCTCGGACGTTGATCCCGTTCTGCCTACAGCGTATGTGTTCTCATCTTTCCTTTGTGAGGGAGATGAGGGGTCGAAGCAGCTCGTCTATGGCTCATCGTAATCGATCGCATAGGATCTCGCCATGGTCCGATTCACTTGCTTATTTTTTTTTCTCGTTCCTTGTTACTGCGATCTGCATGCATGCATGCTGCATGAATATGTAATCATGCATGACTGATTCGGCTGTCTCAAGGGACAGGAGCGTAAAAATCTAGCTGTCGTCTCACTCACTATCTACCATCTCGATCATTTTCAATTTTAAGCCTCACATTTACAACTTTTCTCTAACACGAAAGTGTTGAAGATGAAATAAAATTGAAAAGAAATCCTGTAAAACGTAATGTAATCAATATTTCGTGGTGTAATTTATTATAAATGTGTGAGAAATAATTTAAAAATACTTCATCGTGAATACGATTTTTTAAAAAAAATTATAAACACGGTAAATTAAAGAATCAGGATGACTTTAGATTACTAAAAGAAACATCAATATGATAAAATCCCACTGACTCTTTTTGGCGGTAGAAACTAAGATGAATGTGAAAGTTTTTCTGTGTAATCAACAATGATTTTTATGAAAAACTTAATTCTACTTTTCATTTTACCATTTACAAATAATTGATTTTAAATCTTTGTTGCGAGATGTTTGTGTAGAAACAAAAAGAACAATTTTCCGCACCCTTTTGAAATCTGCTTTTACATCTTGCCATTTCGATACATAGATAATAAGCAATAATCCATCATCCACTATTTCCAATCATGAACTGATGAAGAAAATTGAATCTGGAAGACGCTGAGATGATCATTTCCAAGAGATCGTCAGTGGGTTCGTTACAGCTTTCATAACTGTGGGATCTGAAACTTCGTTCCTCTGTTTATTACTAAACTCCTTAAGAAATCTTCACGCACTATGAAAGAAAGCAGGTTGTTCAAACATATGTCGAAATACGCAAAGGCTTTCTCGCTTTGATACTTGGACACAGTCACGCTGTCAGCAGAGATAGCTTTTTCGCTTCATTTTCTTCTATGAAGTAAACAATCTCAATATTATTGAAAAATTGAGCGAATTTTTGATGACGGTGAATCTCATAAACCACCATTCCTACTGTGGTTGACACCAGTGCTTTAACCGAGTTAATGAGACCGAAAAAATTGGCTTGCCAATTCTTGTGATTACCACCATAAATAAAACACTTGCTCGTTCACATGCAAAAGATACATCGACAACAAATTCCTCTAACAATGTACTCTATGTAAATGAGGAGGACTAGATTTTTGATTTGAAAATCTTTAGTGGTATGTCCACTCCAATTTTTTTTTCGGCTCGATTCTTTTTGCCTCGATACCGAATTTTATATCCATTACTTATAACAAATTTCTTTACTTACCATTCAATATAATTTTTTCTCATTGTGACAGCTGAACATTTTTACAGTATCAGCAACATTGTGCTTTCTGTTATAAGAGTTTTAGATATGTCAAATTCGTTGTTTATATGTATGCATTAGATATAATTTTCATACAGCGAGCTTAAATTCAAAGTTAAGTTCGAAAACCAAGAGATGTCGTGCTAATTGTTTTCCTTTATCCATGTATCCGAAATCTGTCCTGACTTATTGACTCACGACCATCTTAAGAGTTTATTCTCGTAAACACAAAAAGCGATTCCTTTAAATATTGCTCCGAACATATCAAACATTAAATGTTATCTAGCGAAACAATATTATTAATTATTGTTATATTCTTGGATCAAATTTATGGTCATTGCCGCAATATATCCAGAATCGCGATTTTTCGGTTCCGTGTTAACCAAGATGAGGCGCTTTTGAGAATTGGGAATCAAAAGAGCCTCATCCCTTACGATGTTTATTATTTAAATGACTTTTAATAAATTTTATAAATTTATTGTCAAAAAACAGTACAAACTGCGTATGACCACGTGGAGGGGAAAAAAACTAATTTACTCTCCGGAAGCAAGCAAGGGACCATCCCATCAATTCCGATCAAGGGCCCTAAGGCAGAGGCGGATTCAAAAATTTCAGCAAAAGTTCCTAGATAAGATAAAAAGTTGTATAACTTAATGTATAACAATCAAGTAATGTCTTTACAGGGTCCATGCACTTCCAATGTATTAAATTATTTAATTTTTTTTAAAAATCTATTTCAATTTTTGATAAAATACTTTTTAATTTTTAAGACACGCAAGGGTAGCCTAGTTCTTGAGCAGGATGGAAGGGGGCCAGGTTTGTTCGCAAACATAACCAGATCCCGTTAACGAAGTTTATAGAACTGGGCGTACAAATATCACCACACCCACTTTACTCCCAATTAGTCAATACATCAAGAATTAGTGAAATGAATGTTTGATTCTCATGTGAATATATTGAACAGATGTTAATGCCTGGAAAATTAGAATGACGTTCATTTCGGATTTCGAGTATTCGGGGGAAGGACTCCTGTTGCCTCTTGACTACGCCGTAGAAAGAAGATAATAAAAAGCAATCCAGAAGAATGGAAGGTTAAGGAAAAAGAAGTATTGTGTCTCGTGGAAAGAAAAAACACATGTAGGGAAAAAGAAGATGGAAGAATGCATTTTTTGTGTGAGGGCGAGGCCCAGACGAGACCCGCGGCAGGGGCCCCGCGAAGATCGCATGTAGAAGCAGGCGTGACAACGAGCCAAGAGCGGAGGAGGAAGGCGTAATCACTGCTATCTCGACGCGTGAGGTGTGAGGTGCACTCAATGGTCGTCTTCAAGGTCAGTAGCCTCCAACGAACCGTGCACAACCGCCCGCCCGATTCTTTCACGCATCTATCTCTCTCTGTTGCGCTCCGCTTCACGTGCGTGCTCCACCGCTTACACTTTAGAGGAAGGCATCTTATCAGTACTTACGAATACTGTTGCTTTTTTAGTTCTGAATGATTTAAGTATAGGTCTTCTATGATAGATTTAAAGATTAATATTTTATCTCTGAATCGTGCTTTTTTTTCTAAAAATAGTTTAACGTACGTTTACTGCATTAACTCTCGCGTTCCTCTTTATTTAAAAAATACGTTATGACACTTCTGTGATACGACGAAGAGTTATTGCAGTCAAAGAAATTATGTCTTCTTTTTTTAACTAAAAAGAATATGATTTGAGTAGTTCGGATTAATTTGTGGATAAATAAATATAAAAGAAAGTGATCTGAAATATGTTTTCACTTGAGGCAGGATCCATTTTCCGTTAACTTTGCGCAACGGATATGCAAACGTGACACAAGGATATAATAAGATAAGATCACAACGGAATGTTTATTTTGTTGCCTTGAGTTGTTCCTGGGAATAAAAATAGACACCGTAGATTTGCTGAAGTATGCAACCTGCTTAACATTTATCTGCTTGTATTTGCATGAAAAATTAAAAGTCGTTTCTATGTTGCTCATTGAGCAACATAGAAACGACTTTTAATTTATCATGCTTTGATAATGTTGCTAAAGCTCCACAATTACCAAGTACTGCTTGTATTTATCTACTTTTGTCCTATTACCTGTGCTTATTCTCAATATTTTACTGTCTTTTGCGTATTTACTTTCTTTGTAATCAGTGATAGTTATGATATGATGTGTAATCTATTAAGATAGCTTTCTATGGATCATCATAATCGTAATTTACAAAAATTTTACTTTTTTTCCCCCCCAATATTTGAAAGAAAGAATTCATAAAGTTACCTAGAATTTTCTTTTTGGCGTAACCGGATGGAACAAATCACACAAATTAAGTATTTTACTTTCAAACATTACAGTGTGTATTGACGATTACATATTTCTTCAAGATATTTCTTGAAGATAACTTTAAAAAATTACGCGTTTTTGAGCGCCCGATTTCACCGAAGGGATTTGGGAGACTGGAGCATCTTGTGTTTATTTGGGATCCCATTCATCCCCCCTTTCTTTCAACTCTTCCACTCCTTTCCAAATTACTAGGCCCACGTAGTAAATAAATAATATTTCAAATATTTTTTAACATATTTCATAATGATGTTCCGTATTCTATATCATACCAATAAACATTAAGTTCCTTCAGTTATAGTAATTGAACGACTACAGGCAATAATTTTACCATTATTATTTTACAATACAATTTCATTGAATCATTACCTTGTGGCGCCCACCTTCTGGACCGAAAACGTAGCAAATATTTTATTATATACTGTTCGGTGACAATTTTTTGTGTTTATTGATTTGATAATAAAAATTTTGAATCATCTGCCATCTTTGGGGGTTCCCCCAAGGGCCCTATTTCTTTGGGTCAGAGGGAACCTCCCACTCGGTGGCACTAGAGGGAAGGGGCGGGGGATTATAAGCCGATAAAAGTCAAGTGACGATGCGAAGAGTCGATTGGAAGGGAGGCTTTGAGGGGAAGTGGCGACTCGTACTCTCATAGGAGGGTCAAAACGTTCAGAACGTTGACAGCGTACCACGTGTTCGCTCGTAGTTGTTAGCAGCAAGGGTCTTCAGTCGAAGCTGGTCGAAGCGGATGCTCGCCGATGGGGTGAAACCTTTTCCCAGTCGATAGAATTTAAAGTGTTCAACGAGTCTACACATCTGGAAAGATGAAAGGTTTATTTCCATATTGTCTGATCAATTGCGTATTGTCTTGCCAACGTTTCTATCATCAAAATGTATTAGTGAGATTATACTTTCATAAGTAATAAACGAAAATAATCAACTTATCAGTAGCTTAGGTTTGAAACGGTGTCACATTTCTGTTTCTCACGAACTAGTAAATGAAAAATACATAAGTTCTATCCACTCTCGAAATATTTCTTTTTCAACTATGTATATTTTTTATTATACTATTTTTTGATCGTGTAACACAATTATTGATTTACATATTAATTACTTATCTTCCAAAATCTAGTCTGTCAAATACCTGGGCGTGATAGAAAAATCCTTTCGTCTAATAAGGTATTGAACTTCTTGCGAGTGTTATGATTCAACGAGCGAGAAGCATTGGATATATTATGCGAAGCCCTTTGTGAAAACCTCCAGCTGTTCTTCATCTAAGGCGTGAAACCCTCTGGAGAAGCAGCAATGAGTAAGTTTGTTCTTCTATTTCCAGGCGCTGCTAAAAATACCCGCCGCCCGCCTCGTGACGGCTCTCCCGTTCCCGCGTGGATCAAGGCTTTCTGGTGAGTATTCTTGTGTTCACAAAGAACTGCTAGATCAGGGATTATCACAGAACTTGTACATTATTTTGTTAAATAATTATTTTTTATGACCTGAGATCTTCAAAAAGGAGTTATAAAATACCTCTACACCCCGTACTTTCTCTGAGTCTCTTTATCTTCTTTCTGTTGTAAATTACGCATGGGACTATTTCAGTAATATGATGACTCTTCATTTTTCCCACCGGTGACACCATTTGCTCGTATTTTTTCCTTCTTAGATCTCGAAGAAGTAATTCAAGATTTCAACGCTTTTTCTGCTTGCTTTTTAGGTTGTAGTAGTAGACATATAGTGTTTATCACTCAGTTTGCTTCAGGACGTATAACTCCTTCACTCAAGTAATCTATTATTTTGAAACCATGATAAATTTTCTAATTTAAAGAATTATAAAACAATCCCATTTCATTAATTTTCATTCCAAAACATCTCAATCTTGTGAATTACATCAAAATTGCTAAATATGTTAAAGAATCTGTTAAGAAAAATTTAGAAATATAAATATACATTCGTACATACATTCGTGTAATTAAAGCTCGCCTAATATTACTGGAAAATGATATAAATGAATTATAAATCAAATTACTATTGGGAAAAAATACTTTTCCTGTAAGACTACTATATTGCATTAATCATCTCCTTCAAATATATCACGATTAGGATATTTAATATTAAACGGAGGTGAATCATCAGATTTCCGAGTAATTATGAATCGCGTGATGCATTATTAAATTTGTTTAAGTATTAGTCGTAGTGAGCTTTACTATGAAATGTTTTTAATTACAATTAAATGTTTTTAATTTAGTTGTTTAATCATCTATTGAACATTAATTTTAACTTTTATACAACGATGTCCTTGCCAATGATACAAAGTATTAAATGTCAGTTTGATGTGATATATGACACAGAAAATTAAAGCTATGATATCAGGAGATTTTAAATATACTTCGTCACAATGAAATGCATAGAACATCGTTTTACATGAAATATAAGCTATCAAGTTTCAATCCGTTGTCTATAAAACGTTGATATCAAAGAAACCAACTCTCATCTTTCATCAACATAACTAAGGGTAATAATAGAATAATATGTAATCAATATGGTTATTACCTTGAATACACCTTAAGCTACAAATTAGGTTTTAAGCTCGAAAAATGTGTTGCATTTTTTTTGTTCGTTTGGTGGATATTATACGGACAAAAAGCATAACTATCTCAAATCAGATACTTTTGTCATAATAATTTTCCGGGTGTCATTTTTAATCTGATTTCTCATCATTCTGTGTGGTAAATGGATATGTTAGAAGAACTGAAGTCTACTGGAGTCTTCCCATTTACAATTTTCTGGTAAAGTGAGTGAAAACGATTCAGTATTATATTGAGGTAAATGGAAGTTTATTGACTTGCTCTTTTGTCCGTCGTTTTTCTGAAAGTAGTATGAAACAGGCGAAAGATTTCATATTTTCCTATCATAAACATTATGAATTTCGAGGAGCTGCTAGTAAGAACCAATGTATGTAGCATAAATTATAAGAAGGAGGATTTTGTGGTTTTGCAAGATGTGATACGTGTAAGTACATTTATAATTTATCTGACTTATTTATTGATCGCCATGGTGAAGGTCCCGATAATCAAAATGCTATCTTCCATTTACAAATTTTATTAATTTTTTTTTTTTAATTAATGGGTAGAGTTTCTTTTCTCTAAACCTTGTGACATTTGCACCATCATTGTATAGACTAATAAAACTCGGTTCCCGCCCGCACAGAAGTAGAAAGGGCGGCGTGTTCCAAATCGCTGCTGATGCAGTGGTATCTCCACAGCATCTTCTCTTGAGCTTGAAAACTGCTGAATTTCTAGGAAGCTGCGTGCTTGAGATCGTGTTTCTATCGAAACTCTCTAGCAGAGCGGGTGTTTTCGCTATTAGAGGTCACGCGTTGTAATGCAGAAGTAAAACTTGAGCGCAAGCTGACCTCATTTATCCGATGACAGCTTTCGATCTCGCATGTATTTATGTATCTTTGGGTACGCATTTCTATCTCGAAGTCCAAACAGTCGGAAAGACCTCATGTTCGTGGTGTGACAAAGTGAAGCGGTTCTTCTTTATTGCGTTTATATTTTTCAATATTTGTCTAAAGGTTATTATTCTTTTATGTTCTTTCTTATTAACTGAATTGCTAGGTAGATTTAACTTCAAATTTGTTTATATTCATTATTTAGGTATTCGTAAATTATTATTTTTGGTATTTCACCATTTATGGAACCACTGAAGATGACAGCAATGCTGTGAAAAACGGTTTTGGAGGAAATAAATCGTTGGATTGTGACAACGCCATCTTTTACTTCTTTAACGAGATCGGTGACCTGTCTAGCTTGAGTGGATAGACTTTGCGTCCGTCTCCAAGCAGATTTATTGACCGAACCCTTTTACCGAAGGTTAACTTTGTTTTCCGTGGTCGACATGTAAATGTCGTAATATCATTTTTATAACAAATTCATTCCTTGATCGTTTTTTGGGCTTTACACGATTTCAAAGCAGGAGGTGGGGGGAGAATGGATCTTGACCTATTGGAGGGCGAATTGATACATCTTCTCATCTCAGCAATTAGTGACAAAAACCCTAACAAAGTTCGTAGGACTTCCCAGGTATTTCTCAACACACTACGTATGTTTATTTCTGTAATGACAGAATGCTGGAGAAGCAAAGATATCGCTACTGGAAATATTAAATTTGCATTTGTTATATAAAAATAGAAATTACCGACTATAATATTCTTACATATATTTCTTCCATGTGCCTACACATACAGAAAATATGTGATAACCGCAGCCAGATGAAAATGGAAACGAGCCGGGAATCGAACCCGGGAACTTCTGCTTTGTTCGCAGGGATGTAGCGATCTGCACCCCTACGATCGAAGTACGAGATCCGTTGTTCGATTCCCGCCTCGATACTCGAATACATGTCTTACATTATAACTAGAGACCCCATAATTTCGCAGTCGCGAATTGCGTGAAATTTTTCAATGACATCGGATCGAGTTCAAAACCAGGTTGATCACCTCATGACTACCTACTGCTTTAAATGCAATATCGGGAGATTTTTACGCGTAAACGAAAAGTTGGNATATATATATATTTGTACAATGCCATAATTGAATAAATGGAACGAAATAAACTATCCAAGTTTTTCAATTTTAATGTATTGAATTTCAACCCACATTTACTATTTGTTTTTGTAAACAATGAAAAATCATTGCTCTCAAGTTACATTCACTGAAATGAATAGGAGAAAAAAAGGGAGAAATAAAAATCTTTCTCGGAAGAGGGGATTGAGGAAATGCTTTTCTAACTGTAATAAAGTAAAAAAAATTGCTTCAGAAGCACAAGCTACCAATGTTGACATTATGACATTAAATGTCCTTTAAAACGAACTTTCAATAAGAAAATAGTTTAGTCTTGAAAAATAGCGCGAAAAAGCTCGTAAATTAACATGACGAAATCCGTTTCAAAATGACAATGGGATCTGTTTTTTACCCAGTTGTGTAAAAATTATCGGTATGCGTCATGATTAATTGTTTTGTCTTTGTGTACAATTTTATCTTAAAAATCCATGTCTCTCTCATATCCATTCGAACTGTTTCCTTCCTTTTTCTTCATTAGAAAAATTGGAAAGTTGCTTTCCGTGGGCCGCGTCGCGTCGATATGGCCAGCGCGCCTGGTGGTTTGGGATTACGACGCCCCTTCGACGAAGAGGAAACAATGGCGGAGGCGGTGGAGAAGACGCACGCTCTCTTCGCTTTCCCACTCTTCATCGACGGACGAACGAACGAACGAACGAACGAATGGGTCAGCGGCGACGCTCGGAGCACGTGGCTGGCGAGCGATGGGAGGAGGGGGCGGGCAGGGAAACCGCCACTGACCTGTTGCGCAACCACAAGCGAATACTCAACTGGTGCTCAATGGATAATCTTATTCTCAGTGGATAATACTAACAAAGGGGCAACTAATAAACCAGTACGGGGCTTGAGAGCAATTGATAGGGCCGCCGATAGGGTTCCGGGGACCTGGGGCAGATTTTTTATTTTGGGTCCCTCACCGCTTCGTACAACTCATCCAGCCCTTCCACAATCGGTAAACCCAAGTAGTAAATTATCGTACGAAAATATTTCAATACTACTTTTTAATGATACAAATTCAATAGACCTATTATACTTGGTAGCTTGTAGAATACATATCCAGATAGTTAATAAACAAATGAAATAGGAGCTGTAAATTATTTAAATATTATTTATTTCTTATTTGTGACGAACTTCTGGCCATAAGGTCTGTTCTTCCACCCGACCACATGATTTAGGCGAGTGAATTGGGAAAGAGGTATCACGAGATGCCGATGAATCCACGGTACGACAGGCATCAGTCTGGAGAAGGTGAGGGAAACCCCAGTTGAAAACCTCATCTCGTGCGGTCGACCTGGGAATCGAACCCACACTCTTGCGCTAAACAGAGTGTACCTAAACTCGCTGAAATAAATCAACATACATAACACTCGAAGAAGTATTCCGACTCGAATAGCAAGTCCCGTTTTAATTAAAAATACATTTGAAGCTTTCATTTCTAATCTAAAATACCGGTATTGAAGCTTGGTCTGTAGTAGATAATCTCAAGTAAAATAAAAAGAAAAGTGTTCAGATGTCCTATTGAGAGGGGATAACTTCCTGGAAATATTTCCCAATCAAATCTTCTTTTTTTTTTGGTGTTCATAGAGCGGTGTCGTACATATATCACATTATCTTCCTGTGGATGGTTTCTATTCATGTGCATTGATTTTCACAGTTTTTTGATACTTCACATAACGATTGTATTATTATTATTATTATTATTATTATGACTTTTTGCACTTCTCAGCCAGTTGGCCGGGAAACATTCACCTATCCCTGTTGTCAGTGGGATTAGGCTCTGAGGGGGG
>NNCF01126253.1:863974-949940 GCA_002313205.1 Laupala kohalensis | reverse complement strand
TATCCAGGATGACTGACTTTTGGATTAGGGATATGGAATCAGGAATTTTGAGGAGTTTCATGTTTCTTAGCGTGTTATTTGGTACCAGTCCAGTCGTTATCACAATGGGCAAGATCTGTACTATTTTTACTTTCCACAGCCTCTTGATTTCAAATGCGAGTTGACCATATTTTGCAATCTTAGTTTGATACGCTGTCTGTAGATTGTGGGATAGAAATGTCAATAAGAAAAACTTCTTCTTTTTGCTTGAAGTGAAGGGTGATATCCGGTCTATTAGCAGCAACTGTGTGGTCTGTTCTAATTTCACGGTCCCAGTAGATTTTCACATTAGCATTCCCAAGAACTGGTGGAGGTCGTATTGGTAATTTGGAATGTTAATATGATCTTTTATTCCAAGGTTGGGGAGAAGCGCTTTGAAGACGATTCTTCCAACATTGTTATGACGCTTGAGATATTCCGAGTTTGCCAAGGCTGTGCATGCTCCCATAAGGTGTTCTATGGTTTCCGGAGTTCTATGGCACACTCTACATTTGTCATCTGGGAGGTCTTCATTGAGGATAAATTTCCTATAATTCTTTGTGTTTATTACTCTATCCTGTATGGCCATCATGAAGCCAACTGTCTCTCCGTACAAATTTCCTTTCTTCAACCACAAATTAGATGTTTCCTTGTGGACTTGTGAGTTTATTATTATTATTATTATTATTATTATTGTTGTTGTACTGTTATAACCCAATGGTAGAGATTCAAGTAGCTCGTGTTGTATGACAGTTTTGTATTTTAGAAAATTAGAAGTTTCTATAATATTTGTTGACGTAACTGTCTCGTTTCTTTTGCGCATTGAAGTGAAATTAAAAAACCAATAAGAAGTGTAATTAAGTTTATATTTTAAATTCTGAATTATTCGATAATAAATTAAAAATTTCATGTAAAGGACATTTGAAAAATTAATATTGTCATTAGTACAATGTAATAGAAAACTGTACAATGTTGAGGAGAAAGTTTTTTTTTTTCCTTTCTGTTGACATATTTGCCGTGACACGTTTATTCCTTATTTATCCCAGAGGTAAAAGCGGAAATCCCTAACCAAATTTTTAATGTGTCTGTGAAGAACCATTTTAAGAATATTATTTATGTTGCTTTATTTATTTTAAAATGTCTCTTGATTTTCCATTTTACCCCACACGCAAGATTTTCTAAATATCAAAGTGACGAAAGTTGTAAATTTTATGTAAGAGTAACTGAATTACGTGGCGAAGATGGAGAGGAAAACAATGATGTAAGGGGCTTCAACGGAATGTCAACAGATTATATATTCAAAAACTGTTCCAAGATCGAATATACATAAAATTTTAACCCTAACAAATAATAGAAACAGAATGAATATATTCAAGTGATTTTATTTCTTAACCATATTTAATTAAAAGTATGAGAATGGCGTTATAAGGGAAGTTAATGAATTCACTTTATTATGCGAAATTTTAACTTGAATTTATTAGTCACTTTCCCACCCCGACATTTATAGACTATGAAATCTTCCTATCACTTATCAAACCATCTCTGTCACCACACAATCCGGTGCTCAATGACTGCAAAGAAAGTTCGAGACGCGGAGGTTTTCATTCTATTTTAATTTGCGGTCACATTAGTGGCTGTGACGATCTCCTCTTTTCCTCGTCAGCTGTACAACTTCCTCGATCGCCGCCTTCAAGGGTGTGAACCAATGACGAGGAGAGGAGAGAAAGCATACAGGAGTTGTTTTGATTTCAAACTGAACCATTTCACAGAACGGAGTCGGTCTATTCGAATTCCTACACTCTGAATGCACTGTACTAACACGCTCAGACATTCTTCTCTGAACATGTGATGAAGGTAAAAATATGTTTAATTGCGAACAATCCAAATATTTTTATATCCGTTAGAGTACAGGTACGAGTAGCAGTCAGGCTTCGACGATTTCATGTTTCGACTTACGGAAAAGTGATTTATATTCTGCCAATTGTACCTTTAATCAAATAATTGGATTATCTATAAACGAGTAAAGAATTAAAAAGTTGAAAGTATCAATCTTTACATAATGTCGTGAGGAGAAGGGGGGGGGGATTTTTTGGGCAATCGCTAATGGATCCTCCTCCGATGTTAGTTGTTATGCGGTCGCTTTGGACCTCGAACTAATCCCTAATTCAAAGTGACATGAAGGATGAGAGGGAGCGAGAACGAGGGACAATATTATATTTACAATAAAGTGATTTCCTTAGTCTTTTCCTTTTATAAGCACTTGATTTCCGGTAATTGATTTCGTATATGTGTGTTCAGATAATTCACCTTGAGTTAAAGGATACTGAAGTTCTATATATTTATATTGATCCGCATACTTACAATTTCAAAAATTCGTACATTAAATTTATCTGTGTCAGTGACGATCAGAAGTCCACAAAAATATTAGAATCTCACAAGTTCTGTCAGTGAAATATGAAGACAGAGACTTACGTTAATCTGTGAATAATCTGAGAACGAAAGGTTCGGACGTAAGTAGAGTGCATGGCAAACAGAGGAATAAATTGCATTGGATCCGTCACAGTGGTGAAGATGAAAAAGGAAAAGACTTCGTGAAAACATTATTCTGCTAAATAATCTGCTTTCCTGAAAACCGTTTCCGAATTTACGACAAAAGAATTCAAAGTTGTCTTTACTGATTTGACCATATGTGTATGAACTGAGACTTCGTTTGAGTTTAGAATTGCATGCAAAGAAAATATATTTTGGAATGACTTCAGATACAAACGTGAATCTTGCTACTAAGTTCTACGTATGACCACTTGCAAACTGCGTATAACTACGTAGGGGTTTTTAAACTTAGTAACTCTTCGGAAACAAAAAAGGGACCATCCCATCAATTCCGATCAAGGACCCAAGGGCAGTGACTGATTTAACACTTATAAAACAAATTATTTAAATTACTTATCCATTTTTATTCCAAAATGAATTGTAGATAGTTTGTCCAGTAAAAATTCGAGATTAATAACACCGAAGTATTGATACCCGCCCATGGAAAACCCCCACTACCCGAAGGAAAATCGGAGAAAAATGCGGGCCATGATTGGGCTGCAGAGATAATGTACACAACGAGTGCCAAGGTAGCGTACATTTAGAAATAAACTATTATAAATAAAAAGGATTAAGAACAAGATGCATGAAAAATGGAATTTAGTCAGTTCCCTTGTTATACGGACAAAATATTATTTTATGTGTATTGCGGGATGTGTTGAGTTTCTAGCAATAGTACCGCTAGGTCATTCAATGCAAGTTGTGATGTGACGTGAAAAATGAATGTATAGATTCAAAATCTTGATATAGGGAAGTCTTCCTTGTAATTTTGTAATAGAATTAGTTATTTTACAAGTCTTTCCTAGAATATTTGAATTTTAGCGTTAAAAAAGTTAACATGGGTTCTTTCTGTTTAATCATAAAAGTCTGCGTTGTCCAAGCATTAGTCCTGATAATTACACATTCACTTTTGGAAGAGATTTATCTATAATCTAATAGTATTTCGTGAGGTATCAATGTTAGATAGCAGTCGACATATCTCCCCGTCAAGTTCGCGCAGAAAGAACATAAACTTAGGGACAACTTAGGGAGAGAAAAAAACTGAAATATATAATTTATACTATTTTTCTGGCAAAAGTTATGTAATGATGTATTTTGGTGGAAACCTTTTTTTATATGAGCAATGTTAACTCGTTATAGTTAATATTTAAATATTATACAAACCCTACTTGCAACTATTCGCCAGTCACCGACATTTCAACGTATTCGCAGACGTATATCACGAATTATTTCATCCGTATGAATATAGTAACTCTGCTCATAAAAGAAATTACATTTCTAAAAGGTGTATTTAACTTCGTTTATCTCAAATGTTTGCGTTGACTATGGATGGAGAATCGGCCGTTATTCTATGTCATCACGTTCTAGCTAATTTTAGAAGTAGAATTATTTACGTCAACCATGATCATCTTACAAAGGTTTAATTCTTTACGACCTTTTGTTAACAATCACTACTTTTAACAGCACAACGTTTCAGAAGAAATTATAAACTTTATTTGGTGTTTACATAAATAAGTTAGTATAACGTGAATGAAATTGTAGACTATAAAATTTAAAACTTAATCTAACTAATGTTATTTATGTCACATTGTCCTAACGTATATTTTGGTAAAAAAGTTAATTGCACTCTTAGGTATTTAATTATATTTATATACTCCTTCATAAATGATCACAGGTAACCTGTCACTGCGTCATAAACCTAACCTAACCTAACCACGTTGCACGTTCCAAGAAGACATTTTTCTGGACTTCATAATATTACATCTACATAAAACCTTGTGTTATGGAATTTTCTGTCGAGTTCTTTTCCTAGCAGTTATCTTGTTTCAGTTGTGCAGGTACTAAATATACATAAACTCTCAATTCTCCCTCACTGTTGAATTTACATGTACATTCGTTCCGAATCTTTTCAAATCAGCTGTCTTACAAGATTTCAATTATGTTTTTGTTTATTTAGTTTAGTTTTGTCGTCCTTATATTCCTAGTCGTTTAGTTATTTCAGCTGTGATGGATTCTTTGGTATTATACGATAACAGAGAGAGAATTCGGGGAAATGATAATGTTGTACGGAGAAGAAGGATCTCCTGAATATTTATTGAATGTTCATGAATTATTATAACATGTTAATACTTTTAGACCGTCGTGGTTTAACCATCCTGAGTCAAAACAGCGTATTTTGATATCAGTGAAGAATCAGTAGTCGGATACAGGATTAATAAAAACCTGACTGTTTGTCCCAAAAACAACTTTTACTACATGAACTCGACTCGCGTGACCTAACCGTTTAAATTGACAAATTACGCTTGTCGGATTTCCGGTGGTAATGTCATTTACTTTCTTTCACTCTTCGTCATCCCTGGTATTCTTCTTCCGTTTCTTCAATTACCTGCTTTCTCTCTCTCTCCTTGTCCTTTGACTCCTAAAAAATAACTGGAGTTGAATATTTTTATGTTACTGTTAATTCCTTCGTTATAATTTAACGTAGACTAAAGTAGCACGTTTAAATGAAAAAACCGAGATGGTATCTCAATTAGTTCATAAAATAGCTAATATTCCAAAACCACATTTCGCCCCAAAAATTCCCAATTTCGAAAAAATCTTTTCTTACCAAGCCTCTATTACACTTCTTGGAAAGCCACGTCGCAAAATTTCGAGTTTCTATCTTATGTAGTTTTTTTTCTCTGCGTAGTTGAATAAGCTAGTAATTCAATATAATGCACTGAATTTCTTTACCGATTTTCACCGATTAAAAAAAATACGAAGAATCCCGAAATAAGATTTGATATATTTAAATTAACAACACTAAAATACAAACATTACTTTATTTGTATGTGAGGTATGGCGAACATTAAAAAAACCTTTTCACCCCTTTATCATGTTCAAATATTCTTTAGCAATGAGCCTCTGCAATGAGTGTGTCAGACACTCGAACTACGCTGCATGTATATTATCTCCGGAAGCAAACGTGTTCCCATTGATCTACCCAAGTCCAAACCGGTAAAAAACGGACCGGGACCGGTATATTTCTAAATTCGCAATATATCATGTATCGTTTAATAATAATAATAATAAATTTGTCAAAAAAGCAGTAAAAACTGCATATGACCACGTGGAGGACAATAAACTAATTTACTCTCCGGAAGCAAGCAAGGGACCATCCCATCAACTCCGATCAAGGACCCTAAGGCAGAGGCGGATTCAAAAATTTCAGTAAAAATTCCTAGATAAGATGAAAAGTTAACTACGAGTTATAATACTAATAGAATGTCAATATGTTCGTAATTTAACGCAAAAAATTTACGTGTACAAATTATTATCGAACTATCGATTATTCTGAGTATGATGTTTAAAAATCATAAGAATTGTTTCAGTTGTTGTTTTTAATTTCTTAATATTTTATTTCAAAAAGTCCTAATACCCGAGTAAAAAAGGTAGGTAATGGAAAACTATATGTTATGTAAAACAATTCCTGCTGCAATTCCATGCACATTACAATTTCTGAACCCGGGTAAGGAAAGTGTGAACCTTCTTGTGGTCAGAGCTCTTTCCGATTCGTGCCAGGAGAACTCGAGATCATAGGGAAGCTTGCTATATACTCCTCTACGGCACCTGATCAAATGAAGCGAGTGCATCCCCGTGAACTTATCGCTCCAACGGACCGTTACTCTTCACACATGCGCCTCTTCCTAGTACTCTCTCGACTTTCCTTTGTTACATCTACGTGCCCATTCACAGTTACTCGTTTTCTTCTTCTTCTGTTTTTTCCCACTCCATCTTAGAATGATCGTGTTTCAGTCCTTGAGTGTATCATATCTCCTGGAGATAACTCCTCTGAATCAGTTCCATCAATTAGGATGTTTTGTGTTTACATTCATTCGCACATATCAGTATTACTCAATGAAACTTGTACGATATCATTCTGAACTCGCGTGCTTTATTTACTCCTCATGTTATTTTTATTATGTATATTGAATTTATCGAAGCAGGAAAAGTTTTATCCTAGAGTTACAAAACCCCCCTACACATACTGTATTTCAATAACATGTGATAACTTTGTGAAAAGTGAGATTTTCCTTCTTAGATGAGTACATCTGATGATTTAGATTTGAAATGCGTGATTGGATCGAGACAATTCTCACCGAAAATTATATCTGGTAGACGAGGGGTAGATATACATTAGTGATAATACATTGTATCGCGTGATTGGAAGAATTTGGCTTAAAATTGAAGGGAGCAGTACTTACACTTCGCTACAGGTGAGGTACCATCGACCAATCTGAAAACTGACAGTATTTCTATAGTAAAAAACTGTTGGTGTGAAGATGCTAGAATTGCTGGCACATGGACCCTTCATGTATTGAATGAAAGTGAAGAATGTCATTCAAATTGATGTCTTCCTGTGTCATAGTATTTACAATCGATGTCTTGGTGGTACAATATTCTCCTGTTCCTAAAAAAACGCTCTTCAAAACGTCCTGTGACAAAATATGATCAATGAGTAAACCTATATATTCAGATACTATACATCAGTAGTATAGTTCGTAATATGTGTATTCATTCTAAACTTCGTCTATAAAATGCACCTTTGTTTCTTCGGTCGATACGTGTATTTATGACCTAGATACGTTGTCAGAGAACTGTCTTGTCTCCTTCTTCTTGAAAGATCGATTCTCCTGGAAGTCGTCGCGGAAACATAGCACCGCGTGTGCTAAGCTAGAGTGAACAGCATCCAAGAAACCTCAGACTAGGTTATTTGCCGACGAAGACTTGTAGATTAGTTTTACATTTTGCTATGAAACATCACTTGTTACAAGAAACTGGTGGCAGTTTTGCAGAGAAGGTTTGATGAATTGAGTTTTAAATTCATTTTCTCTCGAATTCATTTATGCCACCATTATAAATCAACCTTACAAAGCACTCTAGATTAATATATTTACTTCGGTTTCTCGTTGGTTTGTTTTTACGCAATTTTTTTCTGTGATTTTATATGAAATTAAATTTTAAAAATTGTGAAGTAATAGAAATATAAAACACACACACACACACATATATATATATATATATATATATATATATATATATATATATATATATATATATATATATTACCTGTTACATTTTCGGGTAATAGTGTATTATTTATTTATTACCATTGTCCTCTCCGTCTTTCCATAGCCTTTAGTTTCTGCTGTTGAAATTAAATTTGTGTAAGTTTTCAAACGCCGCCTCACGAATTACTTTCAAAAGACTGCAAAGTCATCAATTGTGAAGCATTTAGCATGCTCTAACAAACGACGCGTTTAAGAGCCGTGTTCGCTGGCAACCGTACGCTACCTGTGTTGTGAATCGCCTACTTCCTACGCTTTGCCGGACAGAGGTGACCTCACTGTTTTCGAGCACCTGGTCTCCGTGTGGCTATTGGTGACTGGCGTAAGACCTGGTGTTACTCACTCTCTCTCTCTCTCTCTCTCTCTGTACTGACCTTTTGCGCGGATGAGGAATTGCTTGATAGAATTTAGCACAAATCTTAGTTCCTATCTTTCACGATGTACATGATTCAGTGTCGATTAGTGCAATTTCTTATTTTCAGGGAAAAAAATGATGATGATAAAACTCACGATTATTAAGTGTGTCGTTACATGGTAGATGCCCCCCATAAGATTTTTTATTACAATCATAAATAATTACTTTTAATATCCCTGTCTTGTGATAAACACTTAGTGCACTGCGTGACAGTCATCCTGCGTCTCGATATTTGTTGAAATAATAGCTTAGAAATAATACATTCTTTGTTGTACTGTCTTAAGAATGTTCCTACCTCGAAAGATTTGATTGGTTCAGATTGCCTTTTTGAGTAGAGGAAAATAGAGTTGAACTATTTTCCCCCACCAGAGATTGAATTATTTTATACTTTTACTTTGTTCCTTGGATATCAAATTATAATGTACGATGCAAATGAATGAATCATTACTTCGTGGAAATGACATGTTATTTGCACTTCTGCTATTCCACTTTAATGAAAGTACGTAATATCTCGAGAGCGAACCAATAAAAAACATACAATAATTCGTAATACGATATATTACGAATCGAATATTCTACAAAGTCGTAATCAAAATAGCTACGTTAAGTTCTATGTGATGATGCAGTTGCGCATAAAACCATAGAAGTGTGTTATTTATTTTAATTATTTATTTATTTGCCACAAAACATTTCGCACAATCCAATAGGGATATCAAAGTTTTACAAAGAATTATGCTGTGAAATTAATTGTTTTTATGAGAATCGGAAATATGAATCTTCATTTACTGATATAATATCAATCAAATCAAAATGGGCATTATTTACATATACCTCAAAAGAAATACAATATTTATATATTGGCAGGGCTGAGGGCCAATGCGTCGCTAAATGTGCCCTTGATTGCCGTGGGCTGTGCATACTGTACCCTGGAGTTTAGTCTTAACGAGTGTCTAGTTGCATTAACGAGTAATACTAAACTAAATGATTATTAGATACTGAGATAATATAAAACTTGCAACGTAAATTATATTAAGGTGTGTTTAATACTTGAAATATAAAAGAGGTCGATACTTATTTTTCCTCATATCACATTGATATCGCTAACTGATTCGTGAATACCGCTTCTTGTTCTTCTTTTTCTTCTTCTTTTTCTTCATGTTACAGTTTGCGAATGAGCTTTCTTCTTGCCCCTGGAGATCAGCGTCATCCACGAAAGTACTGCCTCTTCGGTTGCCGTATGTCGCTTCATGTGACCTCTAAGTGACTCCCACGACAAGGTTTCTTCCGCCCCATCTCCGTTGACGCTTTCTGTACGTTGTTCGCCTTCATATATACCCACTACCATTACACGTATACTGTATGTACATTATCTTTTCGTCTTGGTTCTTTCCGCACTGATTTATAATGGCATGCAGATAATAAACTAGTGTTTCTTCGTGCAGTCCAGTTTTCGATTGTTTTTTATTGACAAAAATCCTTCAAATTCGTCCAAAAAAACAGACTCGGAGGAACAATTACAAAAATATCTTCAATGATATCATCGAGTAATACTGTGAGTGGTTGATCACGCCTTACAGTATTACACCTACCATGCGGTTTCTGATATCAATTTCTTATCTGCTGATATTGCTTATGAAGATAATTACTTCCGAACTGACACGTGATGACGTGAAATAAAATTTAGACATCCCTAAATACCTCGCTATTTCTTCACCACCATTGTTTTTTTGTTTTTTTCGTGTTTGTGGTTTTTTTTTCCTTGATCCATTCACTCCTTCGCCGTAATAACTTAACTATTCCTCATTAAAAGAACAATCATCTGGAAATGCGGAATCGTTTCTCTCAGTTTCATTATTGGTACTCCCACCTATTACTTTCAGCGCTTAGAAAGTCCTAGTGATTGCTATTGTCTGCTGCGATAACTCTCCCAGCTCCTTCTCGGTGGTTGGCGTGACTTCATAGCTCGCTTCTCCTTTAACTCCGTCGTACCCCGTTCGAATCCTACTCGCGTCGGTGACGCAGCCTCCCACCCGCCCACCGCTTCGCGAACAAGTCGCCTACTGACCGCTCCAAAAGAGGAAACTCTTCCTTCAGGTGCTGGTGTTTCGTGGCGTTCTCTCAGCGTACTAGAAATGTGGGTTAACCTCTTCATTGCTTTCTGGTGTAGTTTGTCGTGATTTTGTATCGTTCAATAATGTAATTCTCTTTCCCGAAAAGTCCTACCATCCGATTGGTGGGATTGCAATCGACCGATAAAAGTCATAGATTAAAGTCATAGATTATAGTTCGAGAATAGTTATATAAATATTTATTTTGTGTACGTACTCGTGGGGAAGATATGTGATAATTATGACCAGATGAAAACAACGGACCGGGAATCGAACCCGGGACTCCTGCTTTGATCGCAGAAGTGT
The DNA here is from genome assembly GCA_002313205.1 of Laupala kohalensis. Classification (NCBI taxonomy): domain Eukaryota; kingdom Metazoa; phylum Arthropoda; class Insecta; order Orthoptera; family Trigonidiidae; genus Laupala; species Laupala kohalensis. The sequence continues at coordinate 939,396 of NNCF01126253.1, read as the reverse complement.
TAACCACTACACCCCCCGTTCGCCTTCCACAACTGTACACCATTTCCATCCAGACTCACGCTTCGAAGACCTCCATACAGCGGATATGGGGATACAATTGGTATCGAAGTAGTTTGCTTTTTTGAACACAAATAGCGTATTACCTTTACATTTAATACATATCTTCAGTTCTTCCTATCGTGTTCAGCATTAAACGTCGACCCTCAAATTTCTTCTTCTGTCACCATTATTTTGCTCATTATGATCGTACTCATCTTATCAATTGATAATACCTTGACTTATTAACATATTAATTATTTTCAGAAAAGTGCAAAACTTCGTTCATAATTATAGGATTGGCGTTACAGATTCCGATATTGTCTGAAATGGAGAATTTTTTTAACCTTTGTGCAGTACTAAAGTTCGCAAAATAGACTAAAATATATTAAACCAACAAGTTTATTTGGACATATTGAACCCTTTTATGACGAAAGAATTTGACTACTTAACAGATTTTTTTTCTTTTTCAAACACGAAAAGGATTATAAATTTGAAAACAATGAAAACCTGCACTAGCAAAAGTAGAGAAACTTTGAATTGCCTTATTTACCGTAATTGCATAGAAAACTGGTCATCATTTAACATTTACCAAATGTACTACAAAAAATGAAGCTTTTTCTTTCCCGTTCGTTCTTTGTCACCATCATATATTGAAAGAAATCCTCTCTCTGCCAAAACTCTTGAATAGGAAAGTGAGTCAATTAGTTTACACTCCAGAATTCATACACTAACTCAGTATATGTTATAAATTACCCCTCAATACCCCTCATTTTACCATGTCAGTGTGTCCAATTACCTTGAATTTTGACCATTGACAGAAAAGCAGGGAAATGAAATGGACAACAGCGCTCTTCTGGCCAAAGCGCTGATATATAAATTTACGTATGTTTATTTCTTTTTTTTTGGGGGGGGGTGCTTTAGGGCTCGTCAACGTATAACGTGTAAAGTGAAAAGTGCAGATAGGTGGCTGAACTAAAGCATTTAGGGTACCTAATGTACATGAATATTAGCATGTACACCTTGTAAAACTTTTCATATCAATTTGTATTAGTTTTTTTTTTCATATTCCCAACAGGTGGATTTTTGTTTATATTAACTAATTTGACAAATATCTCAGTTTTTCGAATCTTAGCTGAAAAATCGCATTTATCGTCCCTTACGATTTTTTCTGGTCCCTACTTAAATGTATTTTAACGTTCTTTCGAAATTTGCTCTTACTTCCCTCTCCTTGTGCCGTGCGATAGATAATTCGAATTCGCTGCTTCTGACGTTCTTTGTTCCATCGTAGCTCGTGTTAAAAACACACTGCATGCATCGTGGCTCGAGGACAAAATGATAGAGAACATGTGGGCCAAGGAGACACACAATGGTGTGATAGAATGACGATTGTGCCCAGGAGTCATATTGTAAAACCAAGCTTAATATTAATTTCTGTATTTTTCCAAATCTCAGATTTGTAAAATAGAAGAGTTACTGATGCATAATTGTTATGTGAGACTGTCTTCAAAAGCACTGGTTGAGGAGAAGTTAGGAAAACTGCTCCGTTTTTTATTACTGATTAAAATATGCGTAATCAGTCACTTTTATCTTAAAGAGTTTCCTGTAAAACAATTTAAGATTACGTGATGTTGGGGAAATAATAGTTGATTGATTTTGGTTTAGTTATTTTTTCATTATAGTTCAGTTGTTCTCGAGGCGAAATGTGTCAGTGCGTGTAAAGAATAAGAAATTTATAGTATATTGATATAATTATATATTATACAAATATGTTCATTCCAAAGCTGTATGCTGCATAAGTGTAAATTAGCTCATTGTACTCCACATTGTTTAAACTAATTTTTGAGAATAATTATTTATATGAACCGAGAAACATTTAAACTATTGAAAATCGAATTTAGTATCGTCAGTTTCAGACTTCTTTTGTTGTCCCCACTCCAAAAAAAAAAAGTTTCTTTATTGAAATTCCCTCATAAAGTCATTTTGAAGTTACAGAACGTCACTGATTAAAAAACGCAAAAACATTAAAAGAAAATAACAAGTCCATGATGCCATAGTTGTACAACAAATAAGATAAAATTATTGGCTATATTGTAGAAACAATTGGAAGTATTGATGAATTGTAAACATTCTCGGTCAGTTCTGCGATTTGATCAACAGATTGTGATCAAATTTGTGGTATTGTATGCTTCATGTAAGTTCTTTTATTATTATATATTGCATTGTATATTTCTTTAATTTTCTCTTATTTGTTCATTACTGATGGCCTTTATGTACTAATATTTTATGTTGATGTCATAATGCTTTCTACGTACGGACGAAAGCCAAACTTCAAGAAAATATTTTTATTATTATATTATTATCTCATTTGTGCTGCGTTCTTAACGCCAATACCATTGAGCCTATAAAATAAACCCCTACCTATAAATATTAATTTCGCCATAAATTATGTGAATAAATCTTTTCCCTCGTACTCGACGCCACTATGTTGGCATGTGAGGTTTGTAGAAAGTGCTATTCGTAATATCCATTCATAGGCAGTCGTTGGCATTATTGAGTGCAGCAGTGAGAAAGTGAACTCACGCTGCTGGTGCAGCATGTGAAAGGCCAGAGTTCGAATACAACTCATACTTAATACCTCCAAGCACTCACTCTTTGGGACGGGGAAGTTGCAAACATTTAACTGATACCACCCTGCATGTTAACAATACATATCTTCTGTAATATTTCGGACCGGAAACGGAAAATGGTTTTCCCATAGTGATGTTGTGCTAGTTTTGTGACGGATCACGGAAATTTCAGTAGAATTGGGAAACAAGAAGAAAATCAATGGCTATATGGTATGGGAGAAGAAGCAGAGGATCACATTATGTGAGAATGTGTCGTATATCAGATTGTTCATGCGTGAATTTAACAAGAGGGTGTATTGAATTTAAAACTGAGGAAGAAATTATTCTCAAATAAACAAAGTTTGGAGTATTTCTGCTTTATTAAGACCTGCATGATGCACGTAAGTGAACGTAGGTGAAGCCCTCAACGCGGTTCAGAATGATTATCTAGTAGACGTGAGGAGCAAAAAACAGTGGATAGACTTTTACCTACCCGGAAAGACAGTTGGATTCAGGGATAAGGACAATTTGTTATAAGTGGTACTCTTAATGTATTCGTTGATTTATTATTAGTAAAATAAATGAAAACAAATCCTGAAGTAAAAACCATACAAAACCTTGTTTATGTGATCCAATTCTATTATAAACATACGATTTTTTCAATTCTTGCTCTTCAGCGTATGAAAAGTTTTAAATGCGTATGAAAAGTTGATTATGTTATTTACATAATTCAATATGCTGGTCTATATATTAATTATAAGGTTGGTAATACAAAATAAAATGTTGCGTATGACCTATTGTGGTTTAATTGTGATGGTCGTTGGAGCATTGACTGCTGGGTCATGTACGTTGCACGTCTTTGTTATGCAATTACTCACCATCTATGTTTTTTTTTCAATACTCAGAACGTAATAAAGACATTTGTTTCGTGTGCTCTGGTCCATAAGCACAATTTTTTTTCGGCTGAGGTGTCGGTGGACGTGCCAAAATTTTATTTATTAATTTTAAAATATTCTAAAATTTATTTGTTTATTTTGTTATTAATTAGTTATTCATTAATATTTAAAATATTTTATAATACTTTACTTTTAATTTTTAATAATTACGGAGTAGGGGCACTGAGACTCCGAACTACCCCTAGCTAACAAACAATTCATGCGAATCAATAGTCTACCAATCTATTCTCTAAAGAGCATAGATCTTATCAGTAATTCACTTCAATTCCTTACATGTAGAACGTTTATTTCGCGACAAAATGTGATCATTGTATTTCAAACGAGGCTCAAAGACATACCATCTCGATTAGCGATTTATCCTGCTTTCCCCCTGACAAATGCATGTCGTGGTGTACCTCCGTAAACTCATTTCCAATTTCCCGCACCATTTTCGTCACGGTGCTTCGAAATAACAAAGCAATTCCAGGTGGATGACGCTTTGACGACAAGGACGGAAGGGAAGTCATCTTCGCGTGCGGCGCGTCGCTTCGTCGCGGCGGCGACGCGCGTCTTAATTTCGGCGCGAGAGGAACAGTGGAGTCTTGGCAGCGCCGACGACAAACAAAAGGACAAAGGACATTGGAAGTGAGATTCTACTATTCGTTTGGGAGCAGGGTGAAGGAAAGATTGACAATCAGAAACACTTTTCTCTCTACCATCGGATACTATTATGATGAAAGATAATTGAATACATCAAACGACTTTAAAATGGACACTTCAAAATATTTATTTATAATTATTTAACTATAACGTTTCAACCCCTGGTTTGGACCTTCTGCAGGTGCAACAAATACTAACATAGCAATATCACAAACGAACATGATATCGTTAGATATTTTAAACTTATCTAGAATTCAAAAATAGTATAAATAGTATAACTACGTGTATTGTTAGTGATAGTTATGCCATTATAATAAAACTAATAAAATTTAACTACGTGAAGATTATAATCGTCATTCCGGCAACCCGATTTTTAAATTAATGAATCATTTCATAAAAAACAATTCTGCATACGACAATGTGGAGCACAATAAGGCATAGTTTACTCTCCGGAAACATGGAAGGAACCACTTGAATGTATGTTGATCAAGGAAATTTGTTCGTATGGATAACGTCATAGATCAAAAGTACTGAACTGTGTCATCCATGTTGAAAACGCATTTAAGGTTCTGACTTACTTCTAAAATGTCTATAGAAAGATTGTTTAGACCCTCTAGATTATTGATTCAAAATGGGCAATAGATTGTATATTCTGTAATCTAAATTCAAGAAAACATATCTTCAGTCTTTATCAACAAATAACCAACCCATTGGCAGAAAATCATTATCTAATCTATTAGGCCATTTGAACCCCATTTCCCCAAAGTCGTTTACGGAAACACGAAAAACTACGTGCGTTTAGTGTAAAGACGTTCATGGTGGTAGCATTGTTTATGAAAACACCATGATGGAATTCAGAGACCTTGGTCTTGCTAGAGAGGTAATTCAGGCGACATCTATATTTGCAGAATTAACATCCATAAGTTAGCGGTTGATGATAACTGTTACTTAAGCACTAATCTATACACCCGAAAGCTTTAAAACTATACACGGAATACTAACTACATTAAATGCTCCATTTTTCATCTGATTGAAATTTCTCGATGTAGTACGTGTTATTTCCTTGACATCGAAGGTGGATTCGATGAAAAATAGATTTACTTGGTGACATTCGGATGATCGTTAACATAAGTCAATTCTTAGCTTGTATGGTAAATAAATAAATAAACTTTATTGACAAGAAAGCAGTTGCAAACTGTGTATGGCCACAGATAGATAGATAGAGAGAGAGAGATAGATAGATTGTAGTATGGGTGGCCACCCTCTAGAGGAAGGCCCTTTGTACCCCTTCGTACAGTCAGGGTTATTCCATCCCCAGGCCCTCGCAAAAAGACACCAGAGATTGGATTTTAGCCTTCCTGATATGTGTAGGGAAATGCGAACCTAGGTAACGGTATCTGGTTTAAGCAAGAGCTTCACACAAACAGAGTACATGCGCGGAGGTCTCCTCCTCCATGCCGCATCTCCTACACATTGGATCCTGACTGACCCCCATAATATGTAAATGTCTCCGTAGGGTATTAGGGTCTCTTAGCAAACCTATTACTTTCCTTATATGACTCCTTCTTAAATTTAGTAGGACCTTCTTATATTCCTGGCTTGGTCCAGCGATTAGCTCGCGGGCCTACCTGGCTATATGCTGTGACTTCCAGATGGTGAGATGTTGCTGGTGTGTCCAATTGATAACCTCCAGTCTCACTTTTCGTGGAGATATTCCTAAGAAGGGTACCGGATCCACAAAGTGGCCCTTGGATCCCAACTTTGCCAGTTCATCCGCCTTTTCATTTACCCTGATTCCCATATGCCCAGGAACCCACCAAAGGGTAACTGGGTTTCATTCACAGAGTGTGTCTAACATCCGTTGGCATTGCCACACAAGTTTGGATGTTGTTCTATAGGCACATCGTGTCCTTAAGCTGCTTGACTGTCGCTGCATATGTTAATATGGCCATTAAGTCCAGACATATTCTGTATGTGATTAACGCAGACCATTATACCAAATACTTCTGCCTGGAAAACTGTGGTATAACCCCCGAGAGAGAGGTGGAGCCTTGTATTAGGCCCCCAGATGTGTATGACCACGTGGAGGATAATAAATTAAGTTACTCTCCGGCAACAAACAAGGGACCATCCCATCAATTCTGATCAAGGGCCCAGGGCCAGTGGTGGATTTAACATTTATAAAAGAAATTATTTAATAAATGCGTACTGTTATCCATTTATTATTCCAAAATGAATTGTGGATATTTGTACAGTAAAAATTCAAGTTTAATAAAACAAAAGTAATAATGACATTCCCGCCAAAACGTAATGACATTCTCGCCAAAATTATTAAATTTCTAATAATGTCTCCAAAGAATGTTTTAAATAGCTGAAATGTTTGTATAATTATTTAACTCAATAAAGATAAATACCGTTACTAAGGAAAGTAGTAGTTTGGAGCAATATAATGTCTAGTATTTAACTTCATGGGTGGAGGGGTTGTACAAGACCTCGTCCCGCCGCCGATTTTCCCTACCGTGCTCTTAATTTCGTCGTTTTGAAAACTGAGGGTCTACTTAGGAGGGAATGGAGACATAAATGGGGTGATGGATGATGATGATGATGATGAATGCGAATGAAGATGAATGACTATTGAATTGGAATGAAAGGTACAGGGAAAGAGACAAAGAATCTGTCGGTAAAGAATATGTCGCATATTCGCTTGATCCACCGCTGCAATGGACCACATGGATCATCCAGGGTTTAACACAGCAGATACATTACACCGAATTGCCTTAGAGAAGTGGTCACCAAAGTTTTGGACTTCTCCGACCAAAAAATTCGTAGTTTTAAATTCTGTGGACCAGGAAGTGTTTTTTAATGATTAATAAGTTGTTGTCAAATAGTAACCATAGGATATTTTTGACTATGAAAAGCACCTTTACCACACAACGAAACTAAAATGTTTTTTTCATTATTACATATACGAACCATGGATGCAACAAAATTTTGAGAGGTTGTTATGCATTTCTTGTCCAAGAGGTGTCCCTAGTTCAATACCAGATAGCACATCAAACTCATCACACAAATGTTTCTAATACTATTTGTTATCTGTTTGTCCAACGCGATTCGAATTAACACCTTCGACAATAACACCACAGCAAAGTTGTTCTTCCAATAGAAGATCGTCAAAAATTGCAATTGACTTCCAAATGTTCTCTAGTCCACCAAACGTTTCTCACGGACCACTGGCTGGCCACCACTGCTTTCGAGCCGATGTATAATAAATTGGTGTTGAAGGTGACCTATGATTACGGAGCGGCTGAAGTATCGCATTGTGCGATGTTGCTGACGTAGACCAGAGGCTCGCGTTCTGGCTTGAGACACGTAAACAAAAGGGAAAGTCTTGCGACGCGAATGGAGTGTGTGATGCGAAAGGCATGTGCATGTATAGAAGAGGAGCGGACGGACGGACACACGTCTGATGCGCAACCTACTCGCTAAACGCGGCAGCTTGTAAGGCAACTCGCTCAATGCGGCATACCCTTGAAACGCGTTTCATGAAACTCATTTCATACGAACGTGCACGCAGATGGAACACCGTTTCATGAAACATATCATACGAACGTGCGCACAGATGAAACACCGTTTCATGAAACCTCATTTCTCATAACATAACTTTCTCGCATACGTCCAGGGGTCCTCGGACCAACCGGTTGACGATATTCAATATGACCCTACAATTTTGTATGATAAACAATAATTTTAGTTATAAAGCTGAGTTCGAACACTATTTCTATCTTTATTTTAAATCGCAATATGTCTCACTAAACTCCGATAAAATCTCCGTGTTGCATAAAATGCGTTTCCATGAAACCTTGTTTGTGCTTCGCATGAAACTCGTGCAAATCCCAATGTATTTAAGTGAGTTTGGTTTCATGAAATTCGTTACATCGAAGTGTGTCGCACCTAAGAGACTCGTTTCTAACAATATTGTAATTTTCTTTTTATGTGTGTTCTGGTTAACAGAATCCGCACATTCTAAGTGAAACTTATTTACTTTGCTAGCATTATGATAGGAAAATTCTCATATTTAATAACAGGTATTCTCTTTCTCTACAAAATGACATCCCTTACAATCAAAGCAGTGTTCTAGTTTTTATAATTTAGTCCTATGTCCAAAACACGAGTTTTTTATATATGGCTTGATTGTTTTCTTCTAAAATTTACATTTATTATGACTTCATTCATTCTTATCCGAGTTTTAAAACTTTTTCATTGATATTTTGGGACAAAATCCTTGCACTAGTGAACTTACTTGAAATTTCCTTAATTTAAAAAATCAAATGTTATTTCTGGAAGTATTATTTTTATTTGTGAATTATTTTTCTTCTCTATTAATTAGGGATATTCTCTAAAAATTAACATCTCATCCATATTCAAAAGCATCAAATGGTTCTCCAGTTGTCGTCGTCGCTACTCTCCATGACACAGTATATTCGTCACGTACGAAATGAGACCTTGAGTTTTGACGCGTTAAAATTTTAAAAAGTCTCACCCTTCTCATTATAAATGCTTTAACCTGGGGTCATTAAAATTCACATAAATAATTAAACCTGGGATCATTAAAATTCACATAAATAATTAAACCTGTCTTGAGTATTAAGGCGTTCAACCGAGGCAATGAAAACGAAGTAGGTGGAGAATAGATTTGAATGTGCTTCAAATCTGATATTTCTATGAGTTTAGAAGTTTTAAACATCAGCAACCTGAAATTGATGTTTATAAAAAGAAACTTTATATCGCTGTCAGTTTATTTCAGTCTTCCATTTTACTTATTTTGCAACTAAAGCGCTGTTTATTTTAGAATTTTATCTCCAAAAGATTATAGAAAATTATATGAAGGGGGTGCACTAATTGAAGAAGTTAGATATCACTGTTCTTGGGTCATAGCGTAGTGTTGATACTTTCGTCTGAATGCACAAGTCTCTATTTTTTCGGCTTCCCTACGTTACAAAGTTATGACGAAAGATGGGAATATGCTTACAAGCAAAAGTGAATGATTCCTTGTTCTCAATAATATGTTGAACAAACAACAACTTTCATCGTTTGCAGTGGAACCGTCGTCATTTTTTTTCAGCTGCTGCGAGTAACTTTTTTTGTTAATTATATGACAGTGAACATGTGGCAACGAATCATTCTCTTTGCTAACAGTAGAGGAAATAATATTTAACGTTAATGTCTCTAGAAATCTACAACCTTAAAATACGAAAACAGTATGCGGTCCAAAAAGTGTTAATTTAAATCAGAGTTCAAATTTTCAGAATACGCGACTGGAGAAATTGCTCGTTATCTACACAAACATGGCATACGTGTGAATCTCACTGAATAGAATCATTGTTCTTGAAGTAGAAATACGACAAAATGAGATCGAAGAAATGGCCCATTATTTATTTTAGTACTTCCGGATGTATCTGTCGCTGGTTGCTGGAAACCAGTTCACGTCGAAAATAAAGGCAAGAGAGAAATTTTACATTAATGTTTGCGTGACGTTTTGTTTCATTTTACTTCTTTCTTAGGGAACTCCCAAGAGAGTTCCCATGCTTCCTTTACTTTAAGCTGCTTATTATTGTTCAGCCTTAGCTGCTGCATCTGAAAGTGTTTTTATTAACGAGTGCTTCTACGAACGATATGTTTAGAATTGTCTACTTTTCTTAACCTTTACTTAAAAATACTAGGTTTTGAATATTCTATATACGACGTTATCAATATCCATTTCAATATCCTGAACTTTGGAAACGTTTAATCTTATAGCTCAACTTCATATTACTTATTTTATAATATGTATTTGTTTGCTAATGACATTAGTTTAACTACTGTAAATAAAGATATAGCTGAAGAAGAAATATCAATATTTTAATTATGATTTGCTCTTAATTATTCGTTTATATTTCCACAATTTACAAGAAGCGGGTTTATTAGATTGGACATTCCCCACCTTAATCTCATTTGCCCTGTGTATTCAGGGCTCCAGTAGCTGTATTTTTGTACTGAGTTAGTAGATTCAAAATGTATAATTTCTGAAATATAATTGTTTCCTTGTTTATCACTATATGAAGTACACATATAATTACTGGTGCATTTCCACCAGAAGCTAATAATATTGTCTAGTACTATCAATAGATCTAAAAGGTTTAAGTACGTCAATCTGCCACTAGAGATCTCTATTCTCACCAAGACATTTCATGACGATAAAATATACATAATTACCTATTCATTACATGGAAAATCGCCACATAATTTCTGAATGTCAATTTTCTAATTTTAATGTAACATTGAATCAATTCTTTAATTTGTATCAAATTATTTAATTTGCACACGAACAATTCAGTAGTAATGTGTTTGAGCGGGAGTGTTTTCCCTCGAGTTAATTGGGAAGATCCCGTAGCTACTAGCTCAATCATCTCTCTCTTCAGACTTCGTCGAGTCAACATCGGATCATAACTGCGTCCGTCATGAACATTTTGTGAAGCGTGTTGTGCCTGAGGTAAAACTATTCATTTCCTTCAACCATGTGGTGCGACCATCTGGAACTGTCGTGAATATGGTTTTATTGTGATCATGGAAACAGTGTGATCATATAAACTTTAAATACTATTGATGGATCCACATACCGTCGCTGCCTTCTGCATCTTCCAACGGCCTGGGACGCTGTTTAGGTTAGATTCTTGATGGGATTATTAGGGAACATGTTTTTGTGTCATTTCTTTGTAAAACAATTAATATTTGTATGTCCTTTGATTTATTGTTTGTTTTGATATAAAAAATTTATTCCATGTGGTCCTCCAATTTAAAATCTTTTAATTATTAAAATCAAGATACCTTCCACTCCCATAGCTACCAGAGTGTTTTGGGGAACGGCTCATGCTCCAATTACGATCTATAATTTACGAGACCGGCGTTTGAGAGCTTAACCACGTAGGTTTTTTTCTTAGCTCTGACACCAACGTTGTTTGCAAAAATATTCTGCCTATTTTCAGTTCTTGGCGCTTTTATCAATCAGAATTCAGTGTAATATTGAAATAGAGCATTCCTTTGCACCGCAACTGATATGCTGGGGGTCGTCGTTAAGTTGAATATCACCTCTTATCGACGTACAAGGTAATGAGTGCACTAGAATCGGAGAAGATCCTCAGAACCATCTTTCTCTAATAAATTTACTGACAAAAAGCTGTAACAAACTACGTATGACCATAAGTGGAGGACAATAAGTTAATTTACTCTCCGGAAGCAACCCATCAATTCCGATCAAGGGTCCTAAGCCTGAGGCGGATTTAACATTTCCGCACACACCTAAGATAAGAATAAAAAAGTTAGCTATGTCATAATCTCAACGGAATACCAAACAAATTGTATTAGTAGAATACAAAAACTTTTTCCACAAATACATATTGTTATCAAATCATTAAATTATTCGGAAAATATTGTGTATAAATCGTAGCAATTAAAATGGCTCTAAGTTGGAGATTAAATATTACAATTTTGGTAATGAGACCACAAGAGCCTAGGGAGCTCGTATATTAAATCCGTCTCTAGCAGAAGGAAAACCGGAGAAAAACCTGGTCCATGGCCGCCTTTCTCTGGTAGATTATTAATACTCAAGGCAATAATTAACATATCAAGAAAAATTCGCATTGCCACCAAATACTTACCTGACGTGATTTTCATGATTTCGAATTAATATATCACCTTTTAACCGAATATTTGAAATCAAAATAATTGAAAATATGATATCCTCGGTATCTTACAGTAATACCCGTCACTAAAGGTATTTACTTACTAAGTGAAATCGAAAGAGAGGCAAATTTAAATAAGAACCAAAGAGAGTAATCCATTTCAACGTAACTTGTCGATAAGACTTTTGTCGCCAATTTTAAGTCACCAAGGAGAATCGTGTTTTTTGTTGTTGTTGTTTTTTACTTTGTATAATATTAGAAAACACATGTAAACTAAGAACTTCATTCAAATAAAAGTGTGGTGGATAATGCGCAGACTAAGGAACCACGAATCCCATACTTCGAGTCCCTAGGTGGATATTTTATATTTTTATTTTATTGTCGCCAACGTGATTTGTTACTGGTATTGCGCTGGTACTATTATTAACATTTTTTACGATTAATTCATAACCATGTCTTAATTTTGTTTTAACTTAAAATCTTTACAATGTTATCTCTCAACTTTTAATTATCGCTCGACTTGAAATTACACTGTTTGGAAACACAGAGACTGCAGCCTTGTTCCGCTCCGGACGTGCAATGAAACCGGCCCGCTCGCTTACTGCCAAAAGAGCGTGCATCCCACTTTCGTTGCGTATTGTAACGCCTGCGGTGACTGTTACCGCACCGAAGACACCGGCGTCGTGCCAAGTCCTCACGTCGCTTCCTTCCCCCTCCCTTTCCATCTTTTCCTCTTTTGCGAACAAAACAAAAGAAGTTCAAGCTGCGACATTATTTTAGTTTCTATTGACCAAGATGATATTACATGCATTTCCAGCTAATCGACAAGGGATCTTTTAATGGTCTAGTTGAGAGACTTAAAGCACATTAATAATGTGAGATGTATATTGATAATTACACCCTTCCTGGTTTATGAAATGATAATTATCAGTTAACTAGAGACAAAATAATACAAACAAAGTGTAAGATACGAATGGAATCAGTATAACGCTGGAGGATACAAGGGGAAAAAATCATTTTTATGCTTAATTATCTTCACAATCTTCGACTATTATTGTTTCATCGAAATATATATTAGATATAAAGGTACTAGAAAATAAACAGCTATTCCTCTTCGGTGATAGCAATTTCGGACTAACCAATGATACTGCACTGTAAATTTTATTGCACTTAGCTTCGTGCTTTTTGCTGCATGACACCCTTTGGTTACATATTTCACTGGCATGCATTGATTGAATATCGTCATTCAGCACAGTACTATTTGTTGAGGAAAATAATACAGTCGTTAAGATGACAATTAATATAATTTACCTATATTGTACACTGAAAGCGTATATAGCTTTACGCTTTTCTTAACTCCGAACTATTGTTTTATTGGTATTTTTATTCTTTCTCTTTATATTTGAATACCCAAAATCTATTGTTCTATTTCCAGTCATCACTATATTAATTCGTATAATTGTTTCCTCCACCATGTTTCATGATTTTAGGAGTTATCTCTAAAATGTATTATTCACTCCCCGAAAGTAAACGATGGACCATCCCATCAATTCCAGTGAAGAACTCAAAAGCAGAGGCTTATTTAATATAAATGCGATCCTGAAATAACCAAAATAGCGCTGTTCCGTATAATATATACAGAACACTTACAAATATCATTTTCAAATCTTCAAATTATTCCGAAGAACATTGCTAACAAATCGAAACTATTAAAATAACATTTTTGTTAATTAAAACCAAATAATTTCCACATAACTGATTTTTTGTAAGTGGAGAAATATAAGGGAATTATATTATCTTATTTATTTCCACCTTGGAGCGTCAACCTGAGAAGAGAAACGCATTTTGAAGAGGACGCGCAGAGGAGCGTATACTCCACTTTCGTGCGCGAAGCGTGGGGCGCCGTAGCGTTGTTCGCGTCTGTTACCGCACCGGAGGTGAGTCCGTAGGCGGCCCTCGCCCGCCGCTTCGCCCTGGCTGCCTTCTTCCTTCCTTCGGTTCTTCCTCCCCCTCAGGTTGCGTCGCGTCCTCCTGCGAGAGCGAAAGCGGCGCGCGCTCTTGCTTTGTTTACGGCGATCCCTTCGACACTCGCCGATCACCCAGCGAAGTTAACACTTCGTTGTTTCACAATCAACTACTAGGAGCTGCGTCCATTGATGTATACAAGAAATGTTTGCCATTTTCCCTTGTCGAAACAATTGTGAATCGAACCACGTATGATAAAACAGAACTTGAACATAAATCAAGCTGGTCAACAATAAATTACAATGCGTGCTAAATAGTATCGTAGATTTAGGATGGTATCGTTCTAACTCTACAATTAGTACTACGAGATATATTATATTTTGAGATCACTCAATTTTTTAAAAAATTTTAGAGGGGGAAATCCTTTATGGATACAAGTGCTGCTGCTTATCCCTGCGTTCGGGGAGCTACTTTCAGCGCTCACAGCGCCGTTCGGGGAGCATCTCGGCCCTCGGCGCTCAAGGCTTCATCCCAAAACTAACGGTCGTAAGCGTGCTCAAAAGTACACAAACATGGCGGCATTCGTAGAAAATTGTTGAATTGGACATAGAACGGCGATGGCTTGCGTGTTGCGAGAGTGTTTGGGGGAAACTTCATCATTCAGCAGCTATGTGGAATTAGTTATGTTTAGTGAAAGTATCTACGCCCGAAGAGCTAAATAAATACCCAACAACTAATGTGGATGAGGTTATGTCAAGGTGAACTGACAGCCACGTATAGAATGGAATCGAATCATTATTGCGATTTAACACTCGAGAATGCATAGACACAGTCGTATTCATATTTGAAAGCAATATTACAATAAAACTTGCATGTATAATTTTAATATTTAAAGAAGGTTGCTCGCATACCAAATATTTTTCAAGTCTTGTTGGCATGTTTTTTTATGATTTAAAAAAGAAGGGACATTGTGCAAATTTGGTACAGAACGTTTTTCCAGTAACTACTCTGACAAAGTTAATGAACTGTTGATAATATTTATATTCCTAATGTTATATTGGTAGAAATTACTGTGTAAGGTGAACACCACTTTTCATTTCTTATCTCATAAAATAGTCATTCTATCTTGTTTACTCGTGCATGTCCTATTCCAAGCTCACAAGCAAGAGGAACATGAAATAATATTGAGACTCCAGCTCCGTATTGTCAGCTCTCAAGCAACAAGAATGGGAAATAATAATATGACTCCCTCCTAAAGTCTATTGAAAATAAAATTTATACATATTCCTTATTTTAGGATGAATTTGGCTTGGGATGTAGAAATGTTGAAGTTGCCACTGCCTCAGGATCCTTGATTGGAATTTAAGTGGTCTCTGGCTTCTGTAGAGTGAATTAATTTATTATACTCCATGCAGTCATATGCAGTTGATAACTGCTTTTTTAATCAGTTATTTTAAGCAATTGACTGATTCTTATACTGATACAATATAAAGTTATCTACAAACTCTTGTATTCAGATTTTTAAAAGGCCTTCTAGCAGTTGTTCTAGCAAATTGATTAGAAAGAATCAACAACAAAAATAAAAAATATGTGGGATTTTACTAATAAAAACCGATGAGAAATGTCCCAGAATGAAATCTCATTCCACAGCAGACTCTGTTTGTTTACATACTTTCCTTTAGATAACTCAGAGGAGTCTGTTTTAATATTCTCATCATAAAAAAATATTTTGCCAGTGTTTTATTTAGTCATCATACCTTATTTTCCTTTTCAACATATGATAAACAGAATTGGATCTAAATTCATTGTGGTATAGATTATTTCAAAGTAAAGAATGCTGGACGTCAGTGTCATGCCTTGAACATATAAGAGCTAATGCATACTGATGACTCTTTTTCCTAAGTAGAATCATTTTTAATAAAACTAACAACTGTACTGGTATTAAGCTTAGATCCATATCCATAAGGTCTGTCAGTCAATAAAATGTTATTTTTAAAATTGTCAGACATCTGATCTTTTCACTTCAAAAACGTTTTTACATTACTGTATAAAAGAGCTTTAGTTATTAATTTCTCTTGTATTTCCCCTTTTCTATAGAGGTTTAACTATGAAGTTAATTAATAAACTCAGAAAAATGCTGTGAAGAGGTGAGCTTTAACTTCACATGTAGCTAGCGGACACTTATATCCACATTGATGAATTGAAAAATACAGAATTAATCATTTACTTGTCTGATATGCTACATAGAATTGGCATAGTAATGAATTAGTTCATGACAATTGTGAGTTAGTTGAATATTTAAGCATTAATGATTTACCTTCTGCAAGATTGATCTGTTTTAATTTTTTTCATAATGTTGAATAATCTCATTGACTGTCCTGATGTATAAAAAGAGCTGAAAATTTATTATCCTCCTTGTTCAAATAAATTTTTTTAAATAATATTAAAGAAAAAAATAGTAATGTAGCTGAAAGATTTATTTATTTACATATAAATTAATGTAAGTTTATATTCTTGATTTTACATGAAACATTAAAGAGTTTATGAGTCAACTAAATGTATCAAGGGATATTAATTCTGTTTATAATAAAAGAAAGAAAGAAAAAATATCAAGATGAAGTTCTAAACTAAGAAATTATCAAAATTAGTCTTAAAGATAAGTTGCTCTGACGAACTGTCACTGGAGGTTGCCATCTTGTTGGCGTTGCTATGATAACTTTTACAAAGCGTTCGATTTGGACGCTGTTAGCACTGTGAGCGTTATGAGCGTCTCGCGCCCCAGCTCGCTAGTATGAGCGAAGCGTTGCGATGACGTATAGTGAGCTTCAGTTGTGACGTCACGACAGCGTTCTGAGCGCTGTGAGCGTCCAAAACGAACAACGTGCCGAAAGCGAGCTCCCCGAACGCAGACTACGTCGGACTTCCAAACATGGTTAACCAACTAAGACTCTAACCTCTGCCTCACCTAAGCCTTGTAATCCTCTCCGTGGAAACCGTCGCTAGACATTACTTCGCTGAAGACATTATTTTACTGATTTTTTTAATGAATATTAGTTTGTTGGTAATACTGAATACGAACTAGGAAAACGAAGAAAGGCAATTGGCAATATGTTCGCCGAGAATCTGCACAATGCTATAGTTAATGCTATTTTCATAATATTTTTTAAAATAATATGGCATATATTTCGATACCAGTTTATGTGGAGAGCGGTTTTTTTTCTCTCAAACCTAGATTCGAAACTTATTCTAAAAAAGCACACAACAAATGGTATTTGTCCATCTAAAGGTCTCAAGTCCAAAATAATTTCATTATCTTGATTATATAATTGACATTAATAGTAGAATTAGTACCAGTAGAAACAAGTTTATGAGGAAAGCAGTTTTTTCTCAAAACTAGAGTCGAAATGTTTGTGTTCTAAAAAATTACAAAATAAATGGATTCGTCCACCAAAAGATCGTAAGTCTAAAATTATTTTTATCTTATATTATAAACCGACTTCACTGTTTCCTTCCAACTACGTTGTTTGTTTATTTCCGGATGATGAAGTTTTCACGTTTATCCGATTCCGTGATTCAAATTCCTCTTTCTGTTCTTGGATCTTCGGAAGGCCGAGCTTTGATCGGACGACAATAATGTAAAATGAGTATATGGTATATTAAAATAGGGAGAAAAATAATATTTCCACCCACTGTTGTATTCAAACCATGGATCTTAGATTGTTTGGTCTGCGGGTTATCCCCTGACGATCTGTTGCACTTTTAGTCGAATAAATTTGAAGTTGGTACACGTATTTTCTAGTGCTAAACAAAGAATAAAAAAAACACTTTACTCGTAAATGTGACCATGCTCGATTGCTTTTTCATTCCGAAGTTCCATTCAGTGAATATCATCTAAATCGTTAGAGCCATGTTAATACTCGATAATAAAATCAAAAACTACACAAACACAATTATTGCTCACTTAATACTATCGGAGTCTTAATTTCTCTTGTATCGATTGAATCGTTGCTTATTAATAGTTATTCATCATGGATGTATAATAATTGAATATGCCTTTGAATAATTACCGTCCTCTCAAAATGGTAAGGAACTCGCGTTGCTTGTTCTGTCTTATGTATTTGACCTTGGTGCCTAGGAGAGTCTTGACGAAAGAGGAGAAGGCGTGTGTTTGCAGGCTTATGTTGAATAGTTAACGATCTGCTACATTCGAGTGAGTATGATGATGAGTGTATAAACGTGTTCTAAAAATAATTGTGTTTACTCTCCAGCGTAATTGCGTAGCTGTAAATCCAAATGTTCACTACCGTCATAAGGAAACAGGCTAAACTCCATTTCCAAAGTATTTTTTTATAAATTCGAATGAGGCATGGAAACATGTACCAAACTCAATGTTGAAAGACCGTAATTTAGATAGAGTTAAATTTAATTTTAATTTGTTAATAACTCTAAATCAGGGTGTGGGTCCTGTACCAACTTAAGCGAGCTGCTTTAAGCAACTGGACCATACTTCGTGTTTTAAATGATCAAAACCATACTTATTTGATGTAAGGTACCAAAAGGGTTAATTCTTTGTTCAATCAACTGACATTACAAGCTAAGTGCATTTACAAAAGGAGCGTGAATTTCCGCTCTCAAGTGACAGGTAAAAATATTTTTAAAATATACTGGCTCGCCTACACAGATTCAAACAATTTGGCCAAGTTTGATAAAATTCCCAAGTGGTGTAGATTTGTATACCGAATAAAGTAAACATACAAACATTCATCTGTGTTAGTCATATTGCCAAAGACAGTTAAAAACTGTATGAACGTGGAGGATAATATTATTTTACTCTCCGGAAGTAAGCAAGGGACCATCAAGTCTGATAGCGTCCAAAGGAAAATAAGAAACCCCCGGCTTCGGGAGGGATTACGGAATTAATAAACTGAACCACGCCGAGATTCAGTATAGATAAAATATCTATCGTAAATAATTAGAAACAATAAAAAGCAAGCATTTAATTTTATATTTTAATCAAGTCAATAAATTAAAACACCAATCTCACTGTGTGACGCAATTTTAGTCTCATAAAAGTTTTTTTTTGTAAATTTTAAACAACTGTGTTATTTCTTCAATTTCGAATTGTATCGATTTCGAAACATTGTGTTGGGTGAAGATTTATAGACCGAAAATAAAAGAAGGCAATCGAATCTCAAATACTGGGTCCTAGCAGTGCTATTAAAAGCGCTATGACGTGATAAAGTATGCAAGGATTATTCCACCATAAACTGTAAGCGGTCACTTAGTACGAGGCACGGTGGGTGGCGGCGAATCACCCAAGCGAGCAGCGCCGACGACGGAGTCAAGTGGCTCGTGGGGAAAATCTTAATTTTTAAATTCTTTTGTAGTATCTGTAAACGGGAAACGTAGCGTGCTATTGAAGATTATCTACGTGGAGTGATGAGAGGTAGGAGGTGGGTGGTAGGACTATTGTTAGTAGGTGGGCAGGTTTGCTGGGTTTACCTACAACTTGGTCCACGTATAGGTGTTAGTAGGAGTAGTGTTAGTAAGAGTTAGTAATACTAGGAGTAGTGGGAGGTGCATAGAAGGAGGGGGGTTTGCTTTTGAATTATCACAGCTATATGAACTGGGACAGTAAAATGAAAAGCTACAAATGTTTTCTGGCCCCACCGGGAATTGAACCTGGAGGGACGTGGCGAAGAAGCATGCTAGCCCTGGACCATCAGAGGGGCTAAACTCTTATCCAATACAGAATGTTAGTGGTTCCAAGATAACTTAAATTGTTTAGCTCACGTGCATTCTCTCTGGTTAACAAAGTAGAAGTGAACTCCGATTGCTGTTAAAAGTTTTCTTTGCCAGACAATAACTCCAATTTCATTCATAAAATTAAGAATTACTTGCTCTTACGTATGGCGTAAATAGTAATTCAGTTAAGTTTATCTTACCACAGGTTTCTTTTCTGGGGAGGACTGTACTTGGTTTTAATTTTATTACGAATATTCGCAAAAAGTCAAAATAGTTTCTCTCGTGTGGGAATTACACCAAGAAATTTTCCACGTAGCATGTCATAACACTGTCTCTATGCGTGCAGAAATCAATCGCTTATCTCAGTAACGTACGTGTCGAACGTCGTCAGACTGTATCGAATCGATCACTTGCGTCTCGCGTTCGCTAATCTGAACGCGTATTTACCTCTTGACGATAAATGCTTCGTTTTAAAGAGCTCGAAAAACAACCATTACTGTGGGATCAACTGTCGTTAAAGCTTTTGATGTACGAAATGATTTCACTGAAAAAATCATACAACACTTAACATACTATGTGGTTTGGTTCCGTGGCCATTTTTAAAGAGATGTATGACTTTTTATCCTTTTTTCTACTTTATGTCTTGTGTAAGTGTAAGAAACAAGCGAAAATAAAAATATCACTGATTCTTACAGAATTTTCGTCGGTACCTTGTGACTCCCATATCCGAGAGTTGTTTATAGAATTATCTGAATAATAATAAATACCGATCATAATAAATCGCAATTCGTACACATTTTATACGACTTTAAGTTGATGCTATAGTAATGAAATGACACATGTACAGACCCATTTCAATTATCATCAATATCATAAAAATACGTTTATCTCTCGCTTTCTCTCTTTCGGATGCTAAGCTTAGCAGATATTCGTTTGGAAAGTTAATTTCCACGTTTAATAAGGAAACCTGGTCATGTGTGCTCGTGAACAATAAGGAATTAAATAATAGCTCACAAGGTTCGACTTGGATTTAAGTCTGGTGTTTTTTTGGTCACTTTACGACGGTTTAAATCCAAGTCGAAATATTGTGAGGTATTCATATATAAAATATAATATTATATATTATTCGTCCTTAAAAGGTCGTAATTCTTTAATAATTTACTTAACGAGATTATATAATGGTTGTTAATTGTAGAAGAAAAACGAAGAAAAATTGTTTTCAAAAAAGCTCCGAAAATGAATTAAAATAGGGACAAATAATCAAAACTTTTGTAAATCATGGTCTAGCCAGCTCTAACAATGAAACCAGAAAGTGAAAACTATCAGAAAATATTAGGTTTATGAAATGAGAAATTCGTTCAGATGCTTTTCGTACGGTTTTGATGCATGCGAAGTAAGTTTATGGGTCTCGTAAAATCCTTCGCGCGTCGTTTGTGGTCAGCAGACACGCTCTGTCATCCGCTTGGCAGTTTCAGTTGTGACACCTATTCCCCTCATTAAAGTGCAGAACACGCGAGGAGGCGCGTTGGGCTTTAATTCGACTGCCCTCAGGGACGCGTGTTGTGTTGTTAGGTGCCGTATTGGCCCCCATTGGAATTCATTCAACGAGGTCGAGGCTTGTAATAAAGATGTCGCGGAACCATTGCATTTCGTTTTTTCTCTCATTCCAAATGCGAGTTTGCCGAGTACAATCATATAACGCCTGTTGCTTGGTATTTTAAGATACGATTTCCAAGTTTATGAGTAAAAAATGGTAAAGGAGGGAAAATAAGTCGTTTAATACTACAGACTAAAAAGAAAAGCGTGGAAAAGATGTGACGAATTTAACTGTTGGTAAAACAAAACATTTAAAAAAGAACGATGAAAATAATATAATATTGCACCTTTGGAAAAGCAATGGCGTAAGTGCAATTTTCCAGAAAATTATTATTGTTATTATAGTATTATTAATGCTACAATGTATCTAAATCTCAGTCTTATCGCGAAAAACAGACAAAATTGTATGTTTTCCCTTTTGCGTTAGTGTATAGCTGTACACAAGGAAAGTAAAGTACCCTGATAATCGTTGAATATTTAATACAAGATTTCTAACAGATAACATAGAAGACTGGTTAGTCCTGAGACGATAAAGGGTCCTTCACTGACATTTTGGTTTAAACATTTCACATCTATATTTGTACTCTCATTTCATTTTTTATGGAATGAAGAATTTAAGGAATCGTATAACCACTATGCTAGTTTGCTTTCTAAAAAAACCCTAGATATCATTTTTCCGCCGAAGTATCAGAACTACAATCGAGTAACTCAACCGTAGAATTGGATGTAGAACGAAGTCGCGACCCGCATGGGAGTCATATCTGCGGCCTGCTAGTAGACCTATTCTGACCCCCAGCCTCTCCCCGAACAATCACTTATTCCGAGCGAGGACCTCGCGGATTGAGTCCAAGAGAAGGTCGTGGCATTCCTTCACACTTTGTGCTTTTGCACACCTTCCTTAATCCGTATTTTTTTAAATTATCACAGACATTCACAGGGGTTGGAGAATATGAGGAAATATTTTGAACCAAAGTTATTGAACCAAATATTTTGAACCAAAGTTGAACCGTTAATAGGAGTGTTAAAAAACAAATAGGTGATGAGTTGTTACACACAAGAAAAGTTCAATGACCATTGTCTTAAAGCATATGCTCTTCCGGTCGTAACAACTGTATCCTACAAGTTACAAGGAATATTTAACTTTTTATTGTTAGTGGTGACTTTTAACCTACTGAACAGTATATTGAATTACATGCATCACATAATTCATTTCTTTGCGATAAATGTCATACACGAATTGAATATAAAACTGTTCGGTATACACGAAGTTCTAATACACTAAAAGGTTCTGAAAATCAGAAGTGGCGACGTAGCGCGTGACTTGAAACAAGCTGGACGTCGCGTTTTTTAGGAATAAAGTCCAAATACTTCGAAACATAATAATTGTGCTCATAATAATAGTGCTCATAATAATTGGTGATGAGCACATAATTTGTAAATTTCTTAACTTCATTATCAAAGCTGTACCTTAAGAATTCTCGTGAGAGTTCCTAAAATTTCGGGAACACGACTGACCGACTACGTTAAAAAGGTAAACAATGACTGACATTACGTGTTGTCAGTAGTCCGTGACATCTTCAATTTCTTTGTGCTCTCTGTGAAGTTCCCATCTAAACCGGTTCGCAAACTCTCACAATCGGACGCACACTCTCGCCGCATCGATTCGATTCGCACATCATCGTGTCTTCCTCTCCACAAGCTGCCGACATCGCATTCCCTCTTCCACGCTTTTCCATATTTGTTGCCTTCCTCCAGGCGTGTCTTTCGGTTCTCAAATTGTCAATTTTCGTCTTATTTTTCTTTCATCTATTTAGCAATGTCATTTTCACAGTTGATTCATTTTATTTACAGTGGTTTTGAGAAGAACCAAATTTTTCTTTCAAATAGAATATTTAAATTTTGGATTATCTTCTTTTTTTTCTTTTTTCGTGTATTTTGTAAAATATCTTTTGTCAGGTTTAATTTCATCCGGCTGATTGGAGAAGCTAATGATTCTCTTCACCTTCTGATTCAACCCCTTCAAAGAGCTTTTAGAGATACAACCAATGAATGTTACTCGCTCTTCGTCTTTCTCGTTTCGAGGAAAAAAGAGAAAAACACTGCGCTGTCGCTTTCAGTGACATACTCGAGAGTAATTTTCTTCGTTGAAGATTTTATTCGTTATGAGTCGTTCGGATTTAGTTTTCGTCTCTGTTTTGGAGTTTAAAACAGTTTTCCCCTTACTTTTTTCAATTGGTATGGTAAAAATTGATTTCCTTTTTTCGTTTTGTTAATATGTCTGTATAATATCACACATCAATTGGGCACAGGTTTGAGAGAGAGTTAAGAACCGGTTGCTAAGTTTTGATGAAATTTTTCCCGTTAGATCAGAGTTGTAAGTGTTTATATTTCAATATGTGACAAATTCTATAAATTGTAATCGACTTTTAAGGATGTTTTCTGTTTCTAAAATGAGTGTCAGGCAAATGTACTCGATATTTATATACTTAAAATTGAAATATACTTTATGCGGGAAGATATATCAAAGATAATTTTATTCTTTAAAAAATGATACAATAGGTGAACGAGTTTTATACGATAACAGTTTTTCATTTCAATCGCTTTGGCCTATTCCTTGTCAGATGAAAAATAGTTAACGTTTTGCAATTTCAAAGTGTACTATTGTTTGTACCCCAGTATCGTAATTGTGCTACCCGTACAAGTCAGTATCTCTACATTCGATTCATTTAAGTTTTCGCAGTTTGCCCACTTTTTGTGAAGGACTTTCTCATTTTATGAGGATTTAATGATTATTATTGAAATTACGTAAACGTAAAGAAATGCTAATTGTTATGCTTTATAGAGCCACTCAAAATATTGATTTCAGTGCTCAGAATTTAACGAATATGTACAAATACTGAATATTTTCATATCTATATATATATATATATATATATATATATATATATATATATATATATAGATAGATAGATAGATAGATAGATAGATAGATAAAAGAAATGTTTTGAACAATTCCATTTGTCACAGAGCATCAACGATCATTCTGGTTTGCTAAAAGTACTTCAAACTATAATTTTTAAATAAGAGAAACGTTATTGACCGAATACACGATGTGGCTCTTTCTCCCCTTATCGTCCATCTCTTTTGTGCCGTGGCTCGCTGATGTTGCTTGTCTTCGATGTTTAGTTGCGAAGTGTCACCTCTGCTGCGCCATCGCGACGCGGCCTTGGTCGTGCGTCTTGAAAACAAGCGAAGTTATTGCCAAGCTAATTCCAAATAAGTGCAAAGGGCGCGATGGCGGTACAGAACAGAAACCATTCAGGTGTTCGGTTTTATCGACAGTGGAATACCTTAATAGTATTTTAATTAGAGGACTCTCAAGATATACAGGTTATATACTTTTATATACAGGCTCTCTAGGCTGCCTATTGTAACAATTTGAGTTATTTTAATAGTTACGATTAATAAACAATATATTCCGAATAATCTATAGTTCGTATAAATTACATACTCGTGAGCTTTTTTTGCGTTTTATTAAAGACACATTTGTTGATATTATAACACGTAGCTAACTTTTTATTCTTATTTAAAGGGTGCTGAATTCTTCAATCCGCCTCTGCTTTAGGGAATTGATGGGAATTGATGGGATGATACCTTGCTTGCTTCCGGAAAGTAAATTAGTTTGTCTTCCACGTGGTCATACGCAGTTTGTAACTGCTTGTTTGAGGATAAATTTTAGTTAGATACTAGATTTCCCATGTTACGAGAACCTCCGATGCTAAGAGAACTGAAAGAAAATGTGATTACTTCAAATA
This sequence comes from Laupala kohalensis, assembly GCA_002313205.1. Taxonomy (NCBI): domain Eukaryota; kingdom Metazoa; phylum Arthropoda; class Insecta; order Orthoptera; family Trigonidiidae; genus Laupala; species Laupala kohalensis. Next base: position 914,317 of record NNCF01126253.1, on the reverse strand, counting down.
ATTGCTTCCAGAATACCCCACTTTAGGATACTTTGAAGGTCCTATCTTTTCCATTTTCTTCACCAATCTATTTATCAACACGTTCCACTGAAGTACTCCAGACCATAATCCCTGGGGACATCCATTCGCACTGCTCTGTACGAGCTCCTATTTTCAACATGACTATTATCCGAATTTTTATTAAACTCCCCAAACATCCACACCCTGGGAAAGCAACTTTTTATTATTTACTCACTGTACTGTATATTGATTAAGTACGTTTTATATTAGTGGTATGTTAGTTTAACCATTTCGAGGATCAAATTATAAATTCAAGACTCGTTTTGCACCTATTATCTTCTCGTGTTTTTCCGTCATTTAGTCGCTCGGTTTGCCATGTAGTCCACCTGCTGTCGCAGTGGTAATGTGTCAATCAGTTTTTTTTATTATTCTCACTGCTTATTAATGTTCCGCTACTGTTAGGCTCTACTCAGGTGTTTGTGGGAATATTCAAACACTTTGATTATTGAGTATCCATTGCGAGGCGCCAACCATCACTTCACAATAATGGAATATACAGTCTTCGTTCACGACATTTCGGTGTCAGTTTTAGAACCCCCTACAGTCTCATCACGCTAGTCATCTACTCCAGCGCTGTTCAACTTAGCCCGCGGGCCATTTTCTATCGATCGGGTAGGCACGGGATGGGGTTTGGCAAAATATGTTACCCAACGAAAAAAACTAATGGGTCACATTTCTTTATTTTTAACACCATATTTTGATTCTCATCAATAAATTTATATTATTTGGAGTTGGAAAAGTTAAATAGTATTTTTCTTTTTTCTAATTTTTTGAAAGTATTTTTAACATTTTATTGTACATAGAAATCTCTTAAATTGCGGTGAACATAACCGCCAGGTAACAGATTAATTATGTTATGTAAAATGAAAATGGGAGACGGAACTCGGGAGATGAGCTAAGCGCGCTCATGCGCTTACCAACTGCGCCATCCCGTTCGAATTTCGGTTCCGTCTCCCATTTTCATTTAACATAACATAATTAATGTTACCTGGCGGTGAGGTTCACCGCAATTTAAGAGATTTCTATGTGTTGGTGATCCAGAATTGGAAAATACGACCCAAAACAAAGTACTTCCTATGGGAGTCGCCTCATACGAGGAGCGTAGCCTCTACGAGGCCACCTCAGAGGTCTTTGGGTCTCGCAGGTTGAATGAAAATGGAAGACGGGCCCGGGAGGCGAGCGGGATGGCGCAGGTGGTAAGCGCATGAGCACTCCAAGGACCTGAGTTCGAATATCGGTCCCGTCTCCCATTTTCATTTAACAAAACATTTTAGTATAATAAAATATTTTCAGGTAACTGTAGGACAGGATAATTCCGAACACAATTTTTTATTTTCTCTCATCGGACATTCCACATTAAATATTAATTCTGACCGCATATATTTATAACAAAAAGTTGAGCCCTCCAACGTTTGATGAAACATTTGATGCAAAATGTATTATAACTCGCAGGTCGTGAAAAACGTTTCGCGGGTCGCATACGGTCATACGCATCGCGGGTACTTCATTTCTTCCTCACACGTTTGCAAACATTTGGTGGAGTTAGGATACTCAGTTTCCTAGATAAAAGTTTACAGGAATGTCGGAGATGAGATTTACGTATATCCAAACTATTCTCAAAGTTAGGATGCTCTATGCTAACTTACCCCAAAATATGATGTGATTATTATGTTGGTCGAACAGAATGTTAGATATGCTGAGTTACTTCACTTTAAATTACTACCTATTGTTAAGATTGTAATGAGTTCACGTAATCATTAGTTTATTAGTACTGCAAGAGGAATTTCATGGTAAAAATGGAGAAAAAAATTCTCTTCTTCTGTAAAGAGATGAAACTGTTTCATCTAATTTGCACGCGTCTTGAACTGGCGTGTTTTCGTACACTTCGCGAATGAAACTACGAACAGATGACGCGCAGTGCGACGAGTTATCATTTAAACCAGCCAAGCTGTAGCGATGTACTTTATTTGATATTGCTTTATCTCTAATAGTTAAATCAAGGATTAAGCACACGCAGTTCTGTGTGTCTACGAGATAAAAATACCAAAATTAGTGTTGTTCTCATGCTCATTTTTTGTACAATTAATGAAAGCTCTTGTGTTTCCTCTCTAAATCACAAATGTAAGTCGGTCGATGGCATAATGGTGTTCTGAGTAATGGATGTTATCTTATCTTTTGTTTCAGGAGTGGTATAGGTTACCCCCAGTCAACGAGGCAGCACCTTTGGAGCACTGATGCTCAGAACCAAGGACTAGCTAGTCGCTTATACAAGAACTGGAAAATGGAAACTGATGTCAGCCAAGAATACCAAGACTATTTGAATGAGTTCTTTCTCAGGGAAACTAATTCTCTCGACCAGTACTTGGATGAAATAGAAGAAAGCAGTTCCAGAAGCTGTGATGGTATTTATTTATCTATTCGTATATTAAAAGCTCGACGGAGGCGTTTTTGTTATTTTTGTGTCGCACCCCAAACTTGAAAGTAGTATCAATACGAAACGAAGTTCATTTCGCAACCCGATTTATTACGACCATGAAAGGCGTGTATTAATCCGTCCAATAGTTAATGCGTGAAGCTTTTTGAGAAATTCCTGGGAAAGATCAGCATGGACATCGGCGAGGGAGGTGGGTAAAGCGGGCTGTATCCGCGGATATAACAACGAATGAATGATTTACGAATTTATTTCTATTTGTGGTTGAATAAAATATCTATTTTTGATTCTCTTTTACCATACTTCGTGAAAATGCGTGAAACGGCCGGGAAGAAACCAATTAAAATCATTATACTATGACTAGACTTTCCTAGAAACCAATTAAAATTCTCTGTTCTTAAAACTATTGGGAAAAAAATACTTGACTAAGATAAAATTTGATGAATTAAAGTTAGTTTGTCATCATTTGACTTTGAACTTAGTTGGGTTAATATATATAATAATATATATAGTAGCTTACTCGTTTAAAGTCTCTTAAACCTAAGGGAAACTTATATAAAATATTCAACTTTTATTTGTGGATTTATATAATTTTTTAGGAATTGTCCCTTTCCCTTTTTGTTCTACCAAAAATAGTTCATTTCTGTAAAGATAGTACTATGTGATAAAGGTAAATTTCTTAATTTTTATGAAGGTGTATTAGGAGAAATTATTTTAAAAGATTTGACAGGTTGTAGTATCAGTTATTCTTTTTTTTCAGTTTTTTTTTCCTACTGTGGAAAGTAAAGAAGATCTTGGGATACATACTGCCAAAATAGCAATTCAACTAACCATTAATTTTGTATTTAAAAGGAATGGCTTTATTTTGTTATAAGTATCTTATTGGCTCATAAGTTATTACTTCTTGCAAATTCCTTTTAACTGTTGTTATTTAATGTAATACTTGAGATCTGTAGAATTAATTTCTTGCTTTTTTTATTAAAATTGTAGAAGGAGAACAGGAAGCTGATTGGCTGTGTGAAGCTGGCCTGCCCCAGCTCTCAGAAGCTTTTGCGGCTGGGAGGGAGGTGCCTGAGATAGAATTGGAGCCTGCTCTGCGCTCGTTGCCACGCCATCAGGCAGAAGCTGTGAAGAAAAGGGTTCGCACTCTCAACCATACTGTCAGGAGGAGAAGCCGTCAGCCAAGATCGCGGCCGCGAAAACCAGACATACGAGATGTGTTCAAAGAGTTTGAGGTAATGTTGGATTGTAATAAAATATCCCATTTTGAAAACAGTATTTTTTTGATATTTTACTTTATATAAAATTAATTGGCGGTAGGTCTTTCTAAACGTTGATATCTAAGTAGTTGATTTATTATTTTGCTCTCAACATGTTACTGTTTGAGTCAGAGAGACCCAGTGGGTAAAATTTCACTTACATTGCTAAAATGACTACTTAATTATTGGACAAATTTAGTTACAAGATAATTTTCCATTAATAATGAAAATGTATAAATATAATGCATGAATGATCTTAAATTACTGAGAGTTTTTCTTGTTAATTGGTTTTTACAATTTTTTTTAGAATTCAAGCACAGGTACAAGATCTCGTAGTGCAACTCCTGATTCCTTGGATTCGGAACAGCCTGGCGATGGGGACGTGGATCTTGCAACTAGCAGCCCACCTCGACTGTGGTCATTTCCTGCTCCTCCTGCTACTGCTCTCAGGAATGTATCATCTTCAGATCGAGCTGACAACCAACTTTCTCATGGGAAAGAACCTTTACGAAATCATCCTAGCTCCTCTATGTCTAATACCCATGCTATGGTCTTTAGACATCCAGGAGCTTGGGGCAGTCATAAAGGATCACTTGCTGGGGATTCTTGTGAGTACTCCTTTGACTATNGGGGGGGGGGATTAAGTTTTTGGTCCTAAGGATGAGTTTAAGTTAGAATTAATGTTGTAGGTCCTAAGTATCATTGGTCTATAGTTAACAATAATAGTGATGTGGGATATGTAACACGGGAATATAAATTTTGTGTCATTTTCAGGTCTTGAGATATTTGTAGTATTTGTTTAGTTTCTATTGTGTAATTGAGGTTATGAGAAATTTTCAATTTTCCAGTTTTACGAAGTTTGAGTAAAAATTATGCCATCAACAATGAATATCAATGTAAGGGATTTTCGTACATTTTTCCAGCTGAAGGAATTGAAATGTTATATTACCAACCCATTGGGACTATCCATTTGCCTCGTCCAAGGGACCGAGTTAGGAGTGGAAGTGATCCCATTTCATTGCCTTCTTCAGAAGAGAATAATGGTTTGGGACACCCTATCACCAACCACAAGCCTCCGTTAAATGGAATGTCTGCAATTCAAAGTTCTTCTAGAAATAAATTCCAGAAGTTTGTATTTTTTTCTTCTTTTACTGTTACAAATGATTGATGAAAAACTAGATTTCAGATTCTTTTCACCTTATTTGATATTTGATTGGATAATAAATATAATAGGAAAATGTTTTATCTTTCAGGAATCACATTACAATTACCAGGAGTCACAGTAATCTGTACAATATTGATCAGAAAGAAAGCCCTAGTCTCCCTAGAGTTCATCCCATTAAATCAGTTTTACGGCGTTCAGGGTCTCACGGTCAATTGGGTTTTGAAGAAATTTGTCAGCAAACTCCTGGAAGCAAATCCTACATAACTCTTCCTGAGGAGAATTCTCTAAAGGTAGTACTACTAAATTTAAATATGAATTGTGGAATTCTCTTGACAAGTAAAGATTTATGTCTTTAAAAGGATGTTTTTGTAAAAGTTCAAGTAGAAATAAACAGCTATTTGACAAGTTAGGTGTGAAGCAAGCTCCAATTTAAGAACCAAAGATGAAAAAAGTTTTATCCGTTAAATGCATACAGACTGCAACTCAAGCTTTTTTGGTTTGATATGAATAATGTAGTAAATGCATCATCAACCTAACTGAAGAAATCTTGTTCATTTCTTGCTGTGTTTATTGGAATACATGAAAGTGAGGAATTATTCTGAATCATCAGTCCAATTAATTCTATTTAATTGTTGAACTTCTAGATATCTGGAACAATTAAAAGCACTGTTGGACGTACTTGGGTAGAGTTTCTGGGGGATGAAGATCTTGTTCGTTTGAAACCATTGTTCTTACTGGAGGTTACAGCTCTCTTTGACAGTTACAATATATCTTTCAACAAAAGAAAAACTCCTAAACATAAACGTAAAGATGGTAAGAAAAGTAATTTATTTGTATGAGTAAATTTCTTTCCTTGTAAAGAAACAGGAACGTTTTCATCTGTAAGTGCTACCGATCAGAAACATTACAAACATACAATTTTTCCAGGTAATGTATTTGGTGTTCCTCTGGCTACATTACTTGCAAAAGATCGACAGATTCTATCAGAAGAATGTCAAGTGCCTCTAGTCTTTCAAAAAGTAAGTGGATTTATCATTAATATTTCTTTCATCTCTCTGATTTAACTTCTTTTCCTTATTAGAGAAATATATGTAAGTTTGTCGTTGATTCAGACTTGTTGCAAATATTACCTTTTTCCTCCCTTTCTTTATATTTTTGGGAAGATCTTTCTCTTTATATACTGGGGTGTTAGAAGTATTGGACCAGGAGGGGGAACTGCCCAACCTGAATTGAAATTTAGGAGCAAGGACAGCGTCCCTGTAGATACTGCATAATAGATTTGATAATAATGAGACATTAATTTTTTAATGTCTAATTTTGGCTTTTGCAGTAAAATATTTAATGGTTAAATTGTTGTGAAGTTGTTAATACATTTTTGAACAAATATTGTAAAACTTCTAATGTATCATTTTGAATACACCATAAGATTAAACATCCCAAGACAATATAGATTTCAAGATTTAACATTTAATTTCAAAGAACCCAAGTTGGAGAATGTAGTTTCAAACAATGTAGTTTGTGAATTTCCCCATTAGTACAGAGGATTCAACTCAAGTAATACATACTAAGTGTTTGACAGATAATTGCTTGAGTACTTTTTATTTCTAGTGAAGTTGTCAAAACAGGAAGGATACAAACTTGAAGAGTGAACGTGGTTGAATGGTTCAAAGATTTTATTTTCTTAATTTATAAAATCTAAAAAGATATTTATTTTAGTTTTTATAATTAATAACCTTTCAATTGAACAATAAATGATATTTTTTCTCAACATTTCATTCCAGAATATTTTCAATTGAACAATTTTTTTTTTTACATTATTTTTCTGAAATTTATTTTTTGTGTGTTCAGTTTTGTATACCTATTGTATTAGTAGTCTTTCAATGTGATACTCTTGTTTTTTCAAAAAAATGTTTATTCAAATGTTTTTTTGTGTTTATTCTATACAGTTTTGACATCTTTCTGCAGGACCATGTCACAAAAAAAATTTCATGAACAATTTTTGTCATGAATTCTGCAATTTTTGCATGAACTTAAAGAAATAAAAAATACATTTAGGTACAAATGAGATTGTTAAAGAATTGTTGTGTGAACACTTGAAAGAAGAAACATTTTGGGAGTACTCGATGATGTAAAATGTGTTAATTGTATACTTCGAATATTAGGCAAAAAGTATATTTAAAATATCTTGAATTTTACTTAAAAATGAAGTTGATATATTGATAATATATTTTCCTCTCCTACTGCAAAACATAATTTTGCCCTTTCTAAGTTAAGTTCTTTCCAACACCCTTTTTTACAAACTAAAATATTGTAAGTCATCATAATCTTTTGTACTGATCATGATCCTCTATCTGATCTGTAATCTTATCTTTTAATGTCTTCTCTTCTATTATATTAGCATCCTAGAGTAACAAAACAATGAAATACATTCTCAAATCACAGATACTCTCCCATCTTGAACGCATCGGAGTACGTGAAGAAGGAATTTTGCGTGTTGCTGGACTACAACAAAAGGTTGAGTTTCTGCATACTTCCATTGAAGCGGATTTTTATCGTCAGCCTGAAAAAATTGAGCAGTTATTACAGGCAGTTAGCTGTCATGATTTGGCTGGATTATTGAAGAGGTTACTTCGTGATTTGCCTCAGCCTCTGCTTACTGTGGAATATATTGATCTGTTCTACCAGTGTCATGGTTTGTACTTAATTCTTTGTTTGGTTCATGTATTATAAACTTTATACATGTTTTTTTTTCTTTCTGACTGCTTTTCTTGACAATGCATAGATTGAAAGTTTTTGGTCAACTTCTGTCTTTCTTGGTGTCATCTTTTTTTTACATTATTCTTATTTTACTTTATTTATCTTTATTTAGATTTTTTTCTAAGCTGATTTGCATTTGATATAACTTTAAAAAATTGTTTTCATTATTTTTTCATGATATGTTTCCCTCATGTTGACACAGGTCTACTTGAAAAAGGAGGTGTGCAGGCTCGTGCTTTGAATATATTGGTGCTACTACTGCCTCCTGAAAATCGCCACACATTAAGGGCTCTGTTTTCCTTTTTGCTCGCTGTAATTCAACATCAATCTCTTAACAAAATGAGCCTCCATAATGTTGCAATGATAATTGCTCCCTCACTCTTTACTCCTAGGTAAATAGAAATGCATTTTTACATAAAACACAAATGTGTACGCAATGAACAAAATTTAAGTAAGTGACTCTTTATGGTGAAGCATGTTTCAAGTGTGTCTTCTGTTCAATTAAGTTTCTTCTGTTGAAGTAAATATTGTGTAAATAAAACAGAATAAAATATTGTGCAATAAAAATTGTGTAAAATATTGTGATAACTCTGCTTCCCTTCCACTCAATAATAGTAAGTTTCGGGAATTTTCACATACTATCTGAATTTCAGGTATGTGCACCCACCTGACAAGAATGATCTGAATGCCCAAGTAAGCTTAGCTGCTACTTGTTGCCGTCTCACAGAGACCATGTTGAGAGAGGGAGATAAGTTGTGGGTTGTGCCCGAGGATTTAGTTTCTCAAATTCGGCGACAAAAGGAAGAAGAACGCTATCGTAGAGGCCACAAAGAGAATAGTAAACCAGTAAGGAAAAACATTGCTTATAATGTTTACAAGTTATTAACACCTAAATGCTATATATATCTTACTAATATCATATCCTTTAATATGCCTGTATTTACTTTCCGTTTTCTTTTGTTAGTAAACCAACAAACAAACAGTAACATTTGTTTTACTATTTTATTACTGCCTCTATTTTCTCATGAGCAACACAATAAAATATTTAGCAGATCCTGATCATTTGAAGGCATAACTTTTAATGACATAACTGGATAGGAAAAAAATTGAAATAGCAATTTCACAATTGCAAGTGGTGTTTTTGATGAATTCTACAGAATAAATGATTTGATTGTCCTACAGTGTCGAATTGCAATACCTCATTTAAGTTTTCTGCAAAAGTAAATAATGTAATTCAAATGTTTGTCCCATTTTTTATTCAATTTTACCATAATTTATGAAAATATTGTTTCTTGTTGGAACATGTTTGTGGCTGTGAAAGACACATGGAACTACTTGTTATTTTTCCATTTTCTCCTTGTATATGTTTTTTTTTAATGTTTATTCTTCATTTTTTACTTTATTTCCGTGCTTACTTTGAATAAACTTTGTTCCTTTTTTGTTTAGATGAAGAAGTTTTTGGGTAAGAAACCTGGACTTCGTGACCAAATAATGCGAAAAATAGACAATGAAGTGGATTTTCAAGATGGAGTGGTCAGAGTTCATGCTCCTCAGTTCCAAATGTCTGAGGTTCCCATTCAGTTGTCTCCAAATACAACCGCTGGTGATGTTGTCTTAAGGTAATTAGACCTTTTCTTTTTGAAGAATTTTGTAAGCGATAGTGATTGTTCAGATATTTCTTTCAAATAGATATGTGCTACTACACTATGTGCTTCTTTTGTAACAAATAAAACAAAATTATTTATAATGAGAAGTAATTTTTTTTAAAATCAGGATTGTTGATGAAGCTACTAGAAGAGCTGATATGTCTAATAATGGTTTGAAAGTAGCTCGTCGACATCATGATAAATCAAGAGCACTGGCAGAGCTAGCTCCTAATGGCAATTTAAGTTGTATATTAGCAACTGGATATCCAGAACTCACATTGCAAACTCATTTTCTTTATGAAATTGGAGGCAATATTGGTAAGAACTTCACATGTTTGGAAATGATGCTGTAAATGAAATAAACAGGGGATTTTATAATAATATAATTTATTTCTTTGACCAGCACAAAGACAAGTGGAGCATAATGCAAACATGATGGCAGTTTACAAAGAAAACCCCAATACACAGTGGATTTTACGGTGTCATCACAGAAATGGAAACAATTCCATGCCAGTTCATCATGGCTGATGTGATGCTACCAAATGAACTATTTCACCAAATATTCATTTTCTGTAAAAAAAAATTTTCAGTCATAGAATTAAGTTTCTCAATGTCTACAATGCCATATTTTAATTAAAGTGTATACTTTCACAAGACGAATTGTACTTGAATCCACAAAATATTTCAAATGAACATAAAATATGTGACAAGTACAATTACATAGTTTCAGTCTCAAAGAAGGTGAAAAACTAGAAAAGATTCAGTGATTTAAGTAGTTAATAAAAAGTCATCGAATGCTTAATAATTTGAGATTTGTGTTTTATAAATTTGCCTATTATTATTATCTTCCTAGATCAATTAAATAAAACATAGATTTATGCAATTTTATTGATAAGTAAAGTTCTATTAAAATTAATCCTGTCTGTTGAAATCTATTCATATTACTCTCACTGCTAGAGAATAAAGATACTTATTTGTGCAAGTGTCAAGTTGATATGTGTTTTTATGTTATATGTCATAGTTATATTATGTAGTACCTGATTAAGTCATTAAATGCTTGATAACAATTCCTTATTGTAATTTATATTAAGAATTAGATAGTGTATCTCATCAAGAAACTTTATTGATATTGTTTCCTTGAGTCAAAAAAATCTTATTTACTTTTTAACAACAAGATATCCATAAATTTTATTTTCTAATATTTTAAATATTAATATCCCTTGTTTGGTATTTATTTATGGCCCTTTCTAGAGGGAACAGGGAGGATTGGGCCATGTAGCCTTCTTCCCACAACCACAAAATTTATGTGAACTAATTGTTCTAGTTGGATTTCCGGGGAGCATGTATCAAGCCATTTTAATCTGGAGTAGGTGAGGGCTGAAAAAATCTCCACCACTGTCAGTTCTTCTTTATCTAAAGTGTGTATTTTTTGTGCCCAAATGTTTTACTTTTACAAAGACTAAAATAACTTAATATTTGTATTGAATGAGCACAGTTATGAATATGGAGAGGAAAATATTGTCTGCAATTTATTTGAAATTGTAGAGAATATTATAGATGCTGATGTTACTCTAAAATATTTTAATAATAATGATTTGTTCCAAAAGCAATCATAAAGAAGTTTAAATTCACTTTCAGCCATGAATATTGCTATGGCAGTATTAATGTATCATAATAAATCATTAAAATATTCAGCCAGTATGAAAGTAAAAAAAAACAAAAAACAATACTGTAGCGATTTTGTCTTCATTTCCTTTTACCCTAGTGTCAGAAGTGTAATGATGGAGTGTGGTGGCTGGAAATGACAAGGGTGCTGGACGTCCTTCCATGCACCTCCCTGAAGCAGGTGATTTATGAATGAAGTGAAGGGCAAAAGATGACGAATGAGTGTAGTGGTGGCATGAAAGGCATGAAAAATGAGATTAACTCATGAAAACCTGAGGCGAACCTACTTCATCCAGCAATGCAAATTCTACTTGGATCAGCCAGGGTTTGAACCAGTGTCACCTGAGGTGGAAGGCACATGTGCAATGCACTATGCCACAGTATAGTAGTACCTCATATAATGTTCATGAAACAAATATTTTATTAAACAAACTTCCTTTTCATGTATCTACCAATAAAATGAACTAAATTTGTTCATAGCATGGTATACTTCTGTTTCAGTGTACTTGTTTCTACCTGATATCCTTTTTCCAGCTCAAGCCCACCCCCTAACAATTACATAGGTACATTGTTGCATTGCATAGTGAAATTCTATTCTTACAATCATAAATTGTCTTTACTGTGCAGCATTTTCTACCAAACTTTCCATATCCCATATAGGAAATCTGAGTCCCCACTCCTTTCCCCCACCATGAAAAATATCCTGTACCCATCACAATAAACATATTTTTTTCATCAACCTACACAATTATATATTATATATGTTCCAATCATTTTGAGCTTTATTGAAATATAATAGTCCATTACAGGATAATAGTGAGAATAACATACATACTATATTTGAGTCCACACTATAGTAGATGTGAACGTGCTTCTTTGCTCGTGTAAATTTTGTGATTTTTTTTGTTTTTGTTTTTAAATTGCTATTGATATCTAGTAAAAATGATATTCATTAATTTTTGTGGCCTCATAGTAGCGGTGTTTGATAAATATAAATAAATTTATTGTCAAAAAACAGTACAGACTGCGTATGACCACATGGAGGAAAAAAAACAACTAATTTACTCTCCGGAAGCAAGCAAGGGACCATCCCATCAATTCCGATCANGCCCTAAGGCAGACGGATTCAAAAAAAATTCAGCAAAAATTCCTAGATAAGATAAAAAGTTAGCTGCGAGTTATAATACTAATAGAATGTCAATATGTTTTTAATTTTAAGCAAAAATTTACATGTACAAGTTATTATCGAACTATAGATTATTCTGAGTATAGTGTTTAAAAATCATAAGAAGTGAAATAACACTAAATTCACGATTTATTGTTACAATAGACACGCCCCTAGATAAAGCCTAGAGAACCTGTATGATAAATCCGCCTCTACCCGAAGGAAAACCGGAGAAAAACCCGGGCCAGGATGGGGCTACAGAATTTATGTACACAAACGTGCCAATGTTGAGTACACATAAAACTAAATTAATATGAGCCATAAGACAACACAATCATGCAAGAAAATAGTTTTTGAAATTGTTATAAGTTGTTTAAAAAGTACTACAGCAATGGCGTGATAAAGTACAAGACGAATTTAACTTTTGTTAAAATCAATAAATTATTTTTCATTGTAGAAGCACTGGCGCAGGAGGTAGTTTTTAACTGCTGATTTGAACAGATTCAATTTCATAATATCTTTTATATTCTTGGGCAGGGAATTATATAGAACGATTCCCGAATGGTATGGTCCCTTTTGGCAAAGAGTGGTTGACACTCTAGGGCGATGAATATTACTACTATTGCGTGTATAGTGTTCGTGAACGAGACTGTTTCGTATAAAGCAAGGGTGGCACTTCAGTAATTCGGACTTAACAAACACGACTGTTTCATAAATATAAATGCAGGGAAGTGTTAATATATTTAATTCCTTGAATAAAGGTTTACAAGAGTTTCGGGGGTGAGATTTACAAATTATCCGAACTATCCTCTTCTGAATTCTGAAAGTTTGAATACTCTGACCGGAATTACCCCAGAAGGTAATGCCGTAACGTAAATGGGAGTAAACGTTTGCAAAATAAACGCAACGGGAAATACGTGGACTAACTGCGATAACTAAGATTCGGAATGCGTAACACAAATTGCTTAATTGGGAATTAAGATTGTCAATGTGACAATTCCATTTGAGGTTATCTTGATATTCATTGGCACCATTCAACCTCTTTTCACTGATTAAATAAAGGATAATGTGTCGGCTTTTTTAAACCATTGCGTGATAAGATATGCAATTTATCACTGAGGATTATAGCCTCATTTCTTGAGTTAGTCTAGGGGGTTGTGTGGTCTAAGAGGTCCAGGAGGTTCAATGTAGTTTAACTTTCCTAAAGAGTTTCCAAAACATTAATTCTGTAACTTCTTTGTACTATTCATGAGGACTGTAGTGAAACATAGATTGCAACCTTATAAATTACCCCACAAGGCCAAGAGGTAACTTAAGTCCCACATGAACAATATCAATACTTACAATGTAGACTACGTTATTAAGACATTTATATCAAAAGAAATTAAAAACATTTCAATGCATGCAGATGAAGATAGATATAACATACTTCAGTACCTTTCACATTGGTACCTGTGGCTATGATCTCTGCATATTAGGTATTATTACTTATTCTAATGTGCAACTGTTTACCCTTAAACCACATGGTTAATTCAATTCAATTCAAAAAAGCAGGTAAAAAGTGCATACTACTGTGTGGAGGACAATTAAGTATTTTACTTCATGTTATACCCATAGTAAGCTAATTTAATGTGTATATTCTTCATAACTTGTGAGATCATGTGAAGATTTTGCAGTCAAACTGACATGAGATTACCAATTAGTGGGACCATTGTATGGCAAAAATAGTTAATTTTTGTCCCAATTAACACAAAAATGTCCACTATTTTATTACAGTAAATAAACTTACTAAATTTATAATAAACATGAACTTGGAAGTTTATCAAAGTTCAAGCCAAGAGTAGCATCATCTGTTGGTTCTCACCTGCAACAACACATTCTCATTAACAACATTGTAGTAAAATATTGAAAGCAATCACTAATTGAATCAAATGTATAAATAAGTGAAAGAATGAATAAATGGATGAAGGAATGAAGGAACAAATAACTGAATCAAGTAATGAATAAACAAATGAATAATGAATTAATACAAAAGTAAATAAATAAAAAAGTTGAATAAGAAAAAAAGCAAATGTGTTTTGGATCACTTTGTGTTAAATAACAAGTTGAGTTATCATTTATTTTACTGTTATAATAAAATTAGAAACTTTCTAAGTTCAAATTTACATCTTCATAATATTCTTGGTGACCTAATGAACATCCTTGACAAATTGTTTTCTCAATTCTGCTAAATAATGTAGCAATATTCATTGTCATATTTGAAATTTAGAAATCTTGACTAAAGAAAGTTAGCGTTTTTAGTCGATTTTGGTTCAAATTTGCTATTCAGTTTTTACCACATTTCTAATTAAGTTTCACCATGTTTTGTTAATATATTCTTGAGACTGCGGCTGTGTGCTTATGTGTCTCTTTCCTTATTTCCCATGATGTACAATTTTCATTGATTGACTTTTGTGAAGATCCATCAGCAACATCATTCAAATTCTTACCAGTATTACTTATTTTTAGTCATTATCAAGTCATCCAATTGCCTACACCTTCAAATCTTATTTCTTTATTTATTGCACCGTTTGTTTCATCCATGGGGCCATCCATAAATTAACGCAAAAATTAATCATTTTTAACTATATAGCTTTAGTTTAGCAACAAAAAGCTAATATGAAACGCGACGCTAACGGTTGAACGTCAATCTGTCCCAACAATGGCGTCACCCGTAATCTCTCCTCTGTAGCGTCTTAATTTTAGTGTGAGACTGTGCTTTTTTTGGGGGGGGGGAAATAGCGTAGCCAATACACCCCCGACAGTTTCTCAAATATAGAATAACGAAATCACAGATTAGTTTATTTGCATCTTGTTTGAACAACATCGGGTGGAAGCTTTAGTAAAAATGGACATTGGCGTGACATCTGTTATCGGCAAATGGCCATTGGTGGCCACTTGAAATGAATGGCCGTTTGGTGTTAACAGATGGTCACTCAATGGCCATTTTTATTAGAGAGTGAATTAGTTAGAACTGAAAACATAATATGTTACGTAATCTATAGGCCATAATAATGCCTAGTCGTCCATAATCCTGCAAATAACTGTATTATCTCTATTCAGAACAATCCCGTACTTCGAAGAATTAAGCAGAGATGGCGGGAATTCAATAAAAAGAACCAGAAGGGACTAGAATATTCCTCGACGGATGTGCAATTGGTAGCTGTTAGGATGAATGTTTCGCCATTAGTAAGGTTAATTTTAGTTTTCCACTCCTTCATTGCTGTTTCCAAATACATTTTTGTTGGTAGATGAATATTTAGGCATTCACATTGTCACGAGTGTGGTGCAGAGTCGAAAGCGTAGGTGTAGTCAATTGTAGTTTGCGTGCCTACTTCTTTGTTAGAGACCGTTACCCCCTCCCTAGGGGTGCAAGGGATGTCTTACCCCTGTAGCGCTTGTTGTCATATAGTCATCTGTGTATCAAGTTTGGTAGAAATTTCTCCGGGCACTCTAGAGTTAAGGTGGGATACATACATAAAACATTCCAACCCTCATTTCACCCCGTTAGGGGTGGATTTTCGAAATATCGTTTCTTAGCGGATGTCTACTTCCTAAAAGGAACCTATCTGCCAAATTTCAAGTTTGTCGACTGTGTAGTTTCTGAGATTTCGTGTTTAGTCCATCAGTCAGTTAGCGAGTGGTACTTCGCTTTTATATATATGGTAGATGTGAAAAGATATGATGCAGAATGCAATTTGCTGGCAGTTAGTGACAACTTAGACTAGTGAAAGAACTCTGAAAGCAAACCCACAATCGGAAATTTTTACAAGTAAAATTATAAATAGTTCTTTTTCAGACAACCATCATTTGTCTGCTCATAAAATTCGACGAATTTAACATAATATAATTTTGAAACTTTTATTGCTTTTTACGCATATTTTTTAATACATCCAAAAACTATTAGTAGTTAGTCTCACATTGTGCACAATGAAATAGTTTTTCCATAGACAATTCCAATCTCTGAATTAGACTCCAAATTATGATAAATTAAAATAATATGATAGTTAAAATAATTTAACTTCAATGGACTTTTTCAGACAAATTTATTTCAATCACAAGTGAAAAAATGTCGGTTAAGTTAATAATTTAATAATATAATTAGATAGACGTAAGCAGCACAAAATGAGGAATTAAATTCGATATTTTTAAATTTTCATTTGCTCTCCCTTTGCTGCCGACAATTTCAATTCCATATTGGGTAAATTTATTGGGGTGTTAATGGTTCTATTAAGAGAAAAAAGACTAAGACTAAAGCTTCCTTTAAAAAATGTATTTGTAAGATTTTTATTGCAAAGTCTACACTTTATCATGTGGAGAAATGATCATTACGAAATAATTTTCTTCTGAGAAAGCGTATTCAGTCACATGCCTATCGGATAGAAAACAACAGATAGTTAATGCAAATTATAATAAATTCTCCTTATTATGAAGAATCAAAGGAGTGACATTGATACTATGAATAACATTCTTTGCACATAACCCAATGATTCGGACGATCGGATAATTGGGGGTTGGGGGTACTGCAATGCCGACAGAAGCCGAGAGATGCCGCGTGACCAGCCTTCTCTGTGACATCAACAACATTGCATAGCAGCGCAGCGATCGTCAAGTTGTCGATTCGTTCGGTCTGTTCTGCTGGTTCTGTGTTGTGAACTGTTGGTGTCTAGTGACCACTGTCTTGGGGATAAAGATTGTGAAGTGACGAGTGTTACTTTGAGTAACGAATGCAGTTGTATGCATTTATATTGATACATCGTTTATTGGTGTAAGCGGAGAGGGGAGTGCTGCAGGTAGCTGTACTGCGAGACTATTTTGCGACCGAGATCAGGAAACATGAGCGACATTGCTGCAGGTGATTATTTTAGAATTCATTTGACACTTGAGACTTCTCACAAAACTTATTAATTGATTAATATCTGCTGATTTATCTTTCTCGTATGCGAGAGGTTTTATATCGTGGGAAAGTGAACTCGAACTCTATCTTTCGAGTGAAACCGGTGTGATCCCATCTGGTGGAAATAGATATCGAGTTGCATTTCGCCCTGTTTCCTTGTTTTTGTGTGGTATAGATGTTGGAACTAGGAAATGAGACTTTTGTTGATGGACTGAAATTGAAGTATTATTTTAGCAGGGGAACATGCCTAGTAGTGTGTCATGTTTCATTCTATCTCAAAATTATTGGTGTAGTTTTATAATCTGGTTTGTTGAAGTAAGTTAGAGATTTGTTAGTCGTAGAGTTATATTTTTGTATGTTCTACAATCTTGGACTAAACTCTGAAAATATTTTTTTATTTATGTTTAATGTCTTGTGATAAATCGTATGTTTATCCAAGAACTGCAATATTGAAACGTAATTGAACTGTGAGAACTGTAAAGACATGCATTTTATGAACTAATTTTTGATTATTATCGCTAACTCAAAAGTTGTTTGACATTAGGTAATTGGAAACCTTTATTGAGTTAAGAGTTGCTACAAAGTTTTAGTGCTACTAAAATATAAACTTAAAACTAAAAACATGAGTATATTGTAAATCTCCATTGTGACTAACTTTCAAATTGGCTACTGTAAAAGCAAATGCTCAAAATTTGACTGTATACAAGGTATGGTGTAAAATTTTCTGAAATTATTGATAATATGGGATAACTTATTTGTGGTAAGGGCTCTAATGACCTTGCCGTTGATGAGCCCTAAAGCCCCCACCCCCCTACACACACACACAAAACTATGTGGTAATATGGCATTAAAGTTTTTTCAAAGCTTGTTTCTACCAAAATGTTAAGTGTGACGTATAATATTTTATGTACAATTTTCTTTTTTAGGTAGTAATTTTGAATTTGGAAGTAATTTTTGTATTGAAGGGTTTTTTACTATGTTTAACTTTTGAGAGACTAAAGAAACAATTCTGTTAAAATAATGAATTTCGTTTAACACAAAATTTTGAATCTGTAAATGTAATATAATAATTTGAGGAGGTTCAATTTAGTGTACTCAGTGATAGTCTTTTCGATATCCTTGATACTTTTTGACAGTATTTATTTAATAGTAAATGGATTGATACCTTAATTTGGTTTAACAATAAACTATGGTTAGGATCGGATTTGACAGGTATTGGCACAGCCGATCAAGTACCTCAAGAACTGTTTGATGCGTTCTAGCGATGATACACGGATCCGTGCAGGTACAGTTACGTTGCTGTTCGCGAAAAGAAAGACTGAAAGTAGAGAGGTCGTACCAGGCAGGGAATGGAGCGTTGCGACGATCGAGTTATTTAACTCTTATTTTCTTTCAGTAGTGGTCATAAAACGCGATCATTCCTTTGGACTGCTCCCGCGACGTGGCAAGACTGTGGAGAAGTGGGATCTCTTTTTCTCTCTTCCGCCAGTCTGTCAGGTAGTGGGTGGGGGGCATGCTGGCTGCTGTCTTACCGTCCTTGCTTCGCTGACCAGCGGTGGCCTCAACGCCAAGTGTCAGTTGCCCCTGTCCGTGCGTACCTGGCGCAGAGATCAGCCATCGACGTGGCAACAATAATAGCGTGATTTCTACGCATTTGTGGGTTGCCTAGTAGTTTACGTTTGCCTCTAATGTGCCGTTTTCTTCTTAGCCTCGGAATATTTTACAGGGACCATTCTATCAGATGATCTGTGCTTAACATATGGTCGGAATGGATCGAAGGTATTTTCTCCACCGACTGGACTGACATTCTGCGCGAAATCGGAAAACGACCATGGAAACCGAAGATGGGAAGAACAATAACGAGAGCAAGTCTAGTCCAGAGAGCAGAACCGTGCCACCTGGTCTCGAAGATGAGGCGGAGGGCCCTGCATCCCTCGAGTACGAAGAAGATTGCTACTACTCCTACATAGCTTCGTCGGGGACACCTACGTTCGATCATTGTTGGGACGACGACGATGAAACATATATCCTCGTTTCTCAGAACAGCGAAACTGGAGGAAGTCTTCCACTTGGCTTAGAAGACTCTCTAAGCGTAGTGGATGAAAACTGTACCGTCGAGACGGAGTTCCTTCCGAAAACTGCGAGTAAGAAAGGTCGAGGCGTGCGAGTAATATTTCAGGATGTGTCGAAGCCTTACTTAGCTAAGATCAGCAGTCCGAGAAATTACCGCCGGTTTCTTCAGATTGTCAAAGGTGACGCGACGAATGGTACTGACAGATGGAAATGGATCACTCTCTTCCTAAACACATGTAATTGCAGTTTAATTGATTTATTGTTGTGTATGTTGCAGCAGAAGAGGTGAATGCTGGTGTTGACATGTCACCAGATTCTGGAATTAATGAACTCCACGGCCTTTCTCCAGAGGAGCAAGAGCGACAGCGTATAGAATGGCAACAAGAATTGGCAAAGGTGAATTTTGTTTTCCCTGAAACTGTTATATTTCCATAGCTTCCATACCATTATACTTCAATAGTTTGAACCCATTACATATGTGTCATTTACTTTCCAAAAATTATATCTTGCAAAACTGTAAAAAAAAGTGTTTTATCACGCATAAGAATCTTACACAGACCTAATTTTCCAGGCTTATTTGAATTTAATGAAATTTTTAAATCTTTACAATCTTGTTTGCGAGTGATGTAAAATTTTATCCTGAAAAAGATTGAAAGAATTGAAAATTTTATAGAATAATAATGACTGTCATTAACAGCGTAACTATTTTATAAAATTTGTTCAAAGATTGAGGAAGAAATAAGAACAATGAGGGAAGTTCTCGCTAATAAACAGAAAAAAGCTGGAGATCTTAAACGAAAGCTTGGTTATACTGTTTGGAAAGAATTTCAAGATGATATGAGCCAAGGAATTCGCAATGTGAGAGAGTCAAATGTGTGAGTATTCATTTTATTGCATTTAATTGATTGATGGGGATTCTCGGTATACGCAGATCAGGATTTACTTCTGTACACCACTGTTTTCATGTTTTGCTGCAGTTTAACTTTTCTTTGCCAAGAATACTTTCACCTTAATGATTTCTCATTCTTTTTGACTTTTTAATAAATTCCATGTATCATTTGTTCCATGTACTTACATGTAGAGAAGATATGTGATAACTAAGGCCAGATGAAATGGCAACTTGTGGGGATATTTCATGAATGTATAGGTACACTGAAAAAACACATGCATTAACCTGAGCTCTCAGGTTCATTCGTATTAACCTGGACATGGAAGTGCTCAAAGCATGTGTACTCTTTTTCTCTGTATGGAGATGTTGCTCAGGTCCAGATATTAGGCCTTAAATTTTATTTAATTTATTTTTAATTTCTGATTCAATGATGTACCAATTTTTTGTAGTAGTATTACTCCTTATTAGAAACATATATTAGCTGATATTTCTTACCCGTAATTCAGATGAGATTACAAACGCTTCTCATATGTTTTAGTGCTTTTGTTTCTTGTGTATTCCTTTTGCTATTTTTTGAAAACTTGCATAGAACTGCAGTATTTTAATTGTAAAAAACAATTCCAGATTTATTGTAAATTGTTGAAGCTTTCCTTGGGGTGAAATCAACTTTGGGCATGATATTTAATCTTTATCATTTAAGATAATAAGTGGACTTTGCAATCAAAATATTTTCCTATTTCATTAATTGATAGAGGAAGCTTAGTGATTAAATTTATTTACTTTGGATTGGATACTTCCTATCTTACTTGATGTATTTGCTTTTGATTGAATACTTCCTATCTTACTTGAAGATAAAATGAAAGAAGTAGATAAAGTAACATTGTCCAACTAGCAGCCTTTTTATTACAGCATGGGTATTTTAGTACACTTTATATCAATTTTTTCATCAAACATTGGAAGGCACAACTTATTGGTATAAGTTTATGATGTCAGAATTAATATTTTATGTGATATATCCAGTGAAAAAAGAAGTAAATTGTGGTTGGAATTATGCTGTTCTTGAAATTATGAAATCATTTTATTATAATACTAAGTATTAAAAATACTTTTAAAGTAAAGAAATATACTGTTTAATTTGCTTGGTTTGAAATAATATAAATTTGTTGATGATAATCAAATATAGAGTAACAAACAAATTAATAGGAGCCATAAGTTTTATTAGTCGGGCAACATTTTACCTAACGTGTTGCCCCGATCCTTGGGAAGTATATTGAAAATATCCCACGAGTGAAGATAAATTAGACAGCGCTAGCTTAAAGATTTTTTGAAATGAAAGTAGTTTCGGATTACTAATAAAAAAATTAAACACACCACATTTTGATTCAGAAAAGACACTCTTAAGTTCAAATTGTTTATCAACTTGGCTATCCTACATAAATTGGTGAAGGAAATTTTATCCTCCTATAGCTGTGCGTGTGTGTTAATTTTGTACACTAAATAGATATTACAGAGGCATTGAAAAATATTTGTGAAAAAAGGAGTTTTAAACATTAAGATTCTTTGTGTGGTAGTGGCCAGACTATAAGGAGCTGATATTTTGTTGAGTTTCTCTTTGATTAGTAATTGAAACTGGAATTGTGTGTTAAACTTTTTATTATTTACATTCTTATAATAAGATTTAAAGTTTTCTTGATAGCTTCATTACAAGTTACTTGCGTAATCTAAATAGAGAAAACAACTAGATCAGTTTTTGTATAGTATAATGTTTATGGTTTTAAAGCCCTAAAGGAAATAATCCAGACTTTGATTGTGAATTAGAATACTGCAGTTTTTAAAATTTGGCTTTAATGTATTGTTTATTTTGCTTTTGTATCTTTCTGTTTTGTGGTGTACATCTTTTTGTTTTGCTTATACCAGCGTTCATAATGTTGAGGAGAAGATAGGGCAGATTGGGAAGGCTGTTTCTGAAGCTCCTATGTAAGTAGCATGGGATTACATAGTCAAAGCAGGATGTTCGGTCATTTCACTTGAATGTTTTATTTAAAGGCTAATTGTTTTTGTATCAATGTTTTTTGAGATAAGCTATTAATTGAATATGTTATTTTGTGACAAAAAAAGCATAAGGATATTTGGGTAAGTCCATCTTTGGTTTTTCAAATCAATATTACATAGTCATTCATTTCCTTTCATTTGATTTTTGTAGTTGAAATGTTTGCATTTATTGTTGTGCCCTTACTATTTAACTAGAATTTAGTCATATATTTTAATGTACAGGAAGCATTTTGCATGATATGACCAAATGTTCTGTTAGATAATCGTAATGTACTTTTTGTTGCACTATTTCATAAATAATTATTTTAAGCTTTCCTTGCATGATTAGATTTTGCAATTGTCTCTTGCAGCTATCAGAAGACTGAGTCAATAGTAAAAACAACTGCTGAGAAGACTACTTCACTGTTGGGAGGTTTTGGATCAAGTGTTTCTAGTAAACTTGGCCAGCTTAAGAATTCTGAATCTTTTCGATCTTTTGAAGAACGTGTAGGGTCTGCCTATGAAAATGTAAAGGTATGTATTGTAGATTTTGTGATGTGGATGCCCTGTATTGCATGTAATAACTTATCCTTGGGACAGCACTTATCTTCTAAAAAAAATTATTTTTTTAATTTTACTAGAACGTCTTAGATGATTTCTTTATTTTATTGTAGGTATTCATCCAAAATAAAGTATTGTGAAGGCTTTATTTGCAAAGAAAAGTGGTTTTATTTCAGCATATTGGCAGTTATTTTCTTTTGATTTGCGAGGACATTATTTTATTTTCATAATTAAAATTTTTATGGAAAAGTATTTGTGATGTTAGTTTTGGTACACCAACATGATCCTTCTGGTTTGCACTAGGGGTCCAGGTACTTGTGTCCTTTGCTTGCTGAGCATATATTCTGCTTTGCATGTGTTCAGATTTGTTTTGTTGCTTAGATTGTTAAAAAAATTCTAATATATGAAAACGTATATTAAATAAGAATTATTATTTTAATATTCTCAGATTTCCTTTACAAAAATCGGATAACAAACTTCACTTTCTCCTTTTTTTACCTTTTATTTAATGTGTGGTTCCAGTTGACTTGGTTAATTTGTCTTGTAGCATTGCAGTGCACTAAATTTGTCAATATTCTTCATTATCTATCTTTGTTTCCTGCATGTTTTTCTAATTGTTTCATATTTATTGGCAATATATACATGTAAAAGTGACTATTTTGGTATCTTTCAATATTTGCTTATTGTGAAAATAAATTTGTTTTAAACCTGAATGCTATTTTCATTTGTATTATTATGATAAACCTACATAATAGCTTCATGGCTTCAGATGCCTGGTATTTGCCTGTGATCTGTTTAGCTACTTGCATGATTATATCCCTGTACAAAAACAAAAATTTTCCTTTTTAATTTGCAACCTTTTTTTAAGGACAAGATTGTACCTTCTAGTTTATCTTTAATCACATTGCTGTCATATGCAAAACTTAAAGCATGTTCATTGAAAACTAAGTACCTCATATAAGATTATTAAATTCTTTTGGTCTTGTATTTTTTAATGTAATGGTGTATACTTTACAAACTTTACAGACTAAAGTCGTAACATCACGCTCAAATTCTACTCAGAGTTTCGATGAGGCTCTGCGAGAAGCTAATGGAAGTCGTAAGGGCAGTGTGGGAGGTATTACTCCCGCCACCACACCAACTATTCCAGAGGACAAACCCCTTTCTTAAGGATTGATGGAAGCTTTAAAACGCCAGTTGCGCAACTGGGTTTAGCACGAAATGAGGCCTAATCCACAAACAGATTTGTTAAATGTTGACATTGGAGATTTTGAATCAGTGCCTAGCGATGCAATCCTAAATCCTCTCTATTCTTATCTCTTGTAAGGTATAAAGGAGGGTTGTGCATATTGACATGTTATACATTAAGTAACGGGTAGTGAAGATAATATACTTCTTGTTTTTATGTAATGGGAGTTATGAAGTATATATTAGAGAGGGATAACTTTGGGCAAGACATGAAATAAATGTGCTGTCCTTTTGTATGGATTCTGTATGTGTGCACATTGAACTGCATATATTGCTTTTAATATAGTCATCTTTATTTCCTAGAAGCTTTGACAATATGCCTTATTTTGATGTGGTTTATTACTGCATGAATCATTTAACCACTGTTAGTGTAAATGTAATTTTATGTTGCATATAGATTTATCATTGCTTAATAAATTTTAAGTGAAAAATAAATAAATTAAGAAAAAATTTTAAGTTTGTCAGTGTTCATGTGCAGTAAATAGTGGAATGTCTAGAAATTTATTTGTTATTTATTTAGTTGTTAGTTAACACCAGTTCATATTTTAAACTTCTGGAATTTAAGAATGTTAAAAATAAATATTTCTCAATTTTCTGATACTTATTTATCTGATTATTTATGAAAACCCAATTTCCTTTCATTTTAATTTGAACTTTCTTATATGAAATGGTTGCAAGATTCTTTTCAGAAATATGTTCTCTAGATTTGAAACGTATGTATGTAATGTATGTATGTAGTTGTTTGGTTGATGACCATTTTATATCCCATGGAGACATTTATCATTTAGTTTCTTAATTGTAAAAAGCAGTAAATTTGCATGGTTCTTACTTTGAAGGCCTGCATTACTTCTAGAGGTGTGTGTGCTAAACCCAGCTATGACTTCTGGTTACTAATATAAAATGCCATCCTATAAGCCTTCTCGTATTGTCACTCAATATTAATTACTTGTTTCACGATTAAACAATTCTCAATCTATGATGTACAATTATTGCCTTACAAAAATTGTACTGTTGTTGTTGTTAAATATTGCCACCAGAGAACTATTGTCTTGTATTTGGAAGTAATGTGCTAAAGAATGATTATAGTATGTACCTTTTGTGTTAATTTTCTGTATGGAATTTACATCAAGCAAGGTGACAAATAATAGAAACTACTAATTTGCAACTTAAAAGAAAGATATTTTTTCTCTTATGTAATGGTAATGGATGAGGTAAAGGACAGTAGTTCTCAATGCTTTAGGAATAACACTAAACAATTGCAGAACTTACATTAATATGTCTTTATCTATTATATAAATTTTTCCTTTTAGTAAATGCAATCTGAATGTTCAATTTCAAAATTCATTATTTTTTTTACATATCTAGAAAGCAGTGTTTGTATGACTGTTAACTCTTTGAGAACAAATTAGATTTTTTAAGAAAATATTACTCTATTTTATTATTAAGAAAGTAACTCGGTTATCAAATGTAAAATAATTTTTATATTAGTTAAACATATTTTAGACTAGGACAATTACATACCAGTGTAATGGTGTCCTGATGGTACAGTACTGGTAGAAGATTATAAGGGCAATTTTTCTTCCACAGATTTTGAATATTCTTCCTCTAAGAAAATAGTTATTTGTTTTCCTTTATAAAGTGGGTGAAAAATCCCACTTTAATTTTATTAAAAAATTAAAAAAAGATTATTCACTATTTATTCTTACACACATGAAATATTAAATGAAGATTTGTGGTATATTGCTGTTGGAATATAAATTATATTAATTGAAAGATAGGATTTCTTGGGGGATGAGAAATATCAAGAGTCCCCTTTTAATGTGTCTTTGATGTGCTAGTTTATTTAATGTCTTACCTTTGTGTTTTGCATTATTGCTTTATATTGTTATTGATAAAACGACACTGACATGTCCATGATAATCACATTTCCATATCTGATCCTAAGTGGAATAAAACTAAGACTGCTAATAGTGAATTTGTATCTGTCAACAGAATTATACGCTACACACAAATGGTTTTGTATTCATTTCTTCCTTTTTTCCCCCAGAATAAGAACATCTGAAAATGTTATTGGTAGAATGGTCTGAGTGGAATTTATTTTTATATTGTTATGAAAACACCTTTACATCAATTTCTTGTATACAGAGAAGGAATTCATCTGAATATTTGGGTATTCATCATTTATATCAAGACCAATATAACTTCAAACTTGATGCTGAGAAATATTTCAGTTTTTTTGATGAATGTCTACCTTAAAAACTAATTTTTGTAATTTATGGGTAGAACCACAACAAAGTACATTCTTGGTGAATTGAAACTAATACTTGTCAAAAATGCATATTTTTTATTAATAATTTAGACAGTTTAAAAAATATGAGTGCCAGACATTACTAATTAGAGATGCTGGATTTATAGGGAACAAAATAAAAATGAATCCTTAACACTTTGTTTGTGTGTCATGTTAGCAATATTCATGAAACAAAGTTTCACAATTAAAAATTTTAAATTTCTTATAGTAAAGAAATAGTGGTCACCCTCTTTGTTTATTGTACGTGTTGCTTGCAGAATGTGAATTTGTTGTGGTACATATAATGGTTTAAAAATATTAAGGTATATGATTCAACAATATTTAAAAATAATTTTATGACTATATAGTTTGAACAATGTAATGTAAAAACAAAAATAAAATTCTTTATTTCACTTAGAGTGGAGCAATAAAATAAAAAGAATTTTGTTAATCTTCGGTTATGCAAATGTGATCATTCTTTAACCTACGTGCATAAAGTCTAAAAACTGGTGAAAGTTTTGTATTTTCAAAAATTTTGAGACAAAATAAAGTTTATTTGCAAAGGTAATTTAATGATTACCTTTGTGGTTGTGAAGAATCAGAAAACCTTCAACCAATAGAGATGGTAGAGTACGTTTTTAACTATTACTTTCGCTTTGCCTGTTTATTTCTGTGTGTCACGCTCCAATTTTTGGAATTTCCAATATTTCCCTACATCACCATATTCCTAACAAGCTAGAGTTTAGAAATTTTTGGTTGATGTTCAAGATAGTGTTATTATTCAAAAGTCATAATTCAAGGTGCATTGTTACGGAAAAGTATCGTATATATCTAAGAGTTAATTATATTATTTTATTTGTTCAAAAAGGAATTATTAAAAAGAAGGATTTATTTCAATGGATATTGAAAATAAAAATTATTTTTTATCAGAAAGTATATTACTTAGTATATCTGAATTGGATGACAAAAGAATTGAGATTCAAAAAATTTGCCTGTGGCAAAATGTTGATGGATATTGACAATATGAGAATAACAACTAAATAGGGCATTGTATCCATTTTTCTTTCTTTGAGCTATATATTTTGATTTATTCAGCATACTAAGGCTGAAACATCACTTGAGGACCTTTCAGTAATAAAAGTATGGACAAAAATTGGCCATTATGCCATATGAGCTCAATAAAGGGGTTTTACATAAGTGACCACAACTGTTAGGAGTAATTGGAAAGGCAAATTTGTGGATGGTTCCTTTCTGCTGATTTCATAGCCATCTATCATTCTGCCCATATATTTAACTAAATCAAATATTATACTAGTGAGCCATAGGATATGACTCACAAAATTTCACTTCCCATCATGCAGTTCATTGTAAAATTAATGTTACTAATTACAGGTGCTAGAAGTGACAATTTATACATTTTTTTACATTAATGCCTGAAGTTCCAACTTATCTGATTGTAATGATGAATGCGAGAATGAAACAACGTGAATTAGAGAAACCTCTCAAAACTAAATGGCTCTGAACCAAATGTTATGGAGAGAGCTGGTCAGTTAAACTTAACCCAATTGTTTTTAGTATCTCTTAGCATGAAATGTCGATTTCAAAATTTCGACGAACGCGCCATAATACAAATTTTTTCGCACATTCTTTTGCCAAATTATTAGTAAAGATAGGGAAACATTTTTCGGGACTTGATAAAACTGCCTTTCTAGCTGTCTACAACCTTCGGTCAAATTTTTAGAAAATTTGTAATTCGTGAGTTGTGAATACTCCAGTTAAAAGGGCCATTGGGCGGCCATCTTTAATCGCCAGACAACTATTGGTGGCCACTTGAAAAGAATGGCCGTCAATGACCCGGCCATTTGTGGCCACTTGAAATTAATGGTCGTTTGGCGGAAACAGATGGCCACTCGATAGCCGTTTATTTTTACTAGAGATACCTCGGAATTTTTTGTTATATGAACTTGACTTAAATTGTCCCCAGTTTGAAAAACGAATTAAACCGAAAAGTTAAAATTAAACCCGCGAGTGGGAAGTAATATTTGTCAGTGATTCGTCGTCATTCATTTCATTTTACTTTCGCTGTAGTAAGCAACGTGAACAAAGGGGCTGACGTTTTTGGCTCTATGAGAGGACAGGTGCTCAAATGCCCGCCAAAGTATGAGAAAAAATACTCAGCTCAACCGAGGACACGGTTGCATCGGTACAACATAGAATCTTTAGAGGCCTTAATCAAGAATTACGGATACGAGCGACTGAGAGTTGCCATTGGTCAGTCTTCCTTTGGCATTGCATCGACTACATCTTTGTCGCTGAGTGGATCACTAGGTTGATTCAACGAGTACTGACAGAAATGAAGTCAACGAAGTAATCTTTACCTTGCTGCATGTTCTCGTGTTTGACTGAGTAAAGGGACTTCACGGCCGAAGTTTTGGAATTGAACACTTCCTGGGCGGCTCCAGGATTTGATCTCCCAAAATCAATAAAGAGAAATATCAGGGCGTGAGGGGCCTTTCAGAAATTTTTTTAATTTCTTCAAACTGCAATATAAGGTATTCCTTCAAGTAAATAACACGTTAACTTCAATGCAATTTTTATAAATAATCCTTAAAAATTATATTTTTGAAATAATTCGTGTTTTAAACAAATTTTTACTTTGGGCGTATCTGCTACAAACCTGTTCATTGCTTCAGACTTACTCAATATAATTTCAACGGTTATTCTCATGAAATCGAGAACGTTTCGGCGTTCCATCTAAAACATAAAATTATACTAATGCGGTGGTATTAAAAGCGATAACGAAAGTGGTAATATTGAAACATTAAGTTGGATATCGAAAATAAGGTGTATGATTTTTTACCAAATTCGCGGACAGAAAATAAATCTCACGGAAACACCCGAAAATTTCCGTTTTTAACGAAAGACATCGAGTCAAGGGTCGATACGTCGTAATCAATAATTTTTCGGATCATTCATGAATTGTACAAAGTAATTATTACGCATTTTATAAGAATACCAATAAAAAATTTCACCATTCATGTATTGTTCAAATAAAATTCCATTATTCCAATTTCAAATTATTTATTTTCTTTTGTTTATGATATACACTTTTTCGATTGGTTTTGTATCGTGAATTGTATCTCTATTTGTATCGTAAATCACTATTTTCTATTATATCAGTTGCTTGAATCTCACTGGTATGCGACTATGATAGACAACGTGAAATATCACAGCACTATTTTCTTGTTCCCATGAAGTGGAAAAAAAATGGGAAGTAAGTAATATGTTTGTCCTATGAGTTTTTACACAGATTTTATTAGTTCGTCTTGTTGGTTTCAATAGATATACTGAATTTTTTCCAAAAAACCTTCCTTTTATTATTGTTATATTGATCTCGTTTTTGACCGTGGGATCCGCCACTGGTACACTTCCCGTATGGATTCGAGGTCAACCTCACTTCTTACGCTCAACAGTATTGTCTTCTGTCAGAGTCCAATCCATTTTTTTTTTTTTCAAAAAAAATAAGGAAGTCATTTTTCTTTACAATGAAACATTTTTCTCCACGCGAAAAGCCTTAAGAAGGATTGTTTAAGGAATGCACTCAGTGCAAGAGACCACAGCTGAAGAACAGTATGAAGAGAGCGGAGGCGCAAAACCACTGACTACACGCAAAAAAGTTCTCACACTAGATTTGTCAGTCATGACATGTGTTTATTCGAGCGTATTTACTCTCTTCCATAAAAAGCATTTCAGCGTTATCGTTGACTTCGGGTTTCGTCGAATTTTATCGCGAGAAATTTGTCTGGTTTTCATCGGCTGCCCCGGATTTTGTCGGTGAACCCGAGTGACCTCGTTGCTGATTTTGCGAGATCAATACTTTCAAACATAACAATTTTTTTCTATTTAAAATGTTACTATCTTGTATCAAAACGGTGGAAAATGTTCTTTACGAAGTAATTAAGAAAATCTGACCTTGGTGCGAGAAGTCAAGAACGTCCGAAAGAGTGGAATATGCAATTTCATTGACAAACGAAAATGTTACCACCATGGAATGAACCTTTATTTACAACATATGTCAAACTGGGAATCTTTAAAGTATTCAACTTTCTTTAAATGATCCGTGTATGGAATACGACAAACATTCGCATGTTTCGAATCATTAAATCAATATCATGTGGAGCTCACTTTGAATATTTCAAGAAGAAGTATTTGCGCAAAAATTCAAAATTTGATGCAAGTGAATTCCCAGGAATTCATCTATAATATGAAGCCTTCTAGTATCATACATTTAGTATACTAAGAAGAAAACATTTTTCATTCGGTCAGCGAATATCTTCAGACCTCTGTAAAATACTAATTACAGACTTTGATGCAATAATTCCTGAAGAACAGTAATGGAATTAAATTCGAATAACGTGTCAAAAAGAGAAAATCGTAATCAGATTTAAAAGAAAATTGAATAAATATATATAATATATTTTTCTATTTGAACTGTCGACTCGTATCTTTGACTAGCATAGCTCACCCAGCGTCGCTGGGAAATTTGAATTGGCTCCATCCCGGTCGTTTCACGCAGTTTCACGTAGAATGATAAATACATAGATATCTTCAAAGAAACATTCCTACCCACCCACCTCGCTGGACGGTGTCCATGCTTAATGAACAATTTCCTCGTATTACTTTCACAAAAAGCTCGTGAATTTCCTTAAGTGAGTGGCTGACAAAAATGTACAATATCGTACTGTCTCTTTTAGACCGTTTCATCAAGTTCGATATACGTGCATCAAATGGTATAGATTTGTGTACCGGACAAACATTCGTATTAATATCTTAGATTATCCAAAATACAAATAGCTTAGTATTAAGTATTTGGCTCGTTATGGACATGGGCTACTCTATTATGCTTACTTTAAATGCTGACGAACTCAGTAACTACAACACTAACGCATTAAATGTTGTTATTAGTAGATTAATAATCGATACAAAAGTATGGTATTAGGTATAATATACGGTCCAGGAGCATTCTAGTTGTATTCGATTTAGGTACATGGATAATTACATTTTGTATCACGTTTTTATGGTACGATGTTTATTCACTTGTTAATTCGTAGCGAGTATTGAAGTGCAAGAAGATTTCATCAACTAAATGCGATTTTTCTCTTTTTGCGAAATTTGTCACATTCTTTTAAACTTATCGGGTGAATTAATAGCAAAAGTCTGTTTTTCAGATCTTAGACATTTTCTTCTTCTTCAATTTTGCAGAGTAATAATATAACTCTATTTCAATTTACTCAAAATGGAGATTTCGATTGCGAGTCGGTGACTGCAGTACGACACTGCGTTGTTCCATTGACTTATAGTATTACCACATAATATTTTGAAATAAATCTGTCAACAAGAAATACATTACATTATTGTACTGCGTTAGTCATTTAATATTTCCGTAGTTACGAGTTATTTTGGAACTTGGTTTTCCCTGGGATCTTCAATTCTCTGGATATTGAACTTTAATCTAATCGTTTGATACATTAATTCCTTGGTGGAAAAGTATCAATGGTGCTGAATGCTTGACCGAAGCCTTCAACCTCGAAGTTACAGAGATGGTTGTTTCTCTTTCGTGACAAATTAGCAGCAGTGTTCGTAAACATGTTTCGTAACACATACCAAAGTGGCTTCCTGTCTATCTTGTACAGTGTCGGAGCAAAACCTCTGGCAATTTGGTGTAAAAAGGTGAGTTAAAATGTTTCATTTTTATCATTGTCTTTTAATAAAAACATTATACGTATTCAAATAAAATGTATTACGTGTTAGGCTTGTATATTAATTTATATGATTACTTTCTTGAAGATGATTTATTGAAATATAGCACTGTTCTGAACTGTGATTAATTTAAGAAATCGAATGCGTAAGGGTGTTATTATTTGAGCGATATTGAAGCTTGGTATCTTGCAGATAGATTATTTGCAAGTAGGGAAAAAATCCAATCGACTTAGTTTGATTTGAGTACTATTTTGTGGTAATAAAAGAATAAGATATTAAACGGAATTTTGTAGTAAATTCCAAACTTGGAAAAGTTAAGAATAAAATACCTAGTTAAAGTTAATTCCTGCGAACGGACTGGTTAAAAGATAGTGTCTGAAAAAAATTACTGGAAGACGGGCTTGCGGAGATTTTTTCGATCTTTTTTATTGAAGATGTTCAATGGTCGTAAATGAGAAAGAAGGGAATACATTTACATTAATATCCAATAAATCTTCGTTGATTTTAACAAACCACTTTAATATAAAAATCCTGTGCGCTCATTCATTGTTTGTAGAAAAAATACTATAAAAGTTTATAATTAAGAAATAATAAATAAAAACTTAAAGAATGCGAATTAAAAATAATGTAATATTTTACGATACCATAAAAGTAGGGTAAAATTTAGATTTTTTAAATTAGACATTTTATTATTTGTTTTTTTAGAGAAGAATGATCGACTAAGACTATCGTTGAAGATATATATTAACGAATAATTTTAGTCACTTTAATGGATATTCACTGATTCTCGTCTTGTAGGTTCGTAATGGCCACATCAAGCGGATCACTGATGACGAAGTGCGCTCCCTAGTCCTGGAGCTCGCTGGGACGAATGTGGCTACGACGTATATTTCATGTCCTCCTGATCCTCGGGGAGTGTTGGGAATAAAATTGCCATTCTTGGTGATGATTATAAAAAATATGAAGAAATATTTTACTTTCGAAATCACGGTTTGTATTACAAATTTGATTTATTAGAATATATTATGTTATGTTTCTTTTGTGTTATGAGTTAGTAATATACAGCGCTGTCTAATGTGATACACTCGCGACTAGAACGGCAATAACTTGCATCTCGGCGCAAAAAGAAAGAAAGATGGCATTTTTTAGTGGTGAACATCTAGGTTTTGGTGAACCTGATGATTTTT
The DNA here is from genome assembly GCA_002313205.1 of Laupala kohalensis. NCBI lineage: Eukaryota > Metazoa > Arthropoda > Insecta > Orthoptera > Trigonidiidae > Laupala > Laupala kohalensis. The sequence goes on along the minus strand of NNCF01126253.1, from coordinate 881,197 downwards.
AAGTGTGTGGCGTTTTGCCTCTTGATTTTACTCAGCAGATATCGTTGGCGAGTTAGTTATACTTGCCGGCCGATAGAGGCACCACCTATACCAGCTGCAAGACAGCGTAGGGAAATATATACGGGCTGTTACTTCTGTATACTGTGCGTACTAGACTTTGTTTACAGTATATTCGTGGCGGAACGGATATACGGGTGGCTCTGACTGTTTGGGACCAATTTCACATCACGGTCCAACGCCGTAGAAAAATAACCTTATTCTTCGTATATCCTTCCGCGAGTGCTGCTACCTCCACCATCGCCTCCATCTTCACACGTACAACATATTTTCTTAAAACTAAATCGCCGGGTCTAACAAACCTAACATCATTGTTCATGGCTAACCTAACATCATTGTTCATTATAATTGTTCATGGCTCGCTGTCGCGAGCCATATTATAACTAACATACCCCTAACATACTAACATAAACGGTGGCGGAGAGAAGAAAATAGTGCGGAACATTATTTATTTATAACTACCGTAAATATGAAGAGCGAGGAATACGACTTATATTTTCGGAACCGTAATAATATTTGTAGTATTATGACATTAATCATTTTTTCGAACCCTCTTTGGACCGTGAGGCGAAATTTGGCCACTGTTTGTACTATACTGGTGTCAGTTCTCAGTGAAACGCAAAAACCTATCGGTGGTAGGAACGTCCCACGTGTGGGAAGTGGGAGAAGGCAGGTGTATTTTTGTTCACACTTTGTTCTGCTGAGACTAATAAGTGAATGATTTACAATGGATCAGACATGAGTGGCAATGCATATTACAAAATGCATACTCAATGGCAAAGCATCTTACATAAAACATGTACTCTTAAATATACCTATAAAAAGGAATGTAGTAAAATAAAATAACTAAGTAAATCTGGTCCACGTCTGATGAATGACCAGATATTTTGTTGATTTACTATACAAGAGTCTTGTCGTTCATTGTAATAGCGGAACTTCCTCCGAAAGTAAATGTGACAAGAGAGTATTTGGATCCTGGGGTTCATATGGCACTTCTCAAAACAGATATTGATTTAAATGATCCTCAGATTCGCGCATTTTGTCATATGCTACCAAGGAATGATAACCGTTAGTCAACTTCACCACTCATCTTAGGATTAAGAAAATCATGAGTTCCCGAGCAATGTCACTCCACGTTTTTGTTTTTCTTATAGCTTTCTAAGAATACTTAATTGATACAAATAAATTAATATTTAGCAGCAATTCTCTTTATCGAGAGTAACAGTCGAATTGTAATTTAAATATTTATCATGTTACGAGCGAAGAGACTTTAGGTTTTTAACATACATTGTACATTTACTTATATATTTAGAATTATTTTTATTTCATCATTCGTTATCTTATTTCCCCAATTTCCTACAAAATTATTCTGAATGAACTATTTATGGCTGCACCACGGATTACTGGACATTACATTATACAAACGCGTCAATACGTACATCGATGTTTTACATATATATTTGTAAAGCTCTGAATTAATATTTATTAATGTATTGACAAACAATAAAATAACTTAATATCATTGTAAACCGTGGTTTCTATGCGATATAGAGTATTAATTCTGATCTTCTACCTTACCATAAATTTTATGAAATTTGGAATTGAGTTTCTGGGGAGGGATAAAAGTACTAAGTACATTATTTGAAGTCTCTGCTCTGGGAGATCATGATAAAATTTGACTAAATATAATAGTTCACTCCTATTATAAGATATTTTTGTAGAAAAATCCAATTATTCTTACATTTTTGACTTTAAAAAAATCTAAAACAACATTGTGTGCATTATCTCTTACGTGTTTTGCCAGTTGTTTTAGCCACACCCCGCTACTGTTTAACTTGGTTCTTATTGAAAATTTCCCTTTATAAACCGCTCGCTCACTTATACGGTCGTCCTCCGTCCAAATAGAGAATGCAGTTGGAATTGGGAAATATCTCAATTCTATGAATATTTTGTAACCTACATTTTTGTGAACTTGGAATTTTGTAATTTTTTCTTCAAAATCTGCTTGTTTGTTTTTGTGGAAGATTTCATTATATTTCAAGGCTATACTTAATTATCACTCCTGTTACATCTGAGTGACATGTTATTGCTTCCCCAATACCTTAACAAATTACAAATCATGTTCTTGATATAAACGTAAGATATGCTTTTCATTATTTCGTTGCTTTTCGTTTTGAAAATAAAATAAAAAGAATAAAATAAATAAAACCGTGGAAGCTAGAGTTAGAGACTCCTCCCACTCATTTTTTATGTTAAAACTTGATAATATTGACTCATTCTATATTTTGTATCGCCATTTGCAGCTTGAAACTTGTCTACATTGAATTAAAAGATCGTTTTAACCTTGTAAGATTCCGAAGTAAAATTGATATAAAACAGCCAAATTTCAAGATAAAAATGACATTACAGAATATGAAATGAGTTAACGCAATGAAGTACTTGATATAAGAGCTGCGTTAAATTAAAACATTTTACTGTGACATTCTTTATTGTAGTTTATTTACTGGATGATTCTCCTTCTAGAATTTAATGCCGGACTCCGTCTCTTTTTATCATGAATGTTTTTGGTAAAGATTCTTTTTACAAAACCATAACGTCACATATTTTGATATATTTTCATAGGTCAATAGCTTATTCTTTATTTAAGTATTTAAAAATTATTAAATTAAAAAAATAAATGTTCATTGCCTCATTTTATTTCCCTACTCACGTAGATTTGTATGACTCCTCCACTTACCAGCGGATTTGAACGAGACGAGAAACGAAAGCTTTATATCTTCCTGCACTGTCGCGTCGTTTCGTTTGAATAGCTGCTTCCCGATTTTCATTCTCGATAACAGGGAAGCAAATACCATTCGTGATCCTTGTACTCGGGAGACGAATCGCGAGAGAAGATGAAGTTACGCGTCTCAGCGAACTCCGCCGTACATGTGCTACGAGCGTTATACTTGAGAGCGGAGAAACAATTGTGGTTCATGCATTGTCTGCGGCCAGGTGAAAATCGCGACGGACTAGGTCCCGAACCCGCGATCTCCTGAGGTAGCACACCTGCAGCCAAAACAGAGGATCCCGGGTTCAAGTCCCAGTGCGTCGCAATTTTTACCTGTCCGAAGATGATGCACTCCCCGAGTAGGTAGGGGAGATCGGGTACGGTTGAAACAAAACAAATTTCTGGCAAACCGTATGTGGTGGGGTGAACGAAGTGGACAACAGGTCCGAACTCGAACCTCAGTGTTGCGTCGCTCACCACGCGTTGCATCCTATTGCATTTTGATAATCAAAAGTATTTTTGTTAGGACATTTTTCCAATTACTATGGTTTCTATTCAAGTGAGAGTATTGAGTATGTTTTTGTGATTGAAATGAAGCTTGTAGAATATGGTATCGTGACTAGTTTTAATTTGTCATTATTGTCACCATTACTATGATCTGTTTTTTACCTATAGGAGGGGTTGGGTACAATTGAAACATTTTTTGCGGGTACTGTTGAAACATAGTTTTCTTGTTTTCTTTATGCCGAGAGTACGTGCAAGAAAGACTTCGAAAGGGCAGATTGTCGAGGCATAAAGACGCTTATAAGGAGGTAAAAGCAGGATATTCATTGCGAAAAGCGGTGAAGAAGCATAGAGTAAACCATTGTTTGCTCCTAAGATATATACGAATGCGAGATGCATCTGGCGAGGAAGAAAATCAAGACATGGGATATAATGCACACAACCGAGTTTTTAATGAAAAGCAGGAGCGAAAGCTTTCAAAAAGCTAGATTTTTGTTTGATTTATGACTTATCAAAATCCAAGAATTTTTTAATTTTATTCTCAGTTTTAGTTTATTCTCTTTTGGTTTATTCTCGGATTATATTCGTCAGTTTGTTTTGTTTAAAATATATACTGTTGATTTTTGTTGTTTTTGTTAATTACGTAAATTATGTATCAATGTTAAGTACGGTTGTCAGATTGTCACAGACGACTGATAATATACATTTTAAGTTGTAAGCCCTAAAAACCTTAAAGGCTAATTCAAAATGTCGTTTAGAGTATTAAAACATTGAAGACTGATTAATATTGTCAAACGGTGCCATAATAATTCTTAGAATTAGAATAAAACATGTTACAATATTATATTTTGATTTATTTGCATGTGTTTCAACTGACCCCAGACAGTTTCAACTACCCCTGGTATGGGGACGGTTGAAACAAATCGGATTTTGTTTCTTAATTTGATCTACTACTAAAAATAACACACCGGTTACTAAAATGGCACTTCCCATTAGTAGATATATACATGTTCTTTTATTTAACATATCTTCATCATCGCTCGGCTTTTAAATGGCAATACTATGGACAATATAAGCGAAATTGTTTCAAACGTACCCAGTCTACCCTACTTGGCAGTTGTGAGTTCAGTTATGCTTCATATTCATTACGTTCAGACTATCTGAACCGCAGCGAATAATTTGCTCACTAGGTTAAGGTATATATAGTTGCTAATTTAAATATCTAGTTTAAAATATACAGTGGCTAATTTAAATAACCTAAAAAAACATCTTTGCGATGTTGAACTGTTAAAATGTTTTGTTTTTGTGCTCTCTTGCTACACTCTGAATCTGTAGGACAGAGCCGCCTGGGATACCGTTTATGAACTTATGAAATTAATTTGAATTTTAAAACGAATAGTTTGTAATGTTGACGGATAATCATTTAAATCTTCAGTTATATAATGGATGTAGGGGGTGCTTAATCACCTGGCCTAGTCTATCTAGATAAGCAGTAGAAGAGAGGGAGATGAGAAGGATTGTGATTGTGACGTGAATACGTGGAATGAAATGTTGCATTTTCTATTAATATAACTATAGCTAATTTTTAAGTGAATTTCATTTTTTACTGTAGTATTTGTAAATGAGAAATGTAGCGTGCTATTGAAGCTTATCTACATGGGGTGACAGAAGGTAGGAGATGAGAGGTAGGGGCTATTGTTAGTAGGTAGGCCGTTTAGCTGGGTTTACCAACAACTTGGCCCATGTGAAGGGATTAGTAGTAGGTAGTAATAGCAAGAGTTAGTGATACTAAGAGTAGAAGGAGATGGATAGATGGAGGAGGGCACGCTTTTCAACTACATGAACTGGGAAAAGCTACAAATTTTTTTCTGGCCTAGCCGGAAATTGAATCCGGAATGGTGAGCAAGCATGCTAACCTCTTAGCCACCAGAGGGCCAATACCATATTTGGGAATTGTGACGTTGTAAGTTTAGACGTTCGCATTTGTTCGTTCTGACGAAGGTTCTGGATGACAAAGACATGCGACGTCGCTTCCGAGTGAGCAACTACCAGTCGACGACTCGCGTACGTCCGTTCGCTTGCACAATGCCCATCGGACTCAACTCCGGTTGGAACCAGATCCAGTTCAACCTGGCCGACTTCACGCGTCGCGCGTACGGAACCAACTACATCGAGACGACGCGCGTGCAGATCCACGCCAACTGTCGCGTGCGTCGCGTCTACTTCTCTGATCGCCTCTATTCGGAAGACGAGCTCCCGGCGGAGTTCAAGCTGTACATGCCGCTCAACCAGAAGCAGCAGCAACAACAGCAGCAGCAGGGCAAGGGCGAACAGGTAGAGTGGGTGACTCTTCGACTTCTGTGGGGCTTCCGTGGGATAGGCACGCTCTTTCCCTTTGGGGCTTCTCGTTAGGGTTCACGATTCCTCTGGGGGCTGGGAGTTTCCGTTCGGGAGGTAACGGTGGTGGTCACCCTGAAACAAGCAAATGAAGGGTACACAACGTAACTTGTTTAGATAACAAATATACTCTCTGCTTATTTATTGATTTCATTGAACAATGGAAAGAGGTTCGTGAAAATTGGTTCTCCCATTCTAAAGTTAATCTCAAAGAGTGTTAGAGCAGTTTTTGGAATAAAAATATATCATTCACTGATTAGAAGAAAACCAGGCTTCGGCCTTCACCTTCATCAGTCCAGAGGATCCTCAAGATTTTTATTTTTCGTTCTCTTTTTTGTTTAAACTGTTTACTATTGGGTATTTCCAGGATTTAATAGACAATAGTAATAACTTCAGTATCAAAAATTACTCTCTCTCTGTTTCCTCTAACAAATGGTTAACGTTAACCGAAGGAGGAAAATTTAAAGGTGCATACACATTTTCAGCTCTATGGGATTTTTTTGGACAAAACAGGATGGTTTAAAATAAACTATTCACATACTTTTAAATATTTTATGGAAGTAAAATTATATTTCTTGGACGGGCTACTTACTTTGAGTCCGTTGCAAACATTCGTGCATTTTCTTAATCTAGTTCTTCCTTTGAGAGAGAATGTTGCTGGATCGATTTGTCTTAATGGCATCACGAGAGGAACAGTTGCTCCTCCCTACAAAATACTGTCATTACGTTTTTCTTTCATCTTGAACTAACCTCGCGGGGCACCGCGATAGTTGAAAGAGCGTTGTCTTTCGCGATTTAGACCGCACTGTTATCTACGCGAGTAAATCAAATAAACCTATACTAATGAAAGTGAGTTATTTGGAATGTCTGTTGCGAGGAAATCGGAAAAAGCAATTGATGAAATTATTTGGAATTTCAAAGAAATTATTTTAATGGTTATAGCAATTAAAATGCTAAGTATGATTAATATGAGCTAATAATGAGCTAACAAATCCAGACCTGTTGATAGGTGTTTTAATATCCTATGGAGGGTAAAATATATCAATTCTCAGTATCATTTTTTCTTTCAATGTCGGTGTTATTTTTATTACGTTTGTTTAGCAATGCAAAATTTTTATTTTTGTTTTACTTGAATATTGTTGTAAAATTTTGAATGTCCATTAATGATTGTTTTAAGTTTCTTTTCAAATTCTGGGCTGCAGTTCTGCCAGTAGTTTATGATCTATTAAAAAATATAAATGACAAAATGAAGGGTAAAATCTGTTCTCTACGTAAAGAAGCAAGGAAACATCCCATAAATTCCGATCAAAGGACTCAACAGAAAAACATGATAGAGGAAAGTGAGAGAGCTATGGAGTTCGCATCCTTTCCAACGTTTCCAAATGGTAAATATTGTTGAATAATATTTCCGAGAAACGTGGGAAGACTTTGCAAACGAAGTCGAAAACAAAACTAAGAAGAGGTTATGCAGGCGAACTATAAATGTTTTGATAAAGAAATGTAATAAGGCAATGAGGAACAAATTACACGAAGAAGGTAAGATGGAATCACAACCTGAAGCAATTTCAAAAATCTTGAGGAAAAGTAATGCTTACCTTTTTACTTTGATAACCTAACTTCCCAGATAAAGAATCTTACCAGTAACTTCAAACTAATATATTCTTTCTGAAAACAATAATAAATCATTTAGATTAATGAATAATGGATAATTTATCCTCCCAAAACAATTCTGAATCAATCACATTTATGATCATAATACAAGAACCACAAAGCAAAGCACTTGAACATATAAACAGGCATGTCAATTTATATTATGAATAATGACTTGGTTGCAGATATATTTGTTAAAATAAATAAATACAATTAGGAAAAGACCCCAAATAATGCCTTAGTGTGCAAGGTCCTTATGGAGGGGTGTTGTTAAATGATAATCTATCCTTGACATTAGTCTTTCATACTTTTTTTTTCAATATTAAACAACGTATATACTTCCTGTAAAATGTTTTTCGTACATGTGCTTCAGTGTTTGTAGAAAGCATTTATTGGATTTACATTTATTCATTTGGGATTACATTATTGCCTCGTTGGTTGCATAACTCCCGTAGTATCCTGAAGGATTAACGACAAAAGCCGAGGTATCACTCATTTACAAGAAGTATATACAAATATATTTACTCCTGAGCTTAAATATTTCACTTACTCCATAAGAGTAAGATATGAGTAAATCGTTGGCCTCATATCACGGTCATAGCCCAGGAGAATAGGGTCCCCTGAATTCTGAGAATAGCAAAATGAAACTACAAAAGGAAATAAAAACAGAATAGACACGAATGACATTCAAAAGTTCCGGGCGTTAATCAAACATCTGAGTAAAAAATTCAAATGCGAAATAACAAACATTTTATTAACATATATCATTGAAAATATTGTACGTCGATTTTACCGCCACTCCTACAATTAAGTGTCTATAGTCCAAGCCGGTTGAAATAAGAAAAGTACACGAACTCTAGGGGTGCACTGCACACTTATTGCAAATGGGTTGATGTATCTACCTCGCCCTCTCTCCCTTACTAAAACCCCTGGCTATACCCTTGCCTCATTCAACAATGGATGTCAGTCTATTTTGACTATTTTTTTATAATGGATATTTTCCGCTATGAGCTCTTTTATGTGAATAACATATGTGCTGTATATATGTGAAATGGGTTGGTGTTTCCTTAAAATAATTTCTCATTCGTCCCCATTATTGTAAAATTTTCATAAATACATATAGAAAGAAAACTTTTTATATTGCCCCTTTATAGCTGGCACCTTGGACTATAGCGTATTCAGCCTGGTTTACACGAGAAGAGTTGTGGGGATAGTAAAGTAGCAAGTGGAGGCACTTTCCTATCCACTATACCCTAAAAGAGCATGAGCCATTTATACACAATAGAGTGATGAGGCATCGCAAAAAATGAGAAACTATTTAAGGTGAATTTCGATTATTCGTTGTAATGTTGCAGTTTCAAAAATCGGAAGAAGTGTTTTTATGTTTCCTCACTTCAATTTACTTTACTTCCACAGTCAATTATATACGGAGCAAAACGCCACAAATCTTAATGTTTCTTCTTCAGTCAAATACATATTAAACAGGATAGACATGACACATATAGCGAAGAATACTATACTTTGTACTCTACCAACGACAGACAGTCTTTCTGCAGGTTTTTCTGCAGATATTCTTCGGGGTCAAGGTCGATGTTATACACAGGCTCTCCCCTATGGGCGATGGTTTTTTGGAATAATTAATCTCGAATTTAGAGTTATGTTAATAGTTACGATTTATAAACAATATTTTCAGAATAATTTATAGTATGATGATAATGCGTACTTGGGTAATAACGTTTTGGTATTTTATTAATTTTATAATACATAGCGACTATTTTTATTCTTATCTTAAGAGTGTGCTTAGATGTTAAATCAGCCTCTGCCTTAGGGCCCTTGATCGGAATTGATGGGATGGTCCCTTGCTTGCTTCCGGAGAGTAAATTAGTTTATTGTCCTCCATGTAGTCATACTCAGTTTGTAACTGCTTGACAATAAATTTATAACACTGAACGTGTTACACTGGTTGAGTTCACAATCGAAAATTTTGGCAGGATTGGGGGTAGTAGAGTAGAGCTAATATCCAACATGTCGCTAGTAGCAATTCTAGCGGCTACTATCCACTCTACTCGCTACTCGACTGCACTCGGGTTTACTCGGGTACAGTAACTTTACTGGACCAAGTTCTCGCCTCATTTCTCTACTGGTGTAAATCTACTGTGGCAAATCTGGCCCTGACCGTACGATGTGAAATGACGGAGTTCTTAAACTCGACAGTTCCTGAAGGTCAGAAAGTCGGGCAAGGGATTAAAAATTTTGGGTACCATCACACTCGACAGATTTTACCTGTTCTAATGGCTTGCCACCTGCCGCGCACCCTCCTGCCGACCCACCGACCTGCCGCTAATGGATTTCATGAGTCACTTACTGGAGAGTTATTTAATGTGCTATCAATTAAACATTTTTCTTCCCATTATCTTAAATTTTTTTAATTCTACACATAATTCCAATAAAAATGAACCCAAACACGACGTATTTATGACATTGCCGAGTTTTAAGCTTATGTTAACATAGTATATAAGAAGTACTGTAATCGTGAAAAATAAACGGTTGCGAAATTTTGACGAATATATCAATTTTGGGAGCCTCTGATTCCGAGAACAATGTGCGTAGAATTTCAATTATAATTTTCTTGATACTTTCATTAAACATATGATTGAAAGGAAAACAATTATTTTGTTAATCATGTTACGTCGAATGAAAATGGTAGACGGGACCGGGATTCGAACCCGGTACCTTGAGCTCTACGCGCTCATGCGCTTACCGACTGCGCTAATTTTGTGTATCGTACTACAGTAAATGCGTTGGTTCTAGATAGTGCACCTACGTTCGGCACTTCGGGTTTTATAGTCAAATGAGTATTTGATGCCAGTAAGGTCGTGTTTGGTACCATTTTTCATCATTTAAAGCGTAGATTTCAATTATTCTAAAACAACATCACGATTTTTATGGAAATTTTTTTTTTTGTGGTAAAGCCAACTTGTTTACTGAAAGAGCTGCCCACCGGTCCCATTGTATGGGGATTCACGGGACGGGCATAGGTAGACCGGCGTACCTATTCCTTAAGGAAGTGTCGAGTTTAATGGTGAAGTTATTCTTCTGAGAATCTGTCGAGTTTAAGAACGCCCTGAAACGAGTCGTTGTTGCGTCCTCCAGCAGGGCAAAGGGCAGCAGCAGCAGCTCGGGCGGGAGTCGCAACAGCCGCAGCGCGCGTCGCAGATGTCTGGCGCCCCCGGCCCTGGAGGCGAAGCGCAGCGCGAGTCGCAAATGCGACGATCACAGATGTCTCAGCAGTCGCAACCGATGCCCGGAGCGGCCTCTCCGCCGCCGGAAGGCGTGGAAGGCGCGCCGCGAGGATCGCAGCAGATGGCGCAGCCGCCGTCACAGGTGGGACGACCACACTTCTGGAATCGCTAGCGTGGGCGTGGCGCGCGCGCACACACACACACTAGGCTTGGCACAACACTGACGTATACCATTTACAAAAAAAAACCCTTTACTGTATCGAAGACGTCCATAAATTTCGTAATGGACCATGGGGAGGGAAGGGGTTTGAGATATCGTCACAGAGTATTTCCTATGAAATGAGGGTAATTTTTACCAACATTTCGTTTATCCCTGATTTAGGACCTATTTCTTGGTCAAGATTCCCACTGTCTCTCTCTCTTGTTTTGCCTACCCGTGTTGCGTCACGTTCGTGACGGACGGTCGTTGCGTTTGGTGCGCAGATGTCGATGGGCGGCGGAGAAGGCGCCGAGGAAGGCGTCATGTTCGGCGAAGACGAGTACGACGAAGACGAAGGGGAAGCATTCGAGAACGAAGAGCAGACCTTCCCGATGGAGATGACCAAATCCGAGGAGCTGGGAGAGGGATAGGCAAACTGATTCTTTTATTGCAGTTTACATTATATACAAGGAAATCTTGGACGATGTTCATATGTCATTTTTGAATTATTTACTGTCACTTACTATTTACTGTGTTTTAAATGTGTATGTTGTTCTTTGCTGTACGAACGTATTTAAATCTCGTACTGGGAATCGTACAATAGTTGAAGTGCTTTTGACTTATCAGGGGTAATATACTTGTGCGACAATATTAGTGTTGAATGACGTGTGTGTAAGTATGTATTCATACCTGCCCTTGAGTGAACCAATATTTCAAATGGGGAGTATTTTTTCAAATTTGGCTCTAAATTTATTGTGACCAATATCAATTATAAATGTAGGTAGTTTGTTTTATATCTAATTCATGAATGCAAATTTTAGGATTCGAAGATTTGTTAATTATCTAAATACAACCCTGATCATGGTTGCTGACAAATAGGGAAAAAGTAATATATCTTGTGAATCTAGGTTTGAGTGAAACTTAGATATTAATAATAATAGTAGTATTAAATATAAATCTCATCCTATTCACATGGTTGACCCATTGTTCAATCAGTTTGAACGTGACATGCGGTTTATTATGATAATTCAAGCACTTACATGTACGTACATGGTACAATTCAATTTATTAACACCAACTTCTTAGTAAAGTGTTACTTGAGTATGAACTTACAATTCTAATCGCAATGAGACTATTGGTTGAAAATATTCCAGTTGTTTGTAGTCGCATTTAATTAAGAAACTCAAATCGCGATGCAATTGTTTTTAAGAAAAAAACATAATAGCGACTACGTCGTACATTCATAATGCAGTTTTTACTTTCTTAAATTCGTAGTATATAGAAAGTATTGTAATCGTGAAAAAAATAGAAATATCCGTATTGGAGTCCTCGATTCCAAAAAATGGTTTTTCAAATAACATGCGAGCTCGACAAGAAAAACTTTTAACTTTTTTACTTTCTCGTGTACGTAGTATATATAATTGTAATCGTAAAATTCGATCCCAAGCAATTGACAAATATCCATTTTGCAGGTCCATGATTCCGAAAAGTGGTTTTTATAACGACAGAACCCGACAAAAATACTTAGTTTTTTACTTTATTACTTTCTCACGAAATGTTGATCATATATCCGCTTAATTTTTACTCGATATAATTTTATTTTTCTATGTTGCAAATAAATTTCCTTGTCTTAATTACCAAGTTAAATGGGTATATAGATTATCACTTTATTTTTGCTTGCATGATTAATATCGTGATAAATAACTAATTTATTACTTGAAGTAGAATATGTATCCTACTTAACCAACCTCCTCCAAAAAACCTATACGACGGAATTCGCAAATTGCAGACAATATTGCAAATTGCAAATATTGTCAATAGTAGTTAAAGGATTTGTTTAATAAACAATTGGAGCAGAGTATCACGGAGAAGCCCAAAATACAGATGACCATGCCAAAAATAACCTCTCTTTACAAAACTTTTTATTGTCACTCAATATAATAGTGCAGACTGAGAAACGTGTTTGAGAAAGTATGTGCAATGGTTTTGCACCACTAGTTTCTTTTTTTACCCTGTTGTTGCATAAGTAGTATGCTCAATATTAAGAATTTCTCATAATTTTACGTAAGATCGGATGGAAGGATGATGGTGTGAACTATTTACAATAAAAATAAAATAATTACAAACAAGTTATATATCTGTATAATAACAAATGGTACATGTTAGGAACCAAAAGGAATTTTTATCAAACATTATTTGTTAACAAACATTTTTCTCTTATTTCATCTATTTATCATTAATTTAATGTACTATTACACGTTTAACAGTACTAGGAAAGAAGTTTTATTTTGTTATAATGAATGATCTTCTCTCTCTTCTGCTGCGTTTCCCATAATGAAGAAAAAAACATTTAGGGTTTGAACATACATACCACCTATGTTCAGCGGAAGATTTTATAGGAAACTATGCATAGTTATGAAGACCACGATTTCTATTTTTGTCTGCTCAATCGTTACAATTGCAAACTAAGTGTTGCTAATATTAGGATCATAATCAAACAAAAAAGGGTATTCCAACGCATCAAACTCGGTGTCCTTCGAAGAGACATTTCCAAAATAGGGAATACGATTCCTGGCTATCATCAGTCATCATCTGTGGTTTTGACACGAAATGCAGCCTAATTTTTCCAAGTTTTCATTTCTTTACTGATTCCATCTCATTGTAATTGCTTTGATAAATATTTCAATCCAGTGAATAGTAATTATCTTGCCCATACGAGTAAAATTCTTATCACTGTGTTATGCTACTCAATGCTTTTTCACGACCTATTCAGGGTTTCAAAATCTACAGCTGTCTTATTTTATAAAGCTTGTCTTTTCTTGCTTCATAAATTATTATTTGATCGAACGACAAAACATTAATCATTAGACTATATCTGGAATCTTACGAAAGTTTAAATCAATCGCGGAATAACGGTACTTCATTATCGTGTAAACGTTTTGGAAACAATTTTTAAAAAATAGGGGCTCGGACAGAGTTCTGCACTTTTCTGTCGGAAGTTCTGCCAGAGACCATGTTGGGAAGATGAGATGTACAGAACCGAGCTAGTCGGAGGGAAACACTAGATGAAAACCTCACTCAATTCGGTCAAGCGTATTGAATTGAACCCGCGTTTCCCTCTCAGCAGAATGTAAGGGGCTTACAACGCCACTGCTTATCGGAAATCCCAGATAAAGATATATGCTCGTCTTCCCCAAATCATCTATGGCAGCACCAACCATATAAAAAAATAGTCACGATACTTTGCCTCAAATTATTCAATGTGGCTGCCTTAAACAAATTGCCAACCTCTACGAATCAAATTCTTGAAACACTCGCGAAAACTTCAAAGGAAAGCATGGTTGGATAATTTCAGTAAAAGCATGGTCACAAAGAGTTTAAGTAATATACAAATAAATATTTATAGTAGTCGCAAAAGCGACTATTTGATGTAAAGAAATTTAAGGTAATAACACAACAAACAAAGACACAAAGTATTCGTTCCACACGTTCGATGCAGAAAGAAGAGAACAGAACCACTAGAGCAGGTGAATTGATTGTTGTCCGAGGTTTGTTATGAATTCTATTTCTAATATCTTGCCAACAGAACGCGAGGTACCCTTATCATTACTCTTATGGACGATGGCGAAGTAATAGCGTTGGCTACACTGAGTACAGGTTCTATACCTACGTCAAGCCAGTAAATAAATAAATAAATAAATATATAAATAATTTACCGTCAAGAGAGCTGTTACAAACTGCGTATGACCACATTGAGAACAATAAAGTAATTTCCTGCGACTAATACAAAGTGAACTAATGAACACAGCATTTCCATTCATGTTTATTTCTTAAGTTGAATTTCTCGAAGCAAAGTATGGTGACTTTAATTATATGTACCTGCTGACCACTATGAGTTAATTCATAGTTTTGAATTCAGACGACAGCTATGTAATTTTTGTTAAAAGATGAATACATTTGACAAACAATAGCCACAGAAATGTCATTTTATACGCATATTTAATAAAATACATGTATTCAACTGATGCAACAGTATATTTTATGGGTAAGAGGATTTTATCTTACATTTATGGTTCAACATCTGATCATATACATCAGAAAATTTTATTCATTTTTACTATGTTTCATGTTTCTCAAATATGACTCGAAGAAATGTAACAATATAATACTTATGACATAGAAATATAGGTTTATCAACAGAACCTTAAAAATTGCAATTATCTCCCAGATATTTCAGCGGAACACCACAACCAGAGATTGGCAATCGCTGAACTTCGTTCCTCGTTCCTACCAGAGGAAAGTATTTCCTCAAGTCCTGTAATTCTCCCTTATATGTAAACTCCGTGGAAGCGTCACGGCCAGACGAGGCGTTGGGTGAGAAGCGCCTCGAGGCGCCGGCGCTCCTCCCGCGTCAGAGGGTCGTTTCGGCGTCGTTCGTCGAGGTCTACACGCAGTCCGACGCCCAGCACGCGCAGCATGCGTACGCCGTCCGCGGCTCTTTGCTGCGCGATCTCCAGGGCACGCGTCTCGCGCAGGAATTGAGCGCGATAGCGCGCGCGATCCGCCTGACGCCGCTGTCGACACTTGGCTGCACTGAAACAAGACAGTCGCATTGTTCGTTCTCTCTGTATAGGCGGCATTGTCGTGAGAGATTCAATCAACAGACGCTACAAATATGAAATTTAGATAAAAAGATTTTGTCACTCAGCCAGTTTATTGAGGCATTTTTTAAATTTCTGTCATCCGTTAAACTTTGGCCACCTTACCTTCAACAGTGACATTGTAAGGTTTCTTTTGCTCTTTGATTCCTCGTTTCCGTCTCCTATCACACCTATTGTAATCACTCTAGTCCTGTTTGTACTATTTGTAAGTCTAACACTTTGTTGTCTGTGTCTTCAATCTTCCTAAGACATACGGTCCTTGAACGCCATGCGACCGAAAGGGTCTTGTGGCTCAATCAAGAACGACCAAGTAACAAAATCTTTTATTGTTTAAGATGGCTATCTGTGAACATTAGACAGCCTGTACAATGAAATTTATCTGTACAATGAAATTTAGACTATATTTTTTGACAGTAAGAAGAGATTTTTCGAAGTTTCTGTCTTAAAAGGATAAAATGAGAGTATTCAAATTTTCGCTATTCATACTATATTGTACGAACGAATTGAGGTATGATATCGATTTTTATATAAAAATATTGTAAATTCAAAAATCTCGAATTATAATTTTTATATTTAATTTTTAATGGGTGAAAAGAAGCAGAAACGTTCTCACGTTTTTTGTCTCGTTCGCACTATCGACACAGTATACTACTATCGCTAAATGGCACGAATTAATGCAGACATAATGTAGTATTGCAAAATGATTCTTTTGCTGATGACACTAATTTACTGTGTACGCACGCCAATGCTCAAAATTTTTTTGTCTAACCTTTCGACTTGGTTCCATGCAAATCGTCTCATTGTAAACACTGACAAAACAGTGTCTATGTCATTTCACAATAGTATCACAAAATCTTTACCCCAGGTTTCTCTTTCTTTAAACGGAACACAATTAAAAACTGTTACAAATACAAAATTCTTAGGTCTCCATATTCAAGACAACCTCAAATGGAATTGTCACGTTGACAATCTTAATTCCCAATTAAGCAAATTGTGTTACGCATTCCGAATCTTAGTTAACGCAGTTAGTCCACGTATTTCCCGTTGCGTATATTTTGCAAACGTGTACTCCCATTTACGTTACGGCATTACCTTCTGGGGTAATTCCGGTCAGAGTATTCAAACTTTCAGAATTCAGAAGAGGATAGTTCGGATAATTTGTAAACCCCCGAAACACTTGTAAACCAAACCTTTATTCAAGGAATTAAATATCTTAACACTTCCCTGCATTTATATTTATGAAACGGTCGTGTTTGTTAAGACCGAATTACTGAAGTGCCACCCTTGCTTTATACGAAACAGTCTCGTTCACGAACACAATACTCGCAATAGTAATAATATTCATCGGCGTAGTGTCAACCATTCTTTGCCACAAAAGGGACCATACCATTCGGGAATCGTTCTATATAATTCCCTGCCCAAGAATATAAAAGATATTATGAAATTGAATATCTTCAAATCCGCGGTTAAAAACTACCTCCTGCACCACTGCTTCTACACTGTAAAAGAATTTATTGATTTTAATAAAAGTTAAATTCGTATTGTACTTTATCACGCCATTGCTGTAGCACTTTTTAAAATAACTTAGAACAATTTCAAAAACTTATTTTCTTGCATGATTGTATTGCCGAATGGCTCATATTAATTTAGTTTTATGTGTACTCAACTTTGGCAGGGTTGTGTACATTAATTCTGTAGCCCCATCCTGGCCAGGGTTTTTCTCCGTTTTTCCTTCGTGTAGAG
>NNCF01126253.1:839736-863850 GCA_002313205.1 Laupala kohalensis | reverse complement strand
GATAATAACTTGTACATGTAAATTTACAAACATATTTGCGTTAAATTACAAACATATTGACATTATATATGTATTATAACTCGCAGCTAGGAACTTATGCAAAATAAACTTCGAAAAACCTTCGGAATTGATGGGATGGTCCCTTGCTTGCTTCCGGAGAGTAAATTAGTTTNTGCCTTAGGGCCCTTGATCGGAATTGATGGGATGGTCCCTTGCTTGCTTCCGGAGAGTAAATTAGTTTATTGTCCTCCACGTGGTCATACGCAGTTTGTACTGTTTTTTGACAATAAATTTATTATTATTATTATTATTAATATTATTATTATTATAGTTACAAGCGACGTATTACGCATCTGAATTGAATTTCGGATGTTGGGAAGGGAAGTGTCTTACTAGACGAAGTCACCGAATTATTCGTACTGATTCTCCTCGCTGTGATTCGTTAATATCCGGGTAAGTCTCCTAGTAAAATATTTCTGATTTTATTTCATCGTGTAGCCGGACGACGAATCGAAGTTTCATTTTGCAAGATATGGTTGAGATAAACGTTTCGCCTCCCTTGCTTTCAACCCATTGAAGTTGTCCGCGTTGACGCTTCGAAAGATAGAATGACATTGATTGAAGATCCAAGGCGAACACTCTGCTATGGCTGAATGAGTATTGAGCAACTTACTACGAGGTGGAACCACGCAATACTAATTTCTGAGAATATTGTTAAACCTCTTGTCAATGCCGTGGTACAGACAGCTTAATTTGTCAGCCGATGTTTATTCTAAAAAGTTAACGTTTTCTCAGAATACTTAACTCACACGCATGAAGCTGGAATCGCAAAACGTTATGGATGTTGCACCGTTCGCGGTATCGATTTTACGACGTCATCCAGACGAGAAAGAACATGTCTCTCTTGACCACAAAAAATTTAACGTGGTATTTTAAGTGAGACGACTTACGAATAACTTTTAGTTGCTCAGATCTTTTCCCTCTGTGATATCATCCAGGAATCATAAATTTCGTGCCAAAATAGTCATTTATATTAGAGTCAATTTTTGAATTACTTTTGATAGCACCGAGGGCATAAAATCACAGGGCATATTCCTCATATCAATCTTGGGTACTGATTCTCCCATTCTAAGTTTAACATGTTAAGACTTCCATCATTGTTTTTATTCAAATCTTCACATGCACACATTGTGGATAGAATTCTGTCGTGGGTATTTTAATTATATAAAACTTTCATGTTCGAGAGACGTTACACAAAAGATCAAGGACTAATAAAAAATTGCTGTTTCTCGTAACAGCAGTTGTCTTGAATAATGGGCACCAGAAATTTCCTACACCGTAAAATCGGATTCAAGAGCTAATTTACGTTCTGAACTTCATGTGATTGGCCTCTCTACCCCTACACTACGAGACTAAGAAAATTCTGAAATTTTTAATACATTTGTTCCACAAGAAGTAACTCAAACTGACGAGATCTCCACGACAGCAGCGGATGAATTGATCTATTGAGAAATGTGTATCTTTCTGTGCGTGCTTTTTTTCGTTCCATAATTTTAGATAAATGTTCGTTCTTCCAAATCTAAAGGTATTCTAACCGCGCTTTCTCATCCCACTGCGTCTATTCGTTAGGAGCATAGAACCGAAACTAGTGATTCTCATATTGGTATTGACCCNAAGCTAAAAATATACATATCTGCACCTGTCTCTTATACACATCTAGATGTGTATAAGAGACAGGTTTTAGTATAATTTTGACGACAATATTTACTTTTAATATAATACTTATTAACAAGGTATATTTTAATTATTTGTAATAGAAGAATTATACAAAATAATTCCAATTAATAAAAATATTAATAAATCCTTTGAAGGTAATATGAAGAAAATATAACTTTGAAATTTGACTATGCACGACTGAAAAAGTCACGACCTACTGAAAAAAATCTGAAAGAAAAATGTTTGATGTTTACTACGACCAAAATATGAGATGAACCGATAAAACCTTAATTATATATTTTAGTTTGATAGCAGCAAACTTATCAGAGAATGGTGTGGACGAAGGTGGCATAAGTCGCTCTTTCAGTTTTTATGAAAAATATACCCCTTATTGGCATGAAATTCGATTAAGAGAAATACTTTGTTCTGTTGATCAACAGTACATTTTAATTATTTGTAATAAAAGAATTATAACAAATAATTCCAATTAATAAAAATATTAATAAATCCTTTGAAGGGATACTCCATTTGTAGTAACATAATAAATAAATTTTATTCATATTTTGTTAATACAATATTTGTACAATAAATTGATTTGTTCATCTAAAATTCATAAGTCATTTTTTTTATTTATAATTTTTCATAATCACCATTTAATCTCAAAGAATTGGATTTACAGAAAATAGGAACTAGACCCAATCTTACAAGGTCGATTCCATGACTAGCACGACCTACAAAATCAAGAAAAAGATTGAGTATACAAGAATATGAAAAATCATGTTACGTCGAATGAAAATGGGAGACGGTACCGGGATTCGAACCCGGGACTTTGAGCTTTGCACGCTCATGCGCCTACCGACTGCGCCATTCCGTTCGCCACCCGAGCCCGTCTACCATTGTCATTCAACTTGTGAAACCCAAAGACCTCTGAGGTGGCCTCGGACAGACTAAACTCCTCATCTGAGGCGACTCCCTTAGGAAGTACTTTATTTGGGTAGTATTTTTCCATTTCTGGTTCACAAACATAGAAATCTCTTAGATTGCGGTGAACCTCACCGCCAGGTAACAGATTAATCATGTTACGTCGAATGAAAATGGGAGACGNCCCGGTCCCGTCTCCCATTTTCATTCGACGTAACATGATTAATCTGTTACCTGGCGGTGAGGTTCACCGCAATCTAAGAGATTTCTAAGAATATGATAGTTTGCGGATCACTGTCCGAAAAACTAGGCGCGCTCTTTCTGCTGTTTTGGAGGGGTTACATCATTAAAATTGGTCAACACTACACCGATCGTCCCTTACCGTCATCAGTTGTTTAAATTCAATTACGGCTTTTCTCACCCAATTAAAGCATATTTTTAGTGTCATGTTCTACACGTTTGTAATTCTATATTTTTTCGATCTCTCACTTCTATGACCATTATTTTAATGTTTATAATGTCATTATTGGCACGAACGGGTTATTTAAAAACAAAATGATACATTATTAAATATTTAGATAAAAAGTTCAATACTATTATAAATCTTTTCAATTATGAAAGTCACACTAATTGATCAAAGCGATGCTGAAATTATTTTGTGGCAATGTTTGGAGCTTGATGGTTCAAAGCAGAAGTCTGAATATTGTGTTTTGTCTATTATTCAATATTTATTGAAAAAAATTGGTAATACTTAGTAATATTATAATGTAAAAACTTGGTAGATGTCAATAAAACACCTTCATTGGTCGACAATACGCGTAAAATATAGGAACTTTTAAGTTAATGGGAAGACATTTCTCACCCAAGCATACCCAACAAATCCATTCGTAAATTCATACAAACAATGACTGTGAAAAATAAATATTTAAAAAGTAGTAATGACTTTGCAAAAGGAATGTATACTTTTTAAGAGCGAAATAAATTAATATTTACATTTGCGAAGACATCACTTATTTACATTTTTTGCGATATAAATACTAATAAACCCTTAATACATCAATGAAATTAATTTACAGACTAGTATAAAAAAGATTTTATATTTCTATGTAAATAAATATATTATTGTCATCTCTCATATTAGTGTCTTCACAGAAAATACACGTTTTTACAGAAATTGGATTTGCTATGGACATTAAAAAAATAAAAAGTGCCAATAATTAGAGAAGTAAAACAAAATAGTGAGGTATGTTCACTTCGCTGTTTTAAGGAAAAAATCGAAAATAATATTTAGAATCGGATATATAGTCGCCTTCGGGTAATTCTATAAGATGGACATGCATATTACAAAAGATCATTCATAAATTAAAACAGAAATAAATATAGAACTAATATAAAAAATTGAAGAAGTTTGAATAGTTTAATATACGCATTGAATACGTTTTGTTGCGATAAAAAAATGTGCAAAACAATGATGGCAATTGGACATGCCAATGCACGTAATAACTTATTTTATACGTATTCTGAAAGAATGAATAATTTTCATTTACTTTAATTTATTATTACTTTTTGGATGTTAACTATTCCAGCGTCATTTAAATTACAAAAACTATTAATTACAAACTTTAGTGTCGGAAGTGGAATAATAACTATTTGTGGATGAATAATCTTATAAGTAATGGAAGTTGAAGAGGGAGCAAAATAAAAATTGTAACTGAAACGTGATATTATCAAAAATATTTTGAATGTATAAGTATTCATATGTGTGTAAAAAGAATTTAAAAGTCAGAAATACATCTGTCATTTGAAGCCACATGTAATCTGGAGAATGGCAATAAGTCTGGAGAATGGCAATAAGTCTGGAGAATGGCAATAAGTTCCATAGTATATTCCTTCATTTGGAAAAATGCGAAGATGGATGCAATGAGGCAAGCAATGGAGAGAACAGATCATTTATTAGGTTAGTCAAGAGTCAATATCAACGTCATTTGTTCATTTATTTCAGCATTTATTATATTTCGTCTTCATGCCAGAGATTTTTTACTCTAAAGAAAAACTATTACATCGCTATTATTGGATATCTACTTCTTCAGTTCATAGAGTTATCTTAAGCAACATGACCTCAAATATATATTATTATTTTTTATAATTCTTTTATTACAAATAATTAAAATATACTGTTGATCAACAAAACAAAGTATTTCTCTTAATCGAATTTCATGCCAATAAGGGGTATATTTTTCATAAAAACTGAAAGAGCGACTTATGCCACATTCGTCCACACCATTCTCTGATAAGTTTGCTGCTATCAAACTAAAATATATAATTAAGGTTTTATCGGTTCATCTCATATTTTGGTCGTAGTAAACATCAAACATTTTTCTTTCAGATTTTTTTCAGTAGGTCGTGACTTTTTCAGTCGTGCATAGTCAAATTTCAAAGTTATATTTTCTTCATATTACCTTCAAAGGATTTATTAATATTTTTATTAATTGGAATTATTTTGTATAATTCTTCNCCCCCGGACTCGATAACCGGTTTTCAGATTAACCGGTCTATCCCGTGGAACAGTTTTTCTCTCTCTCAGCATATAATAGTTGGCAGGTGGTGACTCAATCATTGATTGTTTGACGGGCCTTTACTGGAATGTTCCTGGAAAGTATACGAGATGACGTGTAATGTGTGTGTGGCTGGCAGAACGGAGGAGGGGGAGGGAGTTCACCAATTTTATTCCCCTCTTGCTTCCCCGCCTACTTTTCTATGGATCAATTTTTCGTGCTCCTTTATTTACGTACATCCGGTCCAATAAAATGAGCTGCAATGACATATCATTTTCTCGTGATAACCTGATGAAATTGTAAGCTGCTTTTGAACGAAAATCGATTGTTCAAGGGATCCTGGGATTAACCGGTCAAGATTTCGGCCCCGATCACATCGGTTTAGAGGGGTTCTACTGTACTAAAGAGAGTACTATTAGTCCTACTTGAAAATAAGATCTCGTTAGATCGTTTTTTCAACCCAAAATACCTATATTTTGTGAATTTTATCGAAACAGTTAGAGTCATTCTTGAGGACAAATCCAGAAGTGTACATTCAATTATCTCTCGCTAAATAGTAATGGAGAGACTCCCTTTATTAACTAAACATGAGGAGCGAGGAACTTTCTCCGGAAGCTTAATATAGATGGAGGTTAGAGGCTCGTGAGTAGATCGTTAGTGTCACGCAGACGCGCACTATAAAGCGGATACTGAGAGCATTTCCTGAAGGCGACGAGTTTTGCCCTTTCACACACAGGTCATTTCTCCAAGGAAGACACAAGCAATCTAGTTGAAGGACAAAATTGCTCTGAATGTTGTGTTCTGGATGTAAACATAAATTTAAACCAACAAGATGGAAATGCATTTAATGCTCGCGTGCGAGAAGGAACTTCAAAATTCAGGGAAACACCGTCCTTTGTCTTTACAAGCTGAGGCGAATACAGGATTTAGTTATGGGGTGTGTTGCGGGAGGGGACGGATTTCACAGATCTGCGGAGAGTTGGGAGATCTGGAAAGTTTTCGAAAGTTTGGTGCACGATGCTGCAAGTTACAATTCTGTATGAGTATATTTTTACTCTGCGAATACATACTTATGCACCAAATAATTTTTTGTTTTAACAAAATGGAATAAAATTTTAATTTTTCTGGCATTATTGGGGGGAGGATGGGGACTTTGATCCCGAAAATCCTTCTCTCTAAACCCGTATTTCTTTTCAAGGAATCCATAGAATACTCCAAGTGGATACTTCCGATCCGCAACTTGCTTCACGGATTTTGGATTCAGAGATAAACACAATTGAATAATACATGTATCATATATTTCTCATGGCTTGCACTAAAGGCGTTAATGGAATGAAAGACATCAAACAGTTGTTTTTTGTAATGTTAATGCTTTGAAATATTCATTAATGTTATATTATTGATGTATAATGTAATATACTTTACTGAAGAATGACCATTTAACTCGGAACCGAGTATTAATGTGCAACACCATTATAAACTTGCAGGAAAAGACTTAAACCCCTCATTTCTGCTGACTAGAGTACGAAAATAGGCTTGAAACCTCAGGAATATGTATTTATTTACTGAACATTTTCATTTTGAAAAAAGCTGCCGAAAACTAGTCATAAACCCTTTACAAAATTAGGCAAGAGACAGTACTACTTCGCTTGCCAACATAATACACAAAATATAATCTTCTTTATCGGTCTCGTAGAACACATAAATATCCCAGTTATTCAGGTCAAAGAAAACAATATTTATGAGGCAAACAAATAAAACTACGTGAATTATTCATGAGGACTTAAAATGTACAATTGCTTCTACTGTACCACGCCTCTTACCCCTTCTCTATTCTAAAGCCAATTGCCGCAACCTCTCCACGGTAAGATGTGGAATGACATGAAGGACACACGAAAGACGTACGATACAGTTCATGGGATTGTGCAATTATGGTCCCTGATGAGTATTCACATATTTTTAAGTTATCTTTGACAGTATTATTCTTTCTGGTGTCATTAACTGAATAACATGGTTAATTGTCATGAGCCTCGAAATGAATATACTTGGTTAAAAAATTAAGTGAATCGATCAAAAAAATCACAACATTATTGTAACTAAAACGATAAATTTCGTATGAATTCATTAATTCCTTAATCCATTAATTCAATTTCATTTTACAACACGATTATAAAAAGTAAGTGTTAAAATTGGATCATGCACATCGTCAAGTTTTTCTGGAATAGAAAGCTAAAAATATACATATCTGCACTTCTCAATTAATAATTTCTATTTATTTTTTTCAATTTTAAATAAATTACTTTACAATTAATAATTTCCTATGGAATAACTTGTTTTTCTTTCATTAACCAACGTTCCGAAAATTATTTATTTTAAATACACCTTGATAGTGTATTATTTCAAGTATGAACTTTTACGTGTCTTGATTGATGTATACTCACTAGGCGGCACCCGTCGGCGACAGAGCTCGAGACCGAACGTCCGGGGCCGTGACAGGACGAAGAATCGCGGGTCGCGCCTTGCGGAGCGCCGAGGACCAACCACTGCCTCTCGCCTTGCCTCCTTCCGGCGCCGGCGACTGCCACATCACCGCCGCCACGTCCATGCCGCCACCCCCGAGCAGCAACCGCCGCCTCCGTCTCCACGGGGCCGCGCTCCCCGCAGAGGCCAAGCCTCCCTCAGTTCGCTTCCCAAACGCGACTGTTCGCCCATGTCGCTTCGTCGTCGTCGCCCCAAAATCGCGTCCCGTGTTTCTTTGATTTCCATGGAAACTCCTGGCTCCTTGGCGCGGATCCGATCGATAGGTGGCGGGGAATCGGCCCATTTATGAAACTATGGATTTCCTACTTGAGCATTCGATCCGCGCTTGAACGAGAGCGCGAAAAGGGCATGGGGTTTAATGAAGGGGATCTCGAGCGCTCGGGTTTCGTGCGTGGGTTATTTTCGGGGGGAGGAGTTGCGGTGAAGGATGTCGTTGGAAGGGATTGTGATTTTGTTTAGGAGGCAAAGATTAACGGCATAATTACTTTTACCTGCTAAACACGCTATGGAAATTCGTAAAGAACAAAGTAAAGGTAATATCTCTATGGAATGGAAAACAACAAATATATTATCTTTCGGAAAATAATGACTTTATTACACGAGATCGTGATTCTCATTTTTGCCACTGTGTTGCCGCTGTCATATTACGCCCGTTTTCAGATACAATTTTCTTCCAGTCACCAGAACTGTTTAGGTTGAGCGATTGCAGTCGCAGCGTTCCACAAAATTGGATGCTTCAACATAAATCACTCTCATTTTGTGCGCTGAGTATTGCTTCCGTGTGCTCGATACTTTCAAAATATTTCCAAAAATTTCAGGGTCATTCTGAAAAATAAATATCCTAGAAATATTTTGAAAAGCGTAATAGATTTTTGAACAATTAATATTCGACATTACATTTTTTTATACACTCGAACATATATATTATTTTCAATTAAAAAAAACAAACATTACATAATATATTTTTTATTCATAATATGATTTCAGAACGTCTTTCTAGGAACCAAGTTACATTGAGCTTAAAATTGAGTTTTCTATTGATTATCATGTATTTAGGGTCACAAATTTTGAGAATTTGCTCAGTGCGTTTCCTTCGTATATCATAGTCCACCCAATATCATTTCTTCCTCCACCGTCGATGCACGTGATCACGCCAACGCGACAGGGTCCGTTCGGAAGTCACGGTGCTTGTCACCACCACGCCGCCCACGCAGCGGGCGACAGTATCGCTGCTGCCACCGCCTAGCTTGTATCGAACTCTTCCCTCTCCGTCTCCGCTAGCTCTATTGTTCCCTACGCCCTGCCTCCTGCCACCGTTTTAGCATGTCTTTTATCCCGTTCTTCCTCCTCTCTAACCCCTGCGGAGGAGGGCGCTCCCGCCGCGAAGAGCGATAACTCGTGGCGGTGGGACGGGGACGGGAAGGAGAAAGGTGGCAGTGCTGCGCCGCGGTGCGCCGGAACAGGCCGGCACGTCTCTCCCGATGGAACGAGGCCATCGCGATGGAACGGAAGAAAGATGGATCTTTCGACGGAAGAATGCGGAGAAGGAAGATGTTATGGAAACTTTCCTTCTTACACAATCGTTCTATCGATGGTTACGTTGCGGGGTAGAAACAATGTTGAAAAGAATGTTAAAGTTAGTGAAATGTAATTATTTGTGAAAAAAATATTGTGTATTACCAATTAGAATGAACTGAATTTAATGATCAGAGTTGGAAGAAACTTAGATTTCTCTCAGAATTCATGCAATGAAGAAAACTCGTTAAATATTTCAATAACTGCGCCTGTATGGTATGCAACCCCACTGAATTTCTTGAGCGATGTGAGAGCACAAATTACTCAAAGTAGACATTGAATTGATATCCAATAGATTGGTAGAATATATCTTGTCCATGTATGTTAGCTGTTAATTTCTATTCCTATACGACGGGGAAAAATTCACGTTTACTAATTCAGTTTACGTAGAGATGAGAGAAAGACGACGCGACGATTAAAGTGCAACTGAGTCATTAGACAGAAATTATATGAGGAGAACTATGGTATTTACCGTTTTGTTTTATGTACGTTGCTTAATATAATATATTGCCGAGAAATATATGAAACAGTAAATCATCTAGCTCAGCATCGCTGATTATCATTAACATGTGAGATAATCTTTTTTACCACAAATTATGGCTGAAGTTAATTTGAATACGATGTAAGTTTCCATGGCCAGAACATCCCATGTCATGGAAAATTTCGAATTCTTCCGATTTATTATCCATTTTGAAGTATTTCAGCGATACGTCGTAAAAAGTTATCATTTGCTTGTCACATTGCTACAATGACTGACATTTTGAAATCTTTTCTGCAAAATGGTGACGCATAAGACTCGTTTTTACGTAAGATTTTTTAAATGTCTTTATTTGCGAAGACAGTTTTTAATTTTTAACATATCCGCCCTAGTTCATCTATATGCCAAAAAGAATAGGGACAGTATAGGATACAGAATCTTAATTAATTGATTATCATTATTTACTTTACTTAAGATCTTAGTTAATTAATATACTGGTATCCGCTCTTCGCCCGATTTGGGTCTTATTCTCACATCTCTCTGGATCCGATATATCTGTTACGTAACCCACCCTACTTTCTAATCGAAGTTCTTTTTTTATTCTTTATCAAATATTTGTGTGTTTTTATCATCATATTTCGTAACTCACCTGTAGTATTTGTCGCAAATATCATTTTCCGTGTATCATTGTTAGGAATATTTTCTCGCGCATCCACGCACTCCATCGATTTACGATACGCTGCGCTCAGCATCAGCCCACACGTTTCCTCCTCGAAGAAAAAAAACTAACGAGAGACATTAGAGGTGAAATGACAAAACAATTTGATGACCGTCTCAACCTCCGACAATTTGCGTTAATTGATTTCCGGAGGAAAATAGAATCAGTTATTGAGTTATTCAATTACTGAATGTGCGATAGAACTGCTCTACTTTATTTGTTTTAATGATTTTTCTGTCAAGTACTTTTTACTTTTTACTAGGTGAATTCGCGTTCTTTCACACACATAAGGTTTTAATTTTGTAAAGCGTAATAAATTCGATTTCACTTGCGTAAGATTTTAAATTGTTTGCGCAAATAATTGTTCTTGTATACCCATCGATATCTTTTAAAAATACTTATCAGTATTCAGTACACGAAACATAAAAGAGAGCTGAATACTTCAAAAATAACCAAGTTCTCCATTGTTCTATCTACTCATTAGATCAGATTATCCCTTTGCTATACTACGCAACTTCACTTAACGGACACTTCTTAGCGGACATTTCTCTATAGCGGACAGTTTTGGATTCCAGTCACATTTCTATCGAATTTAAGTTACTAGAAACTTTCGAACAGCGAACTCAGTTATGTTATATTCTCCAGAAAACTCCCTGGGCAAGAATATTGCTCCATCCCAAGAGTTCTCCTCTCGTTTCATCTACAACAAGTATTTATAACTACTATGGGCCAGACAACCTTATGTTCACTCTCCCAGTGTATTTGAAGCTTGTGAAGCTTATGATGTGCCGAAATTAATGCTAAGATAATGAAAGATTAGTCCCAGTGACTGCACCGTTTAGAGGTGACGATCTAATAGTGTCAGAATTGCTTCTGTTAGAGAACTTCGAACT
Organism: Laupala kohalensis; assembly: GCA_002313205.1. Lineage (NCBI taxonomy): Eukaryota > Metazoa > Arthropoda > Insecta > Orthoptera > Trigonidiidae > Laupala > Laupala kohalensis. Next base: position 852,453 of record NNCF01126253.1, on the reverse strand, counting down.
GCATACACTGCTCAGCGTGCACCACGTGGAGGTTCCTCCATGCCCCAGTCGCCCACCTCCTATTCTTAGACGACCCCCAAATGACGGGGTTGACAAGGGTGACGTGCGATTGAGGTGAGGGGTGAAATGATGATAGAATGTTGTGGTGGAATGAAAGGCAGGCAACCAACAAAAAAAATATATTCTGCCAAAGGAGAAAATGATATCTGCGAATCACAAATGAAGGAAGAGGAAGCTCTGAAATTCATTGATCGTATAATTTGAAATTTTATGTTCTGAATACTGTAAAAAAACGAAAAAAGATAATAAATTAAAAAATAAAATGTACCTGAGTACAATCTTAAAATCATTAAATTTTAATATGGCCTCGGCTAGTTCTCGCTCAGGGATTCGTAAGTGGGTTCGGGTTTTTTAATTAAGGAAAAAGACCATACTTGGGTTCCTTCACAGGAAAACGCTTGATAGACAAATTAACTCATTAATTTTAATTACAAACCATGAAATATACATTACAAAACCCTCATGCAACCCCCAAAAACACACGTTATTTCCTGACATACAAAATGCAAGTTACACTGATTTTACAGCCGGGTTTGGGCTTCGGAACAACAATTTGCATTTAAACCATTTAAATTAATAAACAAAATTGAACTCATTTTTCAAATAAAACAAATACAAATGACACTGAATTTAGAGACAAATTTGGCTTCTTGAAGCACATCCACATTTACCATTTGCATTGAAAACCAAAATAGACTGCAATCTTCTTTTACGACTGGCCCCTTTTACGAATCATAAAGTTCAACAGTTCAAATGTTTTGGGCCCTTATCAACAACAAATACCACACTTATCTTCTTCTCGCAACAGCGCATGACAACTAGCGTTGGACGCAACCAACGATTACCAAATACCTCAACTCAGGTGACATATCAAATCAGCGGTGAGTGCAATGGCACTGACATCTCGGAAGGCCCCCGGCCTGGCTTCCTGGTTCAGGGCAACTCCTGGCAGATGACGTCAGGAATCCTCGGAAGTGAGCTCCGTTCTTCGAACTGGCGGGCCGGAAAACCCCGTCAGGAATGGAGTACTCGAACGAAAGCGAATTTCTCACCGAGCTAAGCGTCCCTGGATGACATGTGAAGTACGAACAAGAAACTTCGTTACCCGACTCAATCGTTGGTTATAACATTTTGGAAAAGTCCACCAAGTGAAATAATTCTCCGGATGAATAAAATAAAGTTCGATCATATTCTCAGAATCTGAAATCGAAAACTGAGTGCCGACTAGAAGTTAAAGTGTTCAACATCGTGATCACTGAAAAATCTAAAGCCTCAGCTCGAAAAATATCGAATGAGCGTCTGAGCGAAAATCATATATCTGAGCGTCTGAGAAAAATCCTATCTGAGTTATTTGGCCTATTATTGGTGATAGATCCGGGAACACGTGCAGAGTTATAGAAAAAATAGGGAGAATTGTCCATGGAAAGAAAGAGGGTCCGTTGTAGAGCGCTTCTCAACAGACGAAAAATTCCATTAACGAGACTGATGAGCGACGGAGGTCGTAGGGACGAACACGTAGAAGGAGGGGGGAAGGACCAAGGTTTGACTGACGAGCCACGAAGCTCACGGGTCAACAATCAAAGATGAGTGATGGTGGGTGAGAATAATGGAGGGCCAGAAACAACCGCGTAGAAGAAGATCTGGGGTTTGGAATGAAAATAAATGTTAGTAATATGTGACAGACGCATTAAAATAAAATGTCGTTAGCAAGAACAAAGGGATGAAGTTAGCTTTCTAATATTTAATATCGCCTTGTGGAAAAATGAGGGTTAAGTCTACGAAGTATCACTGAAGGGGATCGGAAGGAAAATACTGGAGTTCGGAGACAAGAAAGCATTAGAATAATCAAACCTTGCTAATGGCCGTACAAAAATTACCAATCCACGACACTCCACGTAGAATGACTATTGGCCGAAGAAAACAAATGACGTCAGAGACGAAGGGACCTTCTCGCAAAGTTTTGGACCGCTAAGTGGGAATATACTTACTTAAGTGGAGAGCAACGTCGCTCCGCACTCAGATTACGCATTTTTTTGAGAAACTCAGATTCAGATTACCCAGATACATTCGAAGAAGCAGATTCAATTGATTCGATCTATTCATTTTAATTTTTTTCGTGATCGTGTTCGTTGATGACTGATCGTTCATTATCATAAGTCAGCAGACTGACTTAGACTTTGGTGAGAAAAAGACTTGGAGTTTTATTTGATGTGACTCGGCGATCATTAGTTGATCATTTATGAGTTTACGGCAGTCGGTGCGCTACGAACTACGGCAATTAGAGTTCGAGCAAGTTATCAGTCTTTAAATCAGTCGGTTCGATAATCGTCCGATCTTCCGTGAAAGTTATTTTGTGTAAGGCATAAATATTTTTACCGAGAAGTAAAAGGCCAGGAACTAATATCAACGCCATTAAGTCGTGATGTCTGCATCAAGTTGAGCTGTTAAATGACGAAAATAGTATCTCCTACGCTACGCGGAGGGTCATCTGGTTCCGGTAGATGTGAAGAGGCGAACGGTACCTGCGGGGCCTGAGGTGAATGACCTGGTAACTGGAGGTTACAACTCCTTAAGGAAATAGCGGCGCCCATGTGGTTTTGGCAACTGATGATCCAGCTTTAAATAAAAACATTAAGGTAAATTGCATGACTGACTGCGTCCAGTGCATCGTTAAGTGCCTGTGGACTTAACTAAGCGAGTGTAACGACGCCAAAGACTCTTGTGTTGCTTACAAATGTTCATTAACAAAATCTCCAAGGACAGATTGTTATTGCAAATGATTGGTTGCTTGAAATGTACTATGTTTAAATTGATTACTGGCTGGAATAGTTTATCAACCAGTCATGTTGTTGCTTGAAGGGAAAGTAAAGGAAATATTATGTCTTATGATATTGTGATTTTTGGAATGGGAATGTGCAGGGGAAATATTTGCATGGAGAGTAAGTGTATAATAATGAAGTTTAATTTTTATGTAATAAATAATTAAACCAAGTTTACCAGAGTTGCGTTTCCTTAAGTAAGGAGTTGTGTGTATTTCAAGACAATAAGAAAGGGATTTAGTAAGGAGTTGTGTGTATTTCACGGCAATAAAAACCCCGTCCTTTGAGTTTTTATCTTTAGTGAAGGAGATATTCAGATTTCTAGAGGAAGTGGCTGAGTGGGATAGGTAAGTTAATTGTTATTACCCACTAATCCATTAGTTTTGTTACAATATATATTCCACAGGAGAAAACTGTATGAATATGCATATTATATATATATATATATATATATATATATATATATATATATATATATATATATATATATATATATATATATATATATATATATATATAAAAGTAACCTGTGTGAAGATTTTGGGTATATTTTGCGTATGAGGATTTGTTTGTTACAGATGTTTTTCGTTAACTTCATTTCATTTATGTACTTTTATTTCCCAAAAGTGGATACTTCCCAAGAGCGGGCATAATTTGTGGTATCGCGAGTGTCCAGCGTAGAAACGTTTCACTGTATTAAAAATAACATTGTAAATTATGCATAAACATTTGTGAACACAAGGTTTTCTAAATAATATGGAAGTGGATGTTATAAAAAATTACATGTAATAGAAAAGAAAGAAAGGTACGATATGAATATATACTAAATACTTCGTACGAAATTATTACCTTACACAATTGTAGAAGCAATATTTACTGAGATACACAGCCAAACAGAGTCAATTTTGGTGATGATCATCCCGACGTACAAGCAGACGTATTAGTCGAAATGTCGTCGCAAGGAGTCGTAGACTAGTCCCGAAATTGTCCCCTCGGTCAAACAATACATGTTCATAAGAGTGCATCTTCCGTTGGGTAGGGTTGAGCTCGTCTCCAGGTTTTTCCTGCTTATTTTACCTTATTGCTACCCGAGACGAAATTTTTCTGTCCAGAATGGGAAAAATGAGGTGATGGCTTTTTTTAAAATATAGTCTTCGTTTGGATCTGCAGGAGGGAATCTTGGAATAATGGTTTCATTTGAATAAATTTTCATTCCTCTCAGAATTAGATAAGTAAAAAATTTCAGAGATTTTATAGAACTTAAACACTTTTTGAGGAAGCAAACTTAGAAATTCCCTCCCAGGGGTCACCACCTTGTCGAAGCACTGTCCTTGCGAGTGGCGAGGGTTGCGTGCTTTGTTAAAGGTGAGGCGATGCCGGAGGTAGCGTAGGAACAGGAATATCTCGAGGAGGACGAAGCTACGACTTTTTAATACAGATGTTAAGTCTGTTCTCCCTTACGGTTGTGAAACCTTGCAGGTCACACAGAAGATTACTAACCAACAGCAATCTTCATGAATCGCTGCCTCAGACGTATTACCAATCACAAATATCAAATGAAGATCTATGGGAGGTAGCGAATCAGCAGCCTATTGAAATACAGGTCAAGGAGAGAAAGTGGCGGTGCATAGAACATACCCTAAGGAAGCCTACTGGAGTCATTGAGAAGACGTCACTTGATTGGAACCTATAAGGGTCTCGTTTTCACCAGCCCGAAAGTTATCACATCAATGAAAATGTTGCTACTGTTGAAAATTCGGAAACTGTCTGTGAAATGATGTGTACGTGTCCTTCAAGAGATCATACACAGTTTTTAACTGCTTTCTTGAAAATAAATGTATTATCATCATTATTATTGAATATTCGTAATAAGTCTCGCGCATTAACCTCTAAATATTACTTTCAGTGTTAATATTGTAACATACAGGACACGAATGTTTTAGATTATACTTGCCATGAAACGTGAAATGACATTGACGTTGAAGGGGAGGTTAAAATATTTTTCTTGGTCGATTTCAAAGATTCATTATTGGAAATAATGATGTTCTGGAATAAAACATACTTAGAAATAAAACAGTCATGCGCATAAAAGTTAAATCCCAAAAACCCCGTTTCTACTTGATTATGAACACATTAAAATAATTATTGTCCACGTAACGTTTATATTTTACATTTTGGCAAGATTGTAATAGTGTTCTGAAGAACATTATTCGGTAAGAATGTATATTTAATGTGAAACATAAAAGTGTTTCAATCACCTCTCCGCACCCTCGTTACCTCATGGCTTCTCCCCTTCCCCAAAAACAATCTGAAGTAGGAAACTCTTAATTTTTATCCCTAATTTTCTCAGTCTTTTGTAATATACCTCAGTACTTAGGAAGCTACGGGAGCGAAGGGTTGAAGCACAAAGAACTGAGAACAGAAAAGTTTTTTAATCGCAAATGCTTTAAAGGATTCTACGAAAACGTGTAACCGTTTAGCGTGGAACGTAGTTGGAAAAAATTCTGACCATGCCTTGTTCTACTGTATATTTCCAGGCAAAGACCGAGAAAACGAAGAGATGTAATCATATAATCACAACCGTTTGGTTGCCTTGCCCAAGACGTCTTTTCAACAAACAGTGAAGGTTAGACTGCTTTTGCTGCGAACTAGCAGTTTTGTCTACACATACATAAACCATTAATGAATCTAAATACACTCGTGGCGCGCACTTTTAATTTTGACAAAGAACTGAAACTCCCACAAGATCTAGTGTCGGGTAACAGACACGGGTAACAATTTTCTTGATTTATATTTGAAAATCCTTTGCCGTGAACTGCAAGTATTTAAATGTTAAATAACCTTGCAGCCAGTTGTTTGTATGTGCGTGTATATGCGTGAGAGGTGCGGTATGCAGATGATGATGAGTGCCTGGGATTAGGGAGTGACAGAGAAAATGTGTGATTATCAATTTTTTAAACACGTGTGATTATAAAGTCGTGTAACAATGATATTCAGCAAAAACACGAAATACCTTATTTTTTTGCAGTGACCCGTATAAAAAATTATTTTTGATTACATTTTCTTTTTACATTTATCCCCTGTAAAAAAACGTATTATCTACTACGTAAATAAACATCTCCAAAAATTTGATTATATTTCTCCGGATTATTATATCCGGTTTTCCTCCGGGTAGTGTCGGATTTTACATGGGCGAGAATGTCATTATTAATCTTGAATTTTCACTGTACATACAATCTACGATTAATTTTGGAATAATTGGACTATAGTAAGTATTTTATTAAATAATATCTTTTTATAAGTATTAAATCCACCATTGCCCTTGTTCACTTGATCGGAAGGTCCCTTGCTTGTTTTCGGCGAATAACTTAGTTTATTATCCCCCACTTGGTCATAAGCAGTTTGCAACTGATTTTTTGACAATAAAGTTTATTTCTGTATATTTTCTCGTGAATTCGCGGCAAACTCACTCGGAATATCATGGACAAATTTGAGATTTGGATGGAAACTTAAGTCAATTTATTTTTATGTTCTCTCAAACTAAATTTATTTTGATCGATTTTCGTATATATCATTGCAAAACGATTTTTTGTGAGTTTTGTGGAAAGCATAAAACTTTTAAAAATTGATTTATCTATACTCGTATAAATGAAGCATTCAATTTGATTCAGTTTATTCCTTCATTTTTAAACAACACAAATCATAATACCTGTACATGGGAATGCTAATCATGTCTGTAAATATTAATGTAGCGTCTCAATGTCACGATATGATTGAGGAGCAACCCAATCGTGTAATTGTGGATCTTGAAGGCACCTAGTTTCTTAGAGTCACCAAGCTCCATAGTGCGCTGCAATTTTCTGCAGGCAATCAATGTCACGACTCTCTCAGTGTGAGCGTCTAGGGTCGATAAACAAAGCTATTACCGACTTGTTCTGCACGCCATCCACAACTTCTCAAGAGCATGCATCAATTCTTTCGCTTGTAAGTAGCATTAAAGAAAGGAACCGATTTCCTTTCTGATTCGCGCACTTTCATTGTTTGTAAAAAATGATTATTTTACTTATGTAATAATCCTAAATATTATGCATAATATTATTAAAGTGTTTTACGCGTGGAAAAAATGAGCGTTATTGAGTGGACTGAAATGGTGGTGGGGCGAGAATAGAAAGCAGATTTTCCTGCCAGGACCTGCTCCAATTTATCACAAAATTCCATTATCAAAGTACAAATTATTCTCATATTACTTTGCGTTATTAAAAGAATTTTAATGTCATTTATGTTTTAATGAACATAATTTTTGCAGCTTTTATTTGAGAATTTTGCGCATCCCCTCCCTGGCTTTCTCACTTGTGAACTTTGATACTGCTCTTATTTCTGTATCCTGATGCAGATTTCTCTATGTTGCTCAAATGGGTATATTAAAAATTAGGAACACGACCTTGCAATTCCCAGTCTATTTTTTTGTCAAACCGGTATTACCGTGTGGAAAAAAATGTAAAATGTTTTGCGGTACCCCACACATTTTCATCATTTAAAAATATATTATATATGATTTCAGACACAAACTCAGTAACTAAATTGAAGTAACATTTAATCTCAGTTGTAAGCCATAATACATTAAAATACAACAGAGGGTTGGAAAGCAGTGGCGGCGATTAGACCCCAACCCCCACTTTTTAAAGAAATATAAAAAATTCATTTTAACCGTCTACAACTGGGAATTATTCAAAAAATTTACATCACCCTTGATATGGTAATCAGCAATTGTCTTTCCTTTGATACATTTCGTTATTCAAATCATACTTAGTGGAAATATGCAGAAAATGTCATGTTAATGAAAATTGTGAATAATTTTTGCCCCTCCCAGGTTTTTTGCAAATAAATTCCATATGATAAGGTGTACTTTTGAATCCTGTAATTTTAATGAGTGATTTTCTTTGCTGTAAAATATTCAATTCTTTTATTTTCAGAATTACGAACTTAACTGTTCTTAGCATCTTAACTGTTCATGATAATCTCATTGTTCATACTTTCATGATTGAATTATGGTTGCAATGTTCATTGTTGTGTCTTTGTACAGCCGTTTATATCCTGTTGCCATGACGACTCTGGTTCGCGTTCTCAGAATCTGTGCTAGATTAAGTTACGTTGTCCTGGCTCACGACATCAAATCTGTTCAGTGTATGTTTGNGTTACGGCACACCGCAAACCCAGATGCGATGTGCGTATTTTTTGGGTAGAAGCGGGATTCAACCATAAACCACAACCTTTATGGTAGAGTTCGCTGTCACCAGCTTGGTTTCCTCAAGCAATCAAACACACGTGTAATAACAATAAAATATTTAATTCAAATTAAATAGAGATCTGAATATTTACAAATGTAGACAAACTCTCAAATCATAAATACAAGTTTGAATTTGTTATTACAGAGTTATTGCTATCTGAAAGCAACAATTACACACAGATATAGATACTGGTGTTATGAATTAACTCGGAAATCTACCCAGATTATCCGAATCTCAAAAGTTTCCAAGTTGCTATCCCGAAATAACTAACTGTTCCAAGTTACGTCATTCGCGCCTAATAGCAATGTAATAGAATTACCGCAGCAATTCTCAGTGGTCTGCCGACCAAAACTAACCACGTTACATTTCAAATAACCTGGGTACTTCCATGTCCTCCTCAGAGTCTCTAGTCTGAAAGTCACTTAGGATCTGCAATCCTCCCAATATATACACAAGCGGAAGTCACGTGACTAAACCCTCGCCACCACACCGAGCACTCTACATCATCTTGGTCACCCCTCAGATTCTGAGAATACTGCGTCTTTTCGGCTGACCATAATTATTGGCAACCGCTGGAATATTCCCTCCACACTCGCTTTTCTTCTGGGGGCGCTCCTCTCAATTTTCAGAAGTGGATGGGAACTGTTCAGCCTCTACACAATGAACGGGAAGTCTTAACAGCGGTATTTTTTCGTATTTGCCGGCGACTGGCCCGACCCTTAATCTCCTTAGGAATTTCCGGCTAGAAAAGTGCTTGAAAATGTTAATATTTCAAAAATCTATAAACTGCACTGGTCCAGATGTTACAGTTTGGTTATTCTGTTAGTCACATATAGCACATTTCTACAGATGACTGCTTTTTGTTACGTTTTAAATTGTAAATATAATATGTTTGTTATGGTAGGTTTTAATCATTGGATGTCGTATTAACAATACTTTGCGTTACTCAGTAAGTTCTTCATACATTTGATGTATACTATTGTTGTTTTTATGGTATACTTTGTGTATCATCTACACTATTACAGCTCTGAAGATGGAGCAATAAATGTTCCGAAACGTCAGCTAGTACCAATCGTTTGTTTTGTTTGCCAACTCGTGATAAAACCTATATTTAAGTATTTCCTATTATTCGCGTAAGGTAGTAAAATATTCTGACAACTATAAAAATCGTAAATTGCCTTTATTCCAACATTTCCACAAAACTTATCAAATCTTCCATATCTCCAGGCCCCTCGGGGATCTACGATCTCCTCAACCCAATATATACAACTTTGGTGCAAATGTTGCAATTAAGGCAATTTACAATTTTTAATGGCTGTACATATGAAAAAGTTTTAAAATTAATGAAAAAAAGAAAAGTAAACGTATAAAAGTCACAAATTAGACGGAATCGGCATCCAGCCTTCTCAGTCAACGAAGAGCAGGGTTTCCAAACTGTGTTCCATGGGAAATCAGAAGGTGTTCCGCAAAGAAAAATTGAAAAATCCAATTAGTGCAGTGCAAATTTCAGATTTTCTCACAAAAACATCACATCGCGATCATGTACACATTTTATATGTTATGGTTATGTCATGTTTCAATTCCTTAGTCGCAAAACGCATTGATGTACATTGTTGTGTCATATTTCTATGAACTTCATGATATCGAAAACCGGAATTTTCCGCAGAATATTAATTTATTTTCTAGCATACTGAGAAAGCTTCAATAATACAAATGTATCAAAAATTCATTAATGAAGAACGACATCGAACGTTGTTAGCTCTAGGATAGATTACAACATATGAAAATTTCAGAAGTCGATGATTCCATGCCCTTTGGGTTTCGCTTGAAATTTTAAATATTTGGAAAACTGTGATCAGTATTAGTACTGATACATATATACGTATATATTAGAATTGTGTTTATTTTATATTCCACAAATACAGTTTAAGACATTTTAATTGGGTAAAATGTAATAAAAATTATTTATTGTAAATTTACGTAAAACGTTTTTTGTGGGGCTTTAGGGCTCGTCAACGGCAAGGTCTACGTAAAAACTAATTGTTTTTTTTCTTTTTCAGTAAAATTTGTAACACCAATTACGGATATTTTGTTAAATAGAGGAACTTTAGCAAAAAAAGTGGAGTTGTTACTGCTACTGAAATATCTTCTGCCGAAAAAGAATGATTTACCCTCCGAAACTGCTACATCATCAAAAACTAAGACTAAAGAACAGTTGTTACCTTCGAATATATCAAAAAGAAAATATGATGACAGTTATTTAAATGTTGGATTTACGTCTACTGGCAACTCAGAAGCTCCCGATACAATGTGCGTTTTATGCTACAAGACAGTCGCAAACAATTCTTTAGCTCCTGCTATACTTCGTAGGCACTTGGAAACTACACGCTGATTGCAAAGAAAAATATGTGAATTCTTTTCAAAAGGCATCTGACTCAATAAAAAAATCCAAACTTCAAATTATTACAATGGCTAAAACAAAATGAAAGTGCAAAAGAGACATATTATCGTGTAAGCTATATCATTGCCCTTAAGGGTGAAACTGATTTAACATGGAGACGTGCACTCATGCACAGATGGAGAGATGGAGACATAAGCCTTGCGAGAAAGACATTGTGACATGTGTGATTAACGAACAAGCAGCCAAAAAAATAGATGCTGTACCACTATCAAATAATATTTAATGACGCATCAAAGACATTGCCACTGACATAGTTAAAAACTAATTTGACGACTTGAACTTTACAGCGCATTTGCTTTACAAATGGATGAATCCACTGATGTTGCAGGACTGGCTATACTTCTAGTTTTTGTTCTATTCGTATTAGAAAAAAACATTGATGATTTGCTTATGTGTACATATCTACACGAAAAAGCGACAGGAGAAGGTGTATTCATGAATACTTTAACCATGTATTAATGAATACTTTATAAAAGAACAAATAGCTTGGGAAAAATGTATTGATATATGCACAGATGGTGCCCCACCGGCGGCTTAGGTGGTAGTGTTGTCACTCATCACCAAGTTATCCCAATGGGGCCAGAAAATTTGTAGCTTTTCACATTAATGTCCCAGCTCACATATATGTGACTACTGAAAAGCAAACCTTCCTTCCTCTGTCCAGCTCCTCCTAGTATCAATAACTCTTGACTATTTCTAACTACTTCTACTAACCCCTCCACGTGGGCCAAGTTGTTGGTAAACCCAGCTAAGCGGCCCACCTACTAACAATGACCTACCACCCAACTCCTAACTCCTATCGCTCCATGTAGATAAGCTTCAATAGCACGCTATGGCCCGGATTTTCCTCCGGGTAGTGGCGGATTTTCCTTGGGCGGGAATGTCATTAATAGTTTTGGTCTATTAATCTCGAATTTTTACTACACTAATATCTACAATTTATTTTGAACAATAAATGGATTACAGTAGGCATTTATTAAATAATTTCTTTAGTAAATACTAAATCCTCCACTGCCCATGGGCCCTTGATCGGAGTTGATGGAATGGTCCTGTAGCAACCGGCTCAAGTCCGATCGTTAAAGTCCACTTCCGTTGGTCGCACGCGAAATCAAAGTCCGGCCACGAACCACCAGACCGGGTGACGACAGGAGGGAAGTGAGAAGGGGGAGGGCAACAGCACCTCTCGCAGTGTTATTTGCTCTTCCCCTGAGATAGTTTCCGCTGCCTCCACCCCCAATCCACGGGGAAATCAAACCCAGAACAGTTTAAAACAAGATTTAAAAAAACATTCAATAATAAAAAAGTAACATGTGCTGTTGCAAATTTACATAAAACAAATTAAAACAATATTACAGTAGCCAATCATTTACTTGTACATTTTTTGAAGCAGTGAACAAGCAAGGAAAGTTTTAAAAATGAATCAGAAACTCTAAAATTCCAACTGAATGAAATATTATAAAGTTACTCAGTAATATATTCTAATGTTGAATGTTCTATATCAAGAATGTATCAAAATAAAAATTCAATTGTAACTCAGCGGAGTCTTAACTTCGCCTCAATAGATCAAAATTATAACAAAATTCAAGTCTAATGGAGACTTAGTTAATGCAAACAAACGACACTGTTATACAAACCAGCATCCTGCAAGTTACCGCAGCAACTTAGAATTCGCATCAAATCAACTGATGTGAGCGAGACATCAAAGTTTCTCTCAGGTCGCCCTGGACTTTACAATCTGGCTTACGCCATGAGCTTCACCCCTCGACATGTGAGCTACCGAGGCAGCAAGTGTCTTATACAGTGACAGCCAGTCACGTGACCTGCCCGTACGTTTACCTTCGCATTTGCCACTCAAGCGGTCGAAGCGTCCCTTTCATTTCTCAAAATAAAACGTCCTTTCTGTATCCTTTGTGTTCCCGCACACGTCCCACAAAGGAGCATCCACTCAAGCTTACTTTCGCTTTTAAGCGTCACTTTCCTGACACAATACATGTTTTAAAAATAATTTGCGAGTTGCAACAAGCACTAGATTTACTGAGGTCCCTTGCTTGTCTACGGAGAGTAACTTACTTTATTCCCCCCCTCCCAC